>JAAWXA010000023.1:9688098-9921135 GCA_038090715.1 Florisuga fusca
ACAGTGCTGAGGGACTCTGGAGGTCATTGCTAGGCCACTCTCCATCATCTTCGGCAAGTCATGGGTAACAGGAGAGGTGCCTGAGGACTGGAGGATAGCAAATGTCACTCCAGTCTACAAGAAGGGCAAGAAGGAGGACCCGGGTAACTATAGACCAGTCAGCCTCACCTCCATCCCTGGAAAGGTGATGGAACAACTTGTTCTTGTCACTATCTCCAGGCATATCAAGGACATGGGGATCATCAAGAGCAGTCAGCATGGTTTTATCAAGGGTAAATCATGTTTGACTAACCTCATAGCCTTCTATGAGGAAATTACTAGGTGGATAGATGAGGAAGAGCGGTAGATGTGGTTTATCTTGATTCAGTAAAGCATTTGACACCGTCTCTCACAGCATCCTTGTAGATAAGTTGATCAAGTATGGGTTTGGTGATCAGGTAGTGAGGTGGATCAGGAACTGGTTGAAAGGAAGGAGTCAGAGAGTTGTAGTCAATGGGGCAGAATCTGGTTGGAGATGTGTTACTAGTGGAGTCCCTCAGAGACAAGGTCAGTACTGGGACCGGTGTTGTTCAACATCTTCATCAACGACTTGGATGAGGGTATTGAATGTACCCTCAGCAAGTTTGCTGATGACACTAAGCTGGGAGGAGTGGCTGACACACCAGAAGGCTGTGCTGCCATTCAGAGAGATTTAGACAGGTTGGAGAGTTGGGCAGGCAGAAACTTGATGAAATTTAACAAGGCGAAGTGTAGAGTGTTGCATTTGGGGAAGAACAACACAATGTCCCAGTATAGGTTGGGGGCTGACCTGCTGGAGAGCAGTGTAGGTGAAAGAGACCTGGGGGTCCTGGTAGATAAGAGGATGACCATGAGCCAGCAATGTGCCCTTGTGGCCAAGAAGGCCAATGGCATCCTGGGGTGCATTAGAAAGGGTGTGGTTAGTAGGTCAAGAGAGGTTCTCCTCCCCCTCTATTCTGCATTGGTGAGGCCGCACCTGGAGTATTGTGTCCAGTTCTGGGCCCCTCAGTTCCAGAAGGACAGGGAACTGCTTGAAAGAGTCCAGCGCAGAGCCACTAAGATGATTAAGGGAGTGGAACATCTCCCTTATGAGGAAAGGCTGAGGGAGCTGGGTCTCTTTAGTTTGGAGAAAAGGAGACTGAGGGGTGACCTCATCAATGTTTTCAAATATGTAAGGGGTGAGTGTCAGGGAGATGGAGTTAAGCTTTTCTCAGTGGTGACCAGCGATAGGACAAGGGGTAATGGGTACAAATTGGAGCATAGGAGGTTCAAATTGAATATTCGAAAAAATTTTTTTACTGTAAGGGTGACAGAGCCCTGGAACAGGCTGCCCAGGGGGGTTGTGGAGTCTCCTTCACTGGAGACATTCAAAACCCACCTGGACACGTTCCTGTGTGATGTGCTCTAGGTGGCCCTGCTCTGGCAGGGGGGGTTGGACTAGATGATCTTTCGAGGTCCCTTCCAACCCCTAGGATTCTATGATTCTATGATTCTATGATTCTATGAATGGTCCTACCTAGGGCATGGCCTTTTCCTCATTCTTGGAACTGTTGCACTCCTGAGAACTGGCCTTCAGTACTAGTTTTCCATTTCACCAATGCAGATGCACACGTTGCTGATTTAGCTGAGGGCACAATTTGACCCTCAAGCCTTGTCAACTCCACACAATGTCAGAGATCCTTTGACCACTGGGCCTATGTTACAAGCCCTATTATGGTACGTTATCATCTAATAAATACATGATTAATGATTACTAAGCATCACCTAATGAAAGGTTTTTTTGCTTTTTCTATTTATATTACTGTGTATAATTTGAACCTTGGATAATTAAATGCTACATAAAATATTCCAATACTAGCAACCCTGGGAGCATCTTTTCAAACACGAGGCAGCCTTGTAATGGTTTGTCATTAACAAGCACGCCCTAATGTGACATTCCACTTCAGCAGCCTCTTTGAGAAGGTCTTTTTTTTATTTTTTTATTTTTTTTTTAGCATTGCAGCCAGGAGCTGAAGATTGAGCTATCCAGAAGAAGCAGGTGTTGCAGCCTTGCTCCCTGTGGAGGCTATTTCAATACCCAGACGTCATTAGCACTGAGATACAGGACGTTGTAGTACAGTAAATGCGTCACGTTGCACTGGCTTCCATGGTCCTCTTGTGCATCCTGCCATGTATCATTGCAGGGTTCTGTCAGCAAAGGTTGTTTGAAAGGGAGGGACTAGTCAGGGTAAGCAGCAACTGCAGAGCAAAGAGGAATGTTAAAATCTTTTTTTCCCCCTTTTATAAGCACTATCTTCTTTGCACACCCTTGGCGCTGAAATAAAGAAAAATGCTGCAAAGTCAGGAATCGCTGGGTCCAGTTTAGTGTGACTGTACAAACAATATTAGCTGAATCAAACACTGTAACTCTGAGTTACAACAAGGTTTTTGGTTGTCCCTTAAGCTTCTCATCCCCTGCAAACCTGCTCCCGCTTCACAGCACAGGTGACCACCTAAGGATGGCAGGATAATTCAAGTTCAAAGGTCCTCAGGTGAGTCTGCTAGGTCAGACCAGGTTGCTGAGGGCTTTGTTCAGTCTTGTCTTGAAAACCTCCGTGACAGAGACAGCACGACTTGCCTGGGCAATCTGCTCCACCACCAGTCTGTCCTCCTGGGGAAGATATCGTGGTGAAGGTTCCTCATCCTGGTGCCAGTAAGCATGTAGAGCAAGTGGAAATTACACCCCAAGTGAGCACAGAGTGATGTAGCAAGGAAAGCAATTAGGAGAATTCCAGATAAACCAGGGGTTACACCTAACACAGAGATAACCTGAGCTAGCCTTACACTTGCAGCTGTTCCCTATAGTTGTTAGCTGAGTGGGCACTGATCAGTTTTGGACACAGGTCCTTATTGGTTAAGATCTGACTGGTTTTGTTAAAATAGCTGCTATTTGATTCCTGATGTGAAGCTGCCTCCTCCTTCATCACATAAGTTAATTCCACTTATTTGTACAGCCATGAATTGCATAATTTAATGTCTCACCTGGAGTGAACAGTGAAGTCTCTCCACTGAATTAAGCTGGGTTTGTGTAGCTTTGCATGAAGCCTGGACTGATTTAATATAATCTGATGTCAGCAATGCATGAGGTACAGGGTAGTCTTACTGTGCATGATGGGGTAGGAAGGTATTGCTAATACAGCAAGGAGAAAAACACAAACCTCTGGTACATGAAAGGGAAAGCAGGTAGAAACAGGTACTCTTAATGAAACAGTTCAGAACAAGATGCTGCTTCAGCTCTGTAACAGTAAATCCAAAGTCAGAGATGGCCCCTGCAGACACCAGTGAGCTGACTGAGCAATCTGAAGTTACTCCAATCAACATCTGCTTCAGTGGGAGCAGAACTTGCCTTGCTGTTGTTAGTACAAGTCACAGTTTACACAGCATGAAACATTTCCATTTCATAATGAGGTTTGCATTTGAATCTGGGTCTCTGGGAATACAAGAGGATAATTTTATCTAAACCGATTTAACCGCCCCTAACAATTTTACCCAGCAGGTCTGAGATGCTGAGTGGAGAACCACTAGTGGCTCTGCCTCTATTCACAGGAGATGCCTTTTTAATTCCTTAGCAATTTCTTTGTTACTGAAGGATGAGAATGAAAGGCTGGCTGAATGAAGGGAGGCATGACCCCTGTGTCTTAATAAAATAAAATCCTCCGGGGTTGGCCCAGAGGTTATGCTGCCATTGCTATGGGAGAGACCTGGATTAATTCCTGCTCAGGTTCTCTACTCTGAGCACCAGCAGCAGCAGCACAGGGCGTTGCAGAGGTTTTGGGCAGAGATATTTGGCAATGACCTCTCTGACTGATTGCAGGATAACATGGATGAGCCCCAGGAGGATCCAGCCCTCCTCAGCCAGGCAGCATCATCAGATAAGGGGATAGGTGACAGCCTAGGAAGAAGAGGACTCAGAGCTATTTTGGGGGCAGAGGAGTTGTCTTCAGGCTTAAAAAGCAAGAAGCATATAAAGTGACACACCCCACTGCCATAGCTGGGCAAGATGTGGGAGATTCAACAACATATTATTTGCTGGAAGGAAATAATTTTTTTATTTTTTTTTTAATGCGGCTCTCAGTGAAAACCACGTTTATAAAATTTCAAACAATGTATGTTTTGTGGTTGTTGGGACTGAGCACAGCACTCCACATGGAGCTTTAAATCATTTCATATGAACGCAAAAGCACTCTCTGCTTTGCTGAATCGAGAGATCTCCAAAAAAGCCTAAATGTGAAAAGAAAAGTAACAGCTGAAAATTCCAGCCAGCGGGTTCGAGTTTTCCAAGGCCTGTTTGCTTTGGCCTGCCTCTGCCATTCCTTTCTTTCTTTCTTTAGAAGTGTGAAACTGGTTGGTCGCTTGTATTTATTCTGCGGTCTGCACTAACTGTTCCATCTGTGTAAACTCCAACTTGCCAGCCTGGGAGTTTAACAACACTTTCCCTTCAGCTGGAAGCAAAATGAAAGTCCCGTTAAGTGGCACTTTGAAGCTTTGCAAAACACATTGCACCGAGTTTGAATGTAGAGCGGGAAGGTCTTCTCCTGCCCTGCACTTCTCCCATCAGCACAGGATCAGCCCTGGGCTGGATTTGGTGGTGGGGTTTGGGGCTGCACTCTCAGAGCTGCTCCTGGCACGTTCAAAAGGGCATTGGCAAATTAAACAGCTGAAGCCTACAGAAGCCCAAAGGGAGCCACATTGCCAAGTCATCTACTTCTTGACTAGGAGTACCTCCTTGTCACTAGTTACCAAGGCTTTAATCTGTGAAAGTATTCAGGTCCTAAAGTGATCTCTTAGGCAGCCAAGTAGGAGGTAAATGCCTAAATGCCTCTGGTTGGATCTGGTTTCTAGCTGCTGTCGCACAACAGATTTGCTGGTTTTCTGGAACAGTTTAGTCCTACAGTGAGTTCAGCTCCACTCTGATCAGCCAGTTCAGCTGTGCACAACATGATCACATCCACAATTGCCTCTGATTTTTAAGACTGATGATACTTCTGTGTTGGTATTTTATGATATTTTATGTCTGTGGATTGACAATCTTTGTATCACTGACCAAGTCTTGGGTAGCAGAAGCTGAGGAGCAACCAGTTCCAGTCCCCCATTATTGGACTGGCCTTCTTGGAGGGCTGATCCCAGCCTGGCAGGGCTCTGAGTCCAGCTCTAATGGCACCTCCCATTTTTTGGACCAGTTCTAATCTAGAGTTAAATCTGGCTCAGTACTTGTTTAAAGATAAAATATTTAAAAATCCCTGATTAACTATGCCTCGATGAGAATGCTCTCAGCCTTTTATTTACAATTAAAAGACAACTAAAACACTGTTTTGCTTCCCATTTTCACATTGCTGTTCTTCTGACCCGTGCTGTATATTTGTCCTTCCTAGGGTTCATGAGCCCTGCCTAGATAACACTCCAGTGCCCCAGGCATATGGCTGCCTTCTCCTCTTCCCCTTTTTTCATGTTGTTTTCTTTTGTTTCGTGACTGTGCTTAGCAGGGGTATGTTTTCAAAGCTATGTATGGGCTTTAGCTGCCTGAATCCTGTTTTGGCTAACAAAGAAGCTGTGCTGCTAATACACAAGTTATACTTTGAAAATGTGTAGAAAAATTCAGGATCAGTTAATAGCAGTATAGGAGAGAGCTGTAACAGCACAGAAAAAGTCATTGCTGCTGAGAAAGCAGAATTCATCAGATTCTTCTAAAATAATGTTTCTGAACATTTATATGAACTCCCAACAGCTGTTGAGTTCAATCATGTTCACTCCTAATCAAAAAATACACTAACCCACAGAAAATTCAGAGGAGGGGAGAGAGGATTTCAAGCATTTTTAAAGAAGACTACAAGTACCACTGGAAGTAAATGTATTTTTGAAGATACCTTTCAATAAATAACAAAATTATTGAAAAATGTCCTTCCCTGAAGTTCAAACCAAAAAAATCACTCTACATTTTTCAGATTGGGCTTTCTCTTGCTGCCTTTTTTTTGTTTAAAAACTGATTCTTTATAAATACATTTTACTTCAGCTTGACAACTTATTTCTGCTAAAAATAAATTTCTACTGAAATTTAACCAGCTTTTTACTGTGACGATTCAGGATGCCTCTTCAAGAAATGTTAGCAAAATGTTCTGTCACGTAGTCTGTGCTGCAGACAACCAGAGATATTTGCTCTCTGAAGAAATCTCCATTGCATAACGCAGACACCTTTCATTTTTTCTGCACTTGAACTCAAAAGTCTGTCCCTGCCAACTTACTTTGACCAAAGAAAGGTCAGTTGTACATTTGCATAAAATCGAATATATTTGCATAAATCAAGCTGCAATTTCCTATAATACATTGATCTTGAATGCATATTCTGGTTTTTGTGGTGACAAGGGATGAGAGGCACCAACAAGCAGTTGTAAGAGTGTCTATCTTAAACTCAGTCCTGCCTTGAAGTGAATGAAGATCAGCCCCTGAGTCTGAGTGCTCACAGATGTCACTGAGACCACAGAAGCAGACAGCTCTGCTTCTGCTCAGCTCACCAAAGGATGATGAAGATGTGGCACCATTTAAAGGGATTCACTACTGGCTGCTGAAGTCTCCATGGAACAGCCTCATAAGAAGAAGGCATGGATTTTAATATGCCAGGTCTGGCCACCCATCACTCCCTGTTTTGCCCCCTAGCCCAAACTGCTCTCTTCTGGCATTTTTAGCAGCATATCTGTTCTCATTGCAAGTTTGCTTCCTCTGTGGTTTTGTAGCATGTTGCCTTCCATGCTGGCAGGGCCAACATAAGGGGAAGTAGGTGGGGAAATGCCACTCCTGTTCCTCTCCCAAAAGCAGAGGAGAACTCTGCCTTCTATCTTTAGCCTGGGGGAAGCAGCATTCCCTCCTGCTTCCCTTTCCTGCACAATGTGGCCTTCTCAGTGGTTCAGTCCATTTTGGCTGGATGAAAGGAGAGGAGCTGGTGGCTGTTGTTAAGCCTGGAGATGCTCAGTGCTTCCCCTTTTGTGTGTTTGCCTTTGCCCTACTGAGTCTCAGGACTTTTGCACCACAGTGCACACAATAGGAATAAGGTATGGGGAAATGCACAGAGCCTGAGGACTTTATTTGAAAAAAATCTGCCTTAGCAGATGGATTAAATACAAAAGGCCTATTTAAAAGTGTTATGAGGAGTTTGGAAGTATCAAGAACATTTTGGCACCTCTGCTGTCCATAGCACAGTGTTCTGGTGTATAGCTTGAGTTGCTGTGTGATGTTTTAGCTACTGGCTAGATAATTATCAGACAAATATCCGATAATGCAGAAACATCAAGAGGCATTATCAGACCCTGGAAGAAAAAAAGTAAAATCAAACTAAACACAGAGAATAAAGCAATATTCTGCAAACAAGTGATCTGCCTGATACCATTCTTCTGCTGGAGGCACCTCCATTAAGTTCCAATGACAGCAGATGGAAGGCAGGATGGAGAGAGGCCTCTAGGAAGACTTCTTCGAGCCTGTGCTAAAGTTGCTTTTAACTACAATTACAAAGTCAATTAGAAAGTCATTTCAGCACTAATGAAACAAAGAATGATTGATACTTAATGGTTTTGGCAAGCAATCCAGCCCAGTAAATACAGATAAAAAAAAAAAAAAGGCAATTCAAAGTTACAAGACATCAAAAGTTTAGGGATTTTTCTTGTGTGTGTGTGTCTAGATATATGTATGTTTTCCAGAATACAAGATTTTCAGTTAGGGTTGTAAATAAAAGTCTTTAACAAGAGCCATGTTCATACTCCCAGCCATTCCTCTGCAACCCATCACATCCTAAGGCTGAAAAATATGGTTCCAGATCCCAGGCTGGATTTGGAGCACTTCACTGTCCAGATCAGGTGTCAGACACTCATTCCAACCTCTTCTCTGGGTAGCAGCTTCTCTGGGGGTGAAGGCAGCATAAAACCAGATCCATTACACATATTGTAGATAGATATATTATATTTCTCCATAAATATACATATGTTTAGATTTATATATATTTCTAGATGCTTCTGCCTTGAAGAGGCAATAGCCAATGAATTATCCTGCTTTCTTTCCTGTGGCTTCTATTGCTCTCTCTGGGTTTAAAAGCAATAATAATGTTATGGTGTCTTGGCCTACAAATCTAATCCCAGATGAGATTAGAAATCCTCTCTGCAGCAGGAGGAAGGAGAATCCTAGTGGGGGGATTCAGACTAAATCCAGCTGCTGAGATAGAGAGGTTTCTGAGCTTTATCCAAATGGAAAATCTCAAATTTCAATCCTCAGAGCAGACAAGTGTTTCCTTTGCTGTGGCAGAGCAGCACAGAGCTGGGTGACTGCAGGGCACTCCAGCATGAGTGGAGGCAGATGCCCAAAGCTGATGCAACACAGAAGAATTAAAACAGCTGTAGGGAAAGTGCTGCAGTGCAGATGACTTGAGCAAAAACTCCTTAATGTAGATATGATGTCCACAAACAGATCCAGTTTAATACTTAATACTAGAGCAGAGCTGCTTCTGTGTTACAATTATGTCAGAGAGGTTTGATTATCAAGAGGACTTTCCATATTTTTCCTGCAATCACAGTGAAACCTGATTCCAGCAAGAAAAGCTTTTTGTAAGGAAAATGAAAGTTCTGGGACCCCTTTGCAGTTTCCAGGGGAAGAACCCAAAGGTCAGTTCACACTGACAGTTACAGCACTGTAGATGCAGGGTAACTTGGTAAAGGGCTTTCTGCTCATGAAGACTGTGGTGTGCTCAGCTTGGTTATGCAGCTTCTTCAGTATTTTTCTCTGTAATGATTGTGTGAGGATGCCAGGACCAGAGGCTGTTACCTCTGGCCCTGGACACATGCACAGACACAGTCAGAAAGAGTTTGACCTACTTGTTTGATTCATGTGTTGTACTTCCCCTCTGAGGATTTCAGTGTGCCTTAGAGGTGTGTTAATGATGCCAAATCATCTCTGAAGCAAAACCACGTTCTGGAGGTCTTGGGTTGAGCAAAGGGACATGTCTGTGATCTCTGTGGGTGCCATCACTGCCCACCCTGTGCTCTTGCCATCACTCCTGCATCCTGTATCTCCTCTCTCTGTGCAATTATGTGGAAAGGTCCAATTTAACTGCAAAGGAGTAGCAGTGCACAGAGCAATGAGCCAGATGGAAACATTTACTTAAGGCTGTTTGCTTAGAGCATCTTCACTCACCACAAGACTTTTTTGTTTTAATCCAGGCATACAAGGGCTGCTGCTTACAGATGTTACAGGCTTAAGCTGCACTGAGAACACACCATCTTCCCTTTCTTACTCCTGGGACCCAAGAGCTGCTTTTTTCTCATAATGCACTTGGTCTGTCTCTAGAGAGGCTGCTGTAAACTGATTGCTGAACCCATCTCCAGTTCACTCCTGCTAATTAAACATCTCTGGTTCAGTGTTCGCTTGCTCATTTTTTTTTATTATTTTTTTTTTCTTTTCTTTTTTTTTCTTTTTCCCACTAGTTACAAGAGGATATTATTTTTAGCTCCAGAGGGTTAAAGGGGAAGGGAATTGTGCCAGAATCAGGTTGTTAGGAGATGGGGAGAGAGGAAAAAATGCTGGGGGTGGGGGGAGATCTGCAATGATTAAAATTCCATCTAATAATCAGACAGAAAGCTCTGCTGCATGGGTCCAGCCTAAATTAAGCTCCTGAATTAGAAGTGCTTTCCAAAATTCCTCTCTAGACAATTTAATTAGGCAACAGGTATTTCCTTAGTCACACAGTCGTTCCACTTGGTGGTAAAGACTCCAAGAATTTTCGCCCTAGAATCCAATGAAGAAAACAAAACAAAACCTTCAGCAGGAGACAGAGCAGCATGTTGTGAAATTGACCCAGCTCTGCACACCACAGGCATCCTCTGCCTGCAGCCCTCTGCCCCCCTCTCCCTGCCTCACCCCCTGCCCCACTCTGGTAATAAATGGTGTAGCAGCACCAGCCCGATTAGGGGGGCAGGAGGTTAATCTCTAGGTCACTATCTGATAAAGTCCACATCCAGGCACTGTACTCCACAGCCTATTGATAATCTTGGGGCTTACTATTATTTAGTGCTGGTGCTGGGTTGAGGTGTACAGTCTGCAGTCCTGGCACAAACGATGTGATCCATCTAAGTCAGCTTTGCTCTTTTCTAATGCTGTTCACCCCCAGTGCCCCCCCTCCCTCTCTGGTGCAGTGATTAAGGATGCAGGATCCCCTGCCCCTTGCTGACAGCACTGAGCACTGAAGAGAGGTGATGCTGTGGTGTGGAGGAGGGGAAAAAGAGAGACTCGCACCAAGAGGAAACCATTTTTGCTTCCCCAAACCATCATCCCCTTTTTCCAGCATTTACACTTAATAAAAAATTCTAATTTAAGAAAAAGTAAAGTCAATTATTTCCATTGATGGTGTAAATGATCTTTGCTTTCAATCAAGACCTTGACCCCACCCTCCAAAAAATCTATGCTGAAGAATGTGTAGTGACACAACAAAGGAGAGGCATTAATTTTACCTGAAAGGTATCACTGATTCTATGTCACACACAGAACAAGTGTAACAAAGTAGCCCATCTATTGATAGGAAAAATGGGGATTTCTAGCATTACCAAAAAATATTCCTTCCAGACACACTGACTTTCTCATCATTTTTATACTGGCTAGTCTTGTACTAACTCTTCCTTAATTCTACTCTCAAAACCTTAGGTGCTGCCTTAACATTGTCTTGGAAACACTATATGTGTGGCAATATTTTTTAGATTTCCTTGGGGTAAAAAAGAAAGAAATTAAACCCACGTGTTATCAAAAGGATGTCTAAGTCATAGGCACTCAATTCCCATGGAATATTAGTCTGTGACATCATCAAATGAGTTCAGAAGTCCCCTCTGGAGAATAATGTCTTTCCAATACTGAGAGATAGATGGACACACAGGCTGAGCAACACTAAATTCAAATTAAGCACCCAGAATAAATCAAACTTTGGAAAATGCTCAAGGATTTTTACTCTGTGAGAGTCATTTCAATGTGCATGGGAAGACTGCTTGTTTCCCATGTGGGTGTTCTAACCTTTAGCAAACACAGTCTCTAGAAACTAGGAGCTATTGCCAGGAGGAATTGCCTAATGCTTTGGGAAATGGGATAGGTTTGAATTCCTTGAGCCCTGCAGGCATCCTGGCCTTGGAGCAGTCTTCCACCTTTCTTCTTGAGTAGGTGTCTGAATGTCCAGGTTAGGAGCATGATGGGGATAAAGCATCAATTTTGCACCAAGGTGAAGACCAGAGAGTGTTTACATTCATCCTTGTTTGAAGAGAACTTTGAAATTATTCAAATGCATTTGTATTCCCATTTAACATATAATAATGATTTCATTTAAATTTGAAGGGATTCTTCTAGTTGCAAGAGTTATTACTCCATGTTAATTAAATATCCATTGATTTCTAAAACAAAAGAAAACACTCATGCTTATTGAGATCTTATTGTGATATTCAGTATAATGTAGAGCTATTGTAAGGTTTAATTCTCTGCAAATTTGCATTTAATAAAGGACAGTTGATATATAGCAAAAGATTAATTAAGAAAATGTAATCAGATGGCAAAAGAATAAATGGAAATGGCAAAAAGGTGAATTTATGGGTAGTTTAAAATAAAATCAGACTGGAGAAAGCTCTGGCCACTGAGTTCAATGGCATTGTTATTATTTAATTCACATGGAGCAGTTCCAGTTCCACTCTGTGCAGCAAACCACTTTGTGCTGCTAGTGGGAAGTGGTGGGGACCCTAATGGATTGTTCTGCTATAGAATTAAGCTTATTTCAATTGCTTATGATGATGCCTCCTCCCTGGAAGTGTTCCAGGCCAAGTTGGATGAGGCTTTGAGCAACCTGGTTTAGTGGGAGGTGTCCATGTCCATAGCAGGGAGCTTGGAACTGCATGATCTTTCAGGTCCCTTCCAACCCAAACCAGTCTGTGATTCTATGATACAGCCACTCCTGGCTGCAACCTGAAACTTTGCACCTTGCTCTCCCACTGCTTTGTGTGAGGATAGCTCATATGACACACTAAGGGAGCCAAGAGCAAGCCACTGCCCTCTTGAATTTAATTTTCTTCTGTAAGTCTACCTTATAAATATTCATGTTTGTAGATTTTTTTCTAATTTTTTTTTTTTTCAGCAAAAACTAATATTAAAGTGGAGGTCAATTTAAAAATATTATTTGGAACATCAAGTCTTAAGGGGAGGTCAATTTAAAAATATCATTTGGAACATCCAAAGTCCTCTCGATGTGGTAGATTTTTCTTCTCTTTGACTCATACATGATTGGAAATATTTAAAAAATAATTAATAATTATTCTAAATCTAACGTGGTTTTGATTTAATCCAGAAGGGAAACATTGAAGTCCTTGAAGAAACTACTTATCTGTAGTTATACAGATAAGACATTCTGGTGTTCTATTTGGAATAGTTACTGACTCTAAGAGTCAAGGCTGGAAAGCATTAGCTTAGAATCTTTATTTAATAATGAGTTGATGATATGTCCTAAAAAATCATTGCCTGAGAAGACAAAAGAAAAAATAAGAGAGAGGAAGAGAAGAAAAAAAAGACCTCTCAGCTCTCACCTGAATGACAGCTTCAAAATTCTTCCCACATATTCACCATATGCACTGCTCTTCATCTAACTGTTGGGTTTTCCATGGTGCTGCCAATCTGGAAAGTAAAATATTAAGGCATGTAAATAACAATGAATCCTGCCCATTAATTGTTTATTTTTGCATTTGGTTCCTGCCTAGCACAACATGTTCCATCTGAGAAAGCCATTAGCACTGGGAAGATGGGCACTGAATATGTTTTGCTGGAAATGGGACATGTTTGCTTTCTTTGGAAGGTGAAAGTAGTGGAAGAAATAGAATTTGACAATAGGGTGAAACTGCAAAAAAAATGGAGGTGGAAAGTGGCTTTGTAAAAGACAAAGAATATGTTTCTTAACAAAAAGACACCTGCTGGGATCTTCAAGCATATACATGCCCCTATATCTTAACAGCTGCTTTGAAATATCTCTGTTCTGGTAATAATGCTATGGATTCACAATCTGAGCTTTTTTCCATACGACTCTACCACATTGTTTGTGTTGCTAAATTTGGCTTTAATGTAAAACTGAGAAGAATAGCTCTGAAGTGAGCAGAAAGCCTCAGAGGTTCTCCCATGCAGGCAGGTGATGTGCAGCCTGTCCTGCACAGCCCTGCCAGAGACCCTCAGCCTTGCTTTTCCATGCTTTTCCTGATTTTTCAGTCTAATTCTGGTCCTATATTTCAGCTTAGGCCAGAATCAATTCTGCTTAGACCTTGGTGATGCTGCAAAAGATGAAATAACACTGCAGACCTCATCAGATGTAAAGTTAATTTGCATGATCTGTACTCACACTTTTCCCCAGCATTTTGCTATGCAAATATTTGAGGCAATCGAATTCCACTTGCATGGAACATGGTAAACAGTGAACTTCAAGTGACTCCATTCAAAACGCACTGGAGTACCCTCTTTTTGGGAGCCTTAGGAGATGGATGCCTGGAATAAATTTTGTTTTAACCAGGACATGGGCAAGAAGGATTTGGGGAACATTTTCTTATATTGTGTCAAGAATGATAGCCCCCCCAAAAAAGACTGAAAGTGAGATTGCCAAAACCATGGACCGGATTCAACACGGAGTTGACTTAATGGGTGTCTTTCCTGACAGATTGTTATTTAACCTGTTTGTAACAGTCTCTAACAGTGGAGATTCAGCCTCTAGACATTCCCATGCATTGCAGAGCAGGAGCCCATCAGGCAGTTTACAGGTTTTCAGGCACAACCCTGGGGGAATGGGTAGGGTGTAAAATTCCTCAGCTCAGGATGAGCACTGAGATGACACTTTGTATCTCTGTTAGTCACAATTCTCTTTTTGTCCACCAGGAAGTAAAAAAATTTGGCTTGTAGTAAGTAAAGTAGAATCCTTTCCACTGCAGCTGAGAACACGCTGGTCAGACAGCACAAAGGTAAATCCAAGGTTTTGCTGTACCTTGTATGTTCCTTCTCTTGTCCTTAGTTTCCATTTGGCTTTTTTTAAAAAATTCAGGACTAGTTAGGACATACAAAGATAAAAGACACTCAGCTGTAGGCCACTTCCTTATCCTGAGATAAGGAAGAAATAAAAATTAAATATAACCTTTGCACCCATCCAACAAAACTCAGGAGAGCTGATTTTTCTTCTAGAACCTTCCAAGTCTGAAACTTCCTTAACTGGCACCTCTGGTGAATTCAGATTTTCTTCCTTGTGAGATTTACAGCTGTCACTTTTAAGAAACAATGCCTTGTGATCCACGTGACCAATTCACTAGCTAAATCAGACCACATTTTGAATACTGAACAGCATGTCCTCCTGAAGAATTGTTAGTAATCAGTCAACATTATTTATTTTTAAAAAGGCAAAAGATACCATTGAATAAATGTAAATAAGAAATAAATTTGGAGAAATCATAATCAGCCTGTGAACGTTCTGCAAGCAAAGAGAAAAAGAAACAGGCTAAATTAATTGATTAAATTATTTGCTGCAAGTGCCTCTCTCTTTTCTGATCCTCTTCTCAGCCCCTTCAGTATTTTGGTAGCACATCCCAAGCCTGACCTGTATCAAACTCTGCTATTCCAATCAGAGCTCTTCCTTCAGTGGGCATTGCCAGTCATACTCCATTAGGTGATGGGTTTGCATTGTCGGCAAATGATGATTAAGGGAGCAGGCTGATAACATAAATCTTTTCACTTGCAACCAAAGTAAGGTGCTTAGGTACAATAGAGACTGAGGAATTTGCTCTTTGCCTTTTGTTTGTTTGGTTGGTTTTGTTTGTTTTTGTTTTGTTTTGTATTCCCACCCCCCAGGGTAGAAAGATACAGGTTTCAGAAGGTGTTTGCCACACACAGTAAGCCTCTGGTTTCCCACCTATAGAAGAAGTGCAAGTAATATCTGATCAGCTGTAGCTTCACAGCTGTAGGTTCACACCCAGAGATGAACCTGCTATACAGGGAGATTCTTAAGGATAGTAACAGATGGGGGCTTCCTTCCGAACCAGAATAGCACTAAAGGTTGGAAGACTTGTTGATCTCAGCAAGGAACCTCCTACACTGCAAAGCATTCACCAAGATGCTCACCAGACTGAAGTGTACGTGCCAGAGGCCTCATCAACTGAAATAGCTTCCTCATCTTTATATGCTTTTGAGCTCAGCTTGACTGCCAGGAATCCCCAGGAAGGAAGGAAGGAAGGAAGGAAAGAAGAATATCCTCTTGCTCCTCCATACCCCCTCATATTACAACTCAGCACTCTGCTTTAATGCTTTACTCTAAGAAATCCTTGGCCTGCAGCTAGAAGATATCAGTCACAGCACTCATTCTCCTTTTCAGCTCTGCTGGATGAGGAGGCTCTGGAGCTTTCTGATTCCTGTCTCTTGCAAGTGGAAGATGAAATTTCCAGTAAGAGCTCCTGGCCACTACAGCAAGGAGCTGAACCATGCAACAGCCTGTGCTAGAGCTGCAGTCTGCACTCAGGCTGCTTTCCTTTGTCCATAGATCCTGAGGGCACATGGAAAGGGAGTCTGCGTAACTGCATGTGGGATTGGGGAGACAGTAACAGTGCGGAGGAAAACTTTCAAATCTTGTCCTGGCATTTTTTACCCCAGCATCTGCACTCAGAGGACAGCAGCAATATTGATATAAAGTAAAGGAACAAAGCAACATCTGGCATGGCTTTTATCCAGTGTGTTGGGTCTGTGTGTGGGGGGGGTTTGCTAGCAGGGCAGGGGCCACAAGGGTGGCTTCTATGAGAAGCTGTTGGAAGTTCCTCCAGCTCCAAAGGCCAGACCTGCCTCTGGCCACATCTGAGCCCATCAACACCTCTGTGATAAACGTATTTAACAAGGGGCAAAGGAAACTGCTAAATGACCACCTGAGAAGAAGAGAGAGGGAAGCGAGGAAAATACTTATACATACACCACAGGCAGTGGTGTAGGAGGAAGGAAGGAGGGAAAGAAGGTTTGCTGGAGGAGATTCCCCTGCAGGCCATGGTGAGGAGGCAGATCCTGCAGCCCTGAAGGACCACGGGGCAACCGATACGGATCTGCAGCCTCAAAGGACCAGTGTGAAGCAGGTGTGGGCCTGCAGCCATGAAGGATCCCATGCCAAGGCAGGTGGCTGTGCCTGGAGAAGGATGTGACTCTGAGGGAAGATTGAACTGGAACCATCTGTTCCAAAAGGACCGCACCTCACATGAAAGAATTAAGTCGCAGGGGTTCCTGAAAGACTTTCTCTTGGGGCAGAGACCCATGCAGGAGCAGGGGAAGTGTGTGATGAATCCTCCTCCCTGAGGAGGAAGGAGCAGCGGGAACACCCTGTGAGGAAATGGCGGCAACACCCGTTCCCCGCCCTCTGCGCTGCTGAGGAGCGGAAGAGGGAGAAAGCAGTAGTGCAGTAATTTGAGCCCGGGAAGCAGGGAAGGTGTTTTAAGATCAAGTTTTGTTTCTCTTTGCCCTGCTCCGAATTGAGTGAACCTTCCCTGTCCTCATCTTGGTATGTGGGCTTTTTGTTACATTTTCTAATTCCGTCCCACCGTGAGGGAAGGAGTGAGCGGCTGCGTTTCTTTGTTGCCAGCTGGGCCTAAACCTGAACATCCACCCAGGAGAGATGCTGCCAGGAAAATTGAAGAGATTAGGGTGAATCTGGCGTTTTAAATCCAGAGAGAAGCAAGAGGCCAGTTCACACACATAGGGTGCACTGCAAGTGCCTCCTGCCTTATCCCCTGTGGGCTGTGGTGAGCCAGGCGAAGAGCAGCAGCAAGCCTGCCGTAGTCTGCAGAGGTGGTTTGATTTGGTTCGTTGAGCTACTGAACCTCAGAAAGAGTGAATTATGGGCAGTTTTGTGTAAACCACTTCAGGTGAAGAAGGAGGCGGTTGTGATTGATGCCAAGAACTCACTGAGCTGAGGTGAAAAGTGTTTGTGTATTTCAATGGAGCGTGACATATAAGCCCTTCCAGTTACAAGGTGCTACCCAGCATAACCCTAGCACACGGGTTGCTTTTTCATAATGCTAACCTGTGATGATGAAGGTTTCAGCTTGATGTAGTCTCTTACTTGAATTTTTAATTCTCTTTCCCAGCAGGCCTTTGTTCCTTATTCTTGGAATTCAAAATTGGTAGTAAAAAGCCATAGTCTGTCTTCATTATGGAGTTGGCATTTACTGCTAAAGACTGTTCAGCATGGCTTTTCCAAATCATGCTCCCAAAACTATGTGCACCTACCCCTAAGCACATTAGCAGTCCCACTGACTTGTAAATCTGTGCTTCCCAGGTCCATTCTTAGCTGCTGAGCTACGGACAGAGGTAGATTGCCCTTCAGCCAGGACAACACTTGGGTGTTCCCAATAGTACTTTTCCACTGGGAAGGAAACTAACAGAATTTTGTGGAAAAAAAACATGCCCGGAAAAGGAACCTACCCTTTTTCTTACTGTGAAAACAAGAAATCTGTGGAGTTGTTTCATCAGCATAACACAAAAACAGCTGACGTTGAGACTTTGAATAACCAGACCAAGGGGCAGAGGGTACTGGTGCAAAGGAGAAATGGTTCATGGAAACAGAGTCTTAAGACACATTAGCAGAAAATGCTACAAGATATGCTTTTTAACTATCAGGTTACTGTTTCACAAATAGTCAGTTTTCCTTCTTGTGTGTAATTTGAACACTAAGTACTGTAATATGGAAGTTTTACAAAACAGAAAAGAGAAGAACAGAACTAACTCATGGATGTGCCTACACAAGGCATTCTGGTTAACTGTGATTTGGTAATGAATGTAGTGTGATGCTGAATTCTCAAATTTACAGACTTATTTTAACCCATGGAAGAGACAAATGTTTCAAGATTCTTTAGCACTGAGTTTGAAAAATGAAATTCATCTTCTGCCTGGAGTGAAGAGGTCAAATTGCCTCAGATGCCAAGCCTTGTCTGCAGATGCAGTTCTGCAGTGGTGACTCCTAGCACCACTTTTAGAAAAACATTTAAAAAACAAACAAAAAAACCAACCAACCAAACCAAACAAAAAACAAAAAAAACCCCACCAAAGCCACACAACACCCATAAAAATTTAGACAATTAGAGATTTCTCCCTCTTGAACAAAAACTGCTTTGTCTTTGATGCAAATGTGCTTAATTTCCTCAAAAACACTTTATTAACACACTACACTAATTCAACTTTCACAAGACACTAATTCACAAGCCTTGGTCAGTGGTCTTCTAAATTCATGCTTAAAACATCTGAGAATTATAATTCTTCCATCAATGTCTCAGTATAACCTAGGAGAAGCATAGGTTATAAAACACACAACCTGTCATAATTTATTTTTCTGACATTAACATTTCTTTACAACACCTGGTAGATTTTTCAGTCTTTCTTTGAACTCTAATTAAAATATTAATATTTGACCAATGATGACATATATTACTTATTGCTCTTAAAGCATATTGATGCTTCAGAGACACACTGAGCTATATTTCCCTATGTAGAAGTGAGAGACAACATAATGACTTTTTTTCTTTAAATGTTCTTGTTCCTTCTAATTTTATTTTTGTTTTGTTTTGTTTTGTTTTGTTTCATAGATATAAATGCAGTTGGCATTGGCCAAGCTTTACTGATGATGACGTACAGAAAAATAAAGCCATGTCCTGAGAGGACTGAAGCAGTAAGCAGAAAGAAGCTTCATCATTGTTTGGGGATCTTATCCCAGGGAAAGCAGTTCCAGTTTGCTGAGAAATTTGCTTCAGGGTAAGGAAATGGATAAACACAAATTGGGTTCCATTGTATCTGCAGACCTTTTGTCCCTTTTGCCTTCCACACTGATACTCAAATATTAATTTTCACTGTGTTGGTGGCCAGGGTGTCTGCTGCTCCTATCAATCACAAAGATTTGTGTGGCTGCACAAGCAATCCACTAACAATGAACAAAGCCTTTGAGTACAAAATATTAAAACATGGATTTTTACCCTTCTACAAAGGCATCTGTAGTAATCATGCACAAAATTAAGCATGTCATAAATTAAGATGGCTATTGGATATCAATGCCTCTCATTAAATGTGTATCTGTCCCCAAAAGGGGAAAATCTACTTTTTAAATCTCATATGGTATTTCCATTGTACTCTGTAGAGCAGCACTGGTGGAACTCATGCATATGATTAAAATCAGCTTCACTGGCAAAGTATCTAATATAAATACAAGGTTTCTACAACCAGAATTGTCCTCAAGAAAAAAAAAAAAAAAAAAAAAAAAAAAAAAAGAGTATTATACCATCACAATCAAGGTGAAAGAACTTTTTCTTCATATTTGATCTGGAGACTTTGAATACATAAATGAGTGAATGGAGGACAAGAGCCCTTCACAGACTAATCAGAGCTGGAGGTCATGCCATAAGTTATTGGAAAGGATATTTTTTCTTGAGATGTAATATGGTTTTGAATTTGACCTATGACTTCTCACAACCCCAAATGATCCAACTTCAGCTTCTTGAAGGCTATTAGGAGCTGAAGGTCGTGCCATATACTTTGACATTTCCAAGGTAAAGTGTTTGGCCAAATTACAGGACACTCAGAAAATCTATAGAAAATAATTTGGTGAACAAAGCATTTATTTGTTTCCTACCTAATAGGATGTGATTTCAGATTAATCTGTGATTGAACAAGCTTCTAGCAGATTCTGCTTCCTTATTTTTTGCTTAAGAGAAGATACAGTAATTAGCTGCTAAATGTTGTTACAATTTTTAAAGGTCATATATGTGTTTATTAAGGAAAACATTAATGTGATCTGTATATTATACAAACACACAGATTTTTATATGAGATTCACTTTTTCGTAATTTTCACATTTTTAGGTAGATGCCCACATGGTAAATGTCACAACACCTCTGTATGAGATAGTTGTGTTGACTATAGAGACTAGTCAACAGTTCCAAAGGATAATTCATCTTATCTCAATGGGCTTGACAAAAATTGTTCATTAATCATGATTTAGAAGTCCATTGACTCAACCATAAGTAAATTATGGATGACTGGATCACACACAGTTGACCATGCTAAAGTTGTGTGGAGTCAGATGAGATAAACCCAGAGTGATCCCATGAGCAGAACATCTACACTGATGTGCCTGAGGGTCCAATTTGGCATTTATGCAAAAGTAAGTTTTTGCTATTTTTCAAGTAAGTTTCAGGTGAGAATGAACTATATGATTGGGAGTGACTGAGGCACATAAAAATAACCAAGACCTTCAAAACAGACTTTACAATTTGATATTCTGTTAAATGAAAAGTTGGAAAACTAAAATGTCTTTTCTAAAAACAAAGTTCCCCTAGAGGTCTCAGAAATATATTCATTCAAAATTGCTAAGTTTTCAAATTCTTAAACATCATAGCCTTTGAATGCTGTTTTCTGTTCACTGGGATTTATCAAACTTTATTTTTTTTCTTCCACATTCTCCATTCATTTAACTCCTCTTATCCCACTTCCCAAAAGCCCAAATACTTAGTTTAACAAAAGCAACGATCACTTCCATCTATTTCTCCTCCAGGCAAGACCCATCAAATATAACCCTTTTTGTGAAACTCCTCTGTTGGGTAACTAAAAATGCATGTGGGACAAAACTGTGTCTGTCCCTCCATGTGACTTTTGACGAACTGAGACAAGTGAACAGAGATGTGAAACTGTAAGGAAAGGGAGAAAAGGGAGGCAGTTTAAATGCTGAATGAGTGGGTCATGTTGCCTCATTCTTCCACATCTGTTACCATCTGATGACTCAGCATCACAAGGGGAATAGTGACTCTGCACATATCACTTGGGGGTGAGGGGATGGTCTTTTTAAAGCAGCTAAAACTGGTTTGGCATCTAACTTTGAATCCTGCTTACATGCTGCTGGTGGTTTGTGGTTTTCTCCTACAATGTGTGGTGATAGAATATAGCAAAATATGGGCATCTTTTTTTCTGGATGGTCTGGGGAAAAAAAAAAACAAAACAACAACAACCCAAAACAAAACCAAACTCAACAAACCAACAACAACAACAAAGAAACAACCCTGCAAAAATTAATTCTTTACTCTCTGAAGAGTCTGCAGTGTAAGACAGGCAAATGCAACAAGCCATACCATGCTGAGGAATAACTGTGTTGTGTTGCTAGAAGCTTTTTTCCATAGAGAAAAAACATGAATACTCCTGGGGAAGTCAAGGCAGTTTAAATACACTGTGCAGATCTCACATGACAACTGCTATGGTTTTTTGTAACTCTTGCTAGTGCAGACAGCACAGTCAGCAGAAATGTTGTATGACCAGAATACCCTTACCCTCAGCTTCAGAGTTGAACAGCCTCTGAAGTGCATTGCTCAATTGTGCCTAATGATTTTATTTTATTTTTAATTGTAATATTATTTTTTATCTTTGCCAGCAATACAGTCTGTAGGATGTGTCTGATACAGAGCTTGGGAATGTTGCAGGCTCCTGCACTGTGGTCAGCACTGCTGTCTGACAAAATATCTCTGCAGAGATGTTTTCAAGTCATTTGAAGTCAAATAGTTTTATAGTAGGACATCCCCTAAAGCGTAGCCAAGCAGTGTTCTGTAAGCTGTTCCATCAGATCCTGACACTATTCCTTTAGTTTCTTACATCCTGCTTCTTTCTGAAGAACTTTGCATTTTTTCTGTGCAAAACCCTTCACTTACACCCCCACTATATGAACTCCTTCAGGGAGATAACATCTGTTCTCTCGTGAGATACGCTTCTCCTGTAGGCTGCTGACCCACCAAAGTAGGAAGCTAAACATGATCTCTTCAGAGAAGGAGAATGCATTTGAGCTAATATGGTTCTGAATAAAAAAAAATTAGTGGGAAATTTTATTTCTGAGAAACACAAACAAAGATCTCCCTCAAACATGATTGCCTTAAAATAGGAAGAGAAGTTCCTTCTACCCTAATCCCTTAGATCCTTTTGAAGTTAGTCTCTATTCACTACCAGATTTCCCTTCAGAAGGTGTCCTATCTTGCCTTGATGGTAAGATAAAATAGGCTGCCTAATAATTGTTTCCTGTTTCTGCAGATGTGTCTTCATTATTCAAGGCCTTGTTTTAAATTTGAGTCCAAATCCCTGAGTGGTAAGAACAAGGCTGGAAGCTCATAGGAAGTTCTTTTACTGAACTAGTCTTTTGCTTCTTAGTTGCAACAACTGCTATGAGCAGAGGGGCAGCAGAGTAAGGAACTTCATTTGTGCCAGACTGCAATGCTTCTAACCCAAAGTCCAGCTTCTATTAGTAGTAAACCAGTGGGACACACAGGCATGAACCCAGCAAGGTGTCTCTGAGTGGGATGGTGCCATTTTGACCAACACTGGGGATTCAGAGCCACACATAGACCAAAACCAGTGCATCTGCTGTGTAGTGGTGTCCAGGTGTTAAAACCATTAAACAAGAAGAGGAATCTAAGGGATCTGTTGGAGAATAAAAAGAATGGTGGGAAAATGCCAAGAGATTATTAGCTTAGCCAAAGATTACAGATTTGCACTAGTAATTAAAGTATTTTATGTTGGATACAGACTTTGGCAAGTACCACTGACAAAAGATTCCACACATGCATGTGTGCGTGCAAGTACACAAGATCTTCCTCACACACACAGGCAGAGGCAAACAGAAAGAATGAAAGAAGCCATTAAGAAATATTTCCGCATAATGCAATTATTACAGCTGTATAATTGAATGGGGAAACCATTGATCTGTAGTAGAAAGGAAATTGCTCTTTTCATTGTGTTCCTATGAATATGTGAACATTAATCTCAATCTATAATCAACGTTCATTTCAAATCTGATTGCGTGCCACTAAACACCCGTAGCTATGCTAACATTATGTTAATACGGTTCAACATCATAGCTCCCAGCTTCACAGCACAAATATTTTTCTTTGGCAATCAATAGTAATTTCAGCTGAGTGGATGGAAGTCACGTTTTAATGGTAATCTTTCCTCCAAGCCTCCAAGTGGAAACTCGACTGGTACCTTAACACGGCTGCAGTGCATTGCATGTAATCAGATAAATTAACCTAAAAGAGAGAGAGAGAGAAAACACAGATCAGAAATAAAAAGCAATGCCAAGAAGCTCTGCATTTTCCTGATAGATTGAAGTGCTCATTACCATGAGATAGAGAGTGGATTTCAAGAGGGAAAACTGAATTCCCTTGGCGTCGAGCCGTGGCTGTAGAGGCAGCAGGTCACAGTCCTCACAGAGCACGATGCAATCTGGGGATGCCCCTGAGGGGGGGGAAGCAATGCAGTCCTGTGAGGGCTGACCTGGCCTCTGCTTCCAGGAACCTGGATGGCCTCAGGGGACTGTTTTTTGTCCAAGAATAAGGAGTCTCAGTTTTAACACTGTGGTGCACTGGGGGATCCCTGCGGGACCTTAAATAAATCACTTACTCTATTTGTGCTTCATTTCTCTGATTTTGCAAAAAGGATAGAAAGAATGCTTTGCTGTGCCCTGGGGATGCTGTGAAGGTTTTGGGGTGATCTGTTCCTGGGAATGGGGGCTACAGAGCTGTGTTGCATTAGTTAGATCTCTCTTGGCTTTGCTGTCATAGAAGTAAAACACAGGAACTTCTGTACTGTTTCCATGTTGTATCAAACTGATGTATTTCCCTCATGGCATCTATTTTTAGGTCTTTCCAAAGCCTTTTTTGGGGTTTTTTTTTGGTTGTGGGTGTTTGGGTTTGGGGATTTTTTGTTTTGCATTGGAGGGGCCAAAATGCTGGACTGAATTCCTCACAATTTTCATTGTTTCTAAAGAAAAAAACCAGTGATCATTGTAAAGTCTAGACAAAAAGTACCAACCAGGGTCATCTTCACAGTTACCAGGAGCTTCACAAATTATTACCTCCATGAATGTGTTCAGAGATAAGAATATAAAGATTGGAAAACATCTCCACTAATTTGGACCAAAGTCTGCTTTGATATCCCCTTCGGTAAAGTGGCCAGATAGTAGTAATCTAGGGGAGCACAGGAGAACTGATCAGACGTCTAGAGATACTTCCCCCATAGCATTCTCCCAGGATCTGGTGGCTCAGGAACTTCTTGAGCTGTAAATGTTACCCATATCCACAATTAAGTGTTTTGTTTGTTGAGTTATTTTTAATTTTTTTTTTTAGTTGGTGAATTGTATATTTCTAAGAAACCCCAGTGAGTGTTATTTATCCAAGAGGTTTTTAACACTCAAACCTTTTGCACCTTCAGCTTCCTCTAGCGAGAACTTCCTCAGCTCTGCTGTTTACAGGAATTAATTGCTTTGAATTTTACTGATCTGAAACAAGATTTTTCAATAGTAAATATAGACTGTGGGTTGCCTTAGTAGTACTTGTTTTGTTTGACATTATTTTTATTCCCTACCTTGGGGCAATTTTAAAAAGTCTGACCTGTAAATCTGTTATCTGTAAATCTAGTTCTTCTTTGAAGTCTGGTCCCTCCTACTTTTCTTAACAGATTTAGGTGTCTTGACTTGTGTACCCCAAAAGACTCTTCAAACAGTGAGTCACTTATCTGTGTTTTTTCACTTAGTGCTGGATAAATTCCCAGTGTCCCATTAAGCCAGGATTACCTACAAGGGAGTCCTTTCTGGGAGGCTGTCATCTCAATTGTTACTTCAGGGTCCAGGCCAACCTGGCCTGGTCTAGCAGAGCTCCTTGGGAAAATCTTCCTTTAGTGGACATTTTTACTAGAGGAATAGGCTCCCATGTCTAATTTAGCAGATCTTTGTAGGAATTTCTTCTCTTTTCTAGACCCTTCAAAGATCCTGGCTTCGACCAAACTGCCCACATTTACCAATGAGGAAACCAGAAAGAAAAGCTCTGAAGTGTGCACAGCTTCCACATGAGCAGGCTCCTTTTGTGAGAGTACCACTTTGCTTTGGGCCAACCCTCAAACTTTTTCATGCTTGCAACTTAACCATTTTGACTTTTCGCTCTGTGTAACACGAGAAGTTCTGAGTAGTGCCAACTTTATTGTCACTGTTGATTCAAAGTTTACTTAATTTTGTTTCATATCTGTTCTTTGGTCTCTTCTTTTATACCCCTCAGTTTTCTGCATAAGAAATGTTTAACTGTTTGGTAAGCTTGCATTAGTAGAGGTGTCCAGACAGATAGATTTGTTTCAGCAATGCTATTTCACTGTATAGATAGGAAGTGTGTTGGAATATGGGACTTAAATCCAACTTGGCTAACTTGGATATATCTAAGCTACATCCTTAAAACCAATGTTATTTCAAAACTAGCAGAACATACTTGCATGTTCAAATGAAGTGAGGTTACAGCAAAAAGGCAGTCCTGACCCTCCACTAAGCTGAGCCAGAGTTTTAACTGGCCTCTGGTTTTCCCCAAGATCAGGAAGATGAAAAAGTGACTGAGAATCAACTCTCCCTTCTCCTATTTGATTTCTGTGCCCTAGCCACCATGGACCTGACCTCAGAACCTCCTGGCTCTAAAAATGGATACTGTACAGCCCAAGTGAATCTGGTAAAGTGCAGAACTGGAAATGCAGTGTTTGTAGGTGTAATGATTTGCAGAGCAGGTGGGTCTTTGGAAACAAGGAAAAGTGTCTGTCATCACCTCAGAGGTTTCTCTGTATGGTCCAAAGAAAAGGAGAAGCAATACCTCCTATTTGCTGCAGATTTTCAAGTCTTTTAGCTAAAGGGACTAAATTCCCACTGATGTAAACTGGATTAGCTCTGCTGAAGTCAATGGAGCTGAGCTGTTTCTCTCGCTGGTTTAGGATTTCTTCTGTTATGTTTGAACATGGGTAGAGCAAACATTGTAGCATTACTGGTAAGTAATCCCTCATGTGCTGTGGGTGACAATCTGCCATTCCATGCCCCTTTGGAGCTGAGTAAAGTTGTCTCAAGATTATGATCTTTAGATGTTTAGAGCAATTTTAACTGGATCAGAGGTTATAGCCTCTGCTTTTTAACATTCTGCTTTTATTTGCAGACTATGAAGTGTAATAGTTCACCATTTTGGTTTAAGTATCACAATAAAAGTCAGTGAGATGGAACAGGCAATAAGCAGCCGTTTTACATCAGTGCTGCTGGGAGGGAGTGCTTGAGTCTTCATTAACCTACAGAGGAAGGAGTTACAGAAAAGACACTTGAAATAAAATACCAGGGATGAGGCTCAGATCTCTTCTGGGTCTGCACAGGCAGGCACATCAGAAGGATGGTCTCTCTGGTGTAAATGTCCCTTTGTGTCTCTACTGGCATGCAAAAAGTGGGAGAGGACATCCCACCCTAGTGTAGCAGGGGGAGGGCTGTCCTGGCCGGGTCACTGCAGAGGCAATCAGGTAAGGACACTCAGGTAAGGACAATCAGGTAAGGACAATCAGGTAAGGACAATCAGGTAAGGACAATCAGGTAAGGACAATCAGGTGTTGCCAATCAGGAGGAGGAAGGCCTGAGCTCCTGTTCAGCCCACCTGTGCCCCATTAGGGTTGGACCCAACTGCACATGAGCAGAACTGGGGGACCAATAAAAGGTGAGCTCCAAACCCATGGGGAGCTCACTCTAGAGCTGCCAGAGAAGAGGTTAGTTGAGTCTGGAGTGTTAGCCCTGAGATAGACTAACTGGATCTAAGGCAGCTCTTGGAGTACTGTTCTTACACCTTGGCAAGAACACCTACTGGACCTCAAAACGCTGTGGCCCAGGAAAGGATTGTCTGCAACAGGTCATCTCTGATAGACACCAGGAGCTGAGGTGAGTGTAAGCCAGCCAGGCTATACCAAAGGGTTTTAATAAAGTAGGGATGGCATTTCTGGTGGGTGCATTTGCAGCATCTCTCTTTGCTTTTCACTTTGCCCTTTATTAGAATTATGAGATTGCTGGGTCTGCATGTTTCTACGTACAGTCCAGTGATCCCCTGGGCTCAGTAGGTTATATCTGTACCCTTAATCCTGACTACTGGTGGAGAAGAGGAATGACTTGAGTGCAACCCTTGGGAGCTCAATAAGTTACAGTGGATTGTCCCTCCTTTGAGCAAGCGTACAGGGTAGCCGAAGGCAAAACATAGCTCAAAGGCTGGATTTTGAAGGCAGGAGGACCTGTGTAACAAGGGGGCAAACAAGCACCACAGCCCCCTGGAGTTGCCAATGAATATGTTTTTAGGTTCTGTGTTGGAAGGGATCTTTAAAGGTCATCTAGTCCAGCCCCCCTTGCAATGAGCAGGAACATCTTTAAGTAGATTATGTTGCTCAGAGCCCTGTCTGGCCTGAGTTTGAGTGTTTCTAAGGATGGGGCACTTCCCATCTCTCTGGAAAACTTGTGCCAGTGTTTCACCACCTTCATCTTAAAAGAATCTCTTCCTTATAGTTAGCCTGAATCTCCCCTCCTTAAGTTTGAAACCATTATTACCCCTTGACCCTACTTAAAAGTATCCCCATCTTTCTTATAAGCCCTCTTGAATTATTGAAATGCTGCAATAAGTTTTCTCCACAGCTCTCTCTTCTACATGCTGAACAACCCCAACTCCTTCTGCTTTTCCTCCTAGAAGAGGTGTTCTACCCCTCTGCTTATTTTCATGTCCCTCCTCTGGACCTGCTATGTCTTGGCTTTCTTGTACCTCCTCTCCAGTGGGGCATAGTTGGTGGTGCCCTATGTTAACTTCAGACTAATTTTATGAAAGCAAAATAATACTGTCCCTACACCCCAGAGTAAGAAGAATCCAGTTTGGATGAAGATATTGCTGTTTTCCCTCCTCCTGAAACAAGCTTTCCTCCCCAGTCCCAAAATTGCAGCATCCCATTCCTGGGCCTTATGCAAAATACTTTTTTTGGCTGCTTCTTTAAAAGGTCTCCTTGAGATTGCCTCTATTTACTTTTCAGTATAATGAAGATTGTCTCCTTTGCCTGGGGGAAGCACAAAGTAGAAATGCTGAAAATTTATTGTCCTGGCTTATTGCTTGAAAGAGATTTTGCTGTTCTGGGGCAGAGCTTTCTGTGCCATGTGTGTGTCTGCTCCTTGTCCTGGGTTTTGCAATGTACAAGTACTTCCAACATCTTTTGCAATCTCTGCAGGCTCCCTCTGTCTGCTGGGCTTCTGTTTGAAACCCAGTACAACTATTGCAAACTTTCCAAAACACAGTCTCTGCCTCTGTGATTCACTTTCCTCCATTCTCATTCTAATTTTTTTTTTTCCATACAAGTTAAACACCTCCTTTTGAATGTGGAACTGAGAATGATAACGTGTGTTTTTTGTTTCTTAAGATAAAACTGGGAAGAAACAACACACAAGGAAAGAATCTCTTTTAAAACAGATGGGTATACCTGTCTGCTTAATTTATTTTAGTTCTACTTCATTTATTTTCATTTATTTGCAGGAAAACACACAATTATCAGCTGTAGTGTAAAAGACAGGGTTTGGATTCTGTTCAGTTTTCAGGTTTTTTACAGGTTTAAGTCTCTTATTGTGAGCAATTCAAAGATACCTACCTGTTACTTAAAGTCCTCATTTTCTGTGGTGTTACAGAGAAAATGTCTGGTTCCAAGTAATTTTGCTTTCAGTTGCAATTAGATGTAGTATTCTTCTGGAATCCATCTGCTTTGTCAATCTATGTTGCCGATTGGGGATTTGCAGTTAGGTGTAAATGAAGTGGAAGCAATATCTCCACATCAGTGGAAGTGAACCTTATCTGTGCACACTGACCACACTGTATGGATACTCAAATCATGGCTTCAAGTCCTTCATCTTATGCAAGGGCATAGAAGTACTTTATTTGCATGACAAAAGCAATATATTCATGGTGAAGATGATTCAGGATAAATAGTTTATCTGTGAAGCATTTTTAATCTGCCACCATGAATATAAGTAACTAAGATAAATGAATGGTTAGGAATAAGCAATAAAGTAAATAAAAGTAGATAAGTGCTTCATAAAGCTCTGCTGTTTCATCAGAGAACAATGTGTTTTCCTGGTGTCCTGAGATTAGTACATTGTGTGTGATTTTAGTGGCTACCAAGATTCTTGTGAGAAACTGAACAAATCACAAGGATCTTACCTAATTTTTGTATTTCTATTTTTAGACCTCTGAATTTCTGTGGTGTCCTTGCCCTGAGAGGCAAGGATGTGACAAAGCTGTGCTGGAGTCTACGTGGTTTTAGGCATAGACTAAATGAAACAGTACCCAGCTGGTGACTTGGTGTAAATCTTATGCACTACTTGGTTGTAGCATCTAAAATAAAAGTGTATTTTTCCCTTCTCTTTTTTTCCATGCTGCTGTTGTCCTATGAGAAAGGGCACTCTGTATATTATAAGCTGATGAACTCTCAAGTAAAGAATCAAAATAAAGGGAAAAAATAGTCCCCAGGAGTGTGTGAACAGTGAGGACTTTTCTGCCTTTGCCCTGATTTTTTTTTCCCCCCTTCAAACAGCTGTAAATCTTCATGAACTCTCTCCTTGTCCACTCTGCTAGAGGCAAGTGCCCACAAAATATGCACAAGTATTGAAGCTGAGAAAGAGAAAATTTGCTGAAATAATCTCTGCCTACACCCCACCCCCATTGACTCTCTCCATACAGCCAAGCCAGTGCCAAGACATGTCAGCACGTGTAGAGGTTTTATCTGATGCTTTTTTAGATCCCTCCTATTTGTTTGCAGGACTTCAGCAAATGAGAATTTTATGACAGACTGATCAAGGATTGATAGAAACCTCCTATTTTTCCTATCTCAATTTTCTAAATGGCATCATCTATTTCCATCCATCAGGCTTTGGAAAGGGGACATGGACTGTCTCAAACCTTTTTCTTTTCCCATATTTTTTTCTCCAACTAAAAAAAGGGTAAAATCAATAGGAATTCTGTAGTGACACCAAATTGGTACCACCTAGTTTGTGCCTCTGAGTCCGTCTATAGAGTTGGTGGCACACCACATTCACTTGGGAATCCAAGTAGCATCACTGGGATGTCACACTTATTCCACTCAGGGATGTGGCAGAGATATCCATGTGCTCCTTCCTGCTCTCAGGGGAATTGGTGTCAAACCTGAGTACAAACTTAACTACAAAAATTAGAATGTAAATAAGAACAAACAGTGACCAAATGAACTTTTAAAACTCCAAGAAAGGAAGAACTCTAGAGGGCTGGATCTGTGTCTCTTTGTTTGGTTTTGTGACACGGTTACTTTTTCTGTCTCAAAGGGATTTTTATCCTTGCCTTTTATAGGAGTGGATGTTCAAATGTTCTTCTCTTTAGTCCTATTTGATCTTTCTATCTCAGGTGAAATGAGAGGCAGTATGACATACAGAGACTTGAAAGAGCTTAAGAATTGGTATTTTTCCATCATATTAGACATCTGAAGGCCACCAAGACCTCACCTAAATATATACTTAGCCAAAAATTCTGAAGCTGCTTCAATTTTTGGCATTAACACCTGGGCACCTGGTGGATGAGTCTCAGTGGTAGATTTGAACACAGAGCAGAAGGTACAGGGGTGACTTGGTATAGTCTGTAATGTAGTGATATAGAAATGAAAACTCCTTTACAGTTGCTGAGTAGAACACGTACATTTGATCATGGTGCAGCGAGCACAGCCACAATACCTTCACTTTTTCTCTATGAGAGAGTTCCTGCTCCTTTAACTGTATGTGACAGTTCCTTAGCTGCCTTGCCTCTCACCAGAGGTTCATTTTTTTCCCTTGGGACATCACTCAGAGTAATTGTCCCCAGTAATAATCAATAAATCCAAATTATCTTGAATAAAGTCAGATTTATTTAACACAGTGTAACAAATAGAAAACCAGAAAGAAAATCCATGTAAATACAATTTGAAGAGAACAGACTTCTCTGAGACTATAGACTATGTAGTAAGCACTCCAGCTGGCCAAGATACTTTACAACACTGTGTAGAGACCAGTTCATTAACTCTTTGTATTTAGGAAAGTGTATTTCTGAACTAGGAAAACTGCAGACTGCATGGAACCTTCTTTTTTAATAGACCTTCTCTTAAAGTTACTTAGCTCTCTGTCTTATTAATTTGCCCAGTAAATAAGAAGTACTGAAGATGGATGCAATTTTTCACTAGGAATTCTTTTATGATAACTTCACTCTGGAACTTCTCATGGAAATGTCTTAATTTTTTTTTTTCTTCCCTCAGAAGGGAGGCCATCAGAATATTCTCTGAAATCCTCTATTGGCCCTTCAGCCTTTGGGCTTTGACACAATCAAATTCGTACAAAGCACATTTTTACACCATATTTCCTTCCCACAGCTTAGAAAATAAAACGCCATCCTTGTTTTTCCATCAGCTATTTTTTATTTCCCTATTCCTAGAAGACAGGTTCTCAGAGGCTGTGATGCCATTTTCCTGGGGTAGCTGCTTGTCTATTTCTGTGGTGACATGTTTCTACTGGTGCAACACTGCTAAGGCTTTCTTTCTCCAGTTGATTAAAAGTTTACACCTATATTTGATCTATACAGTTTGGCCTTTGCATCCATCACTGAACACACTTGTAGTGGTTCATGTGGGATTGCTCCACCCCTGGCCACTCCTTCAGTTGCTCTTTCCCCTGAGTGTCCCTTTATTTAACTTTATTTGATTATTCTCTGTTAAGGGCAGTGAGAGCCTATATCATGCATAAACTTAAAGATATTACAGTGGGAGGTTTTGGTGCATTTATACTTTCTTTCATTCTTTTGTGGATTAGGTATTTAGAGGCTAATTTTCAAGGCTTTCTATATAAAATGATAGCTCTGTGATGCCACCCTCCAAGTAACCTCTCATCCCCAGAAACCAATTGCTATATAGAGGGCTTAGAAATTTCCACAGCAGCTCAGTTAAAAAGGAGGCTTCCAACTTTGGTGCTTTAGATATGATTATTATTTTTGCTGCTATATCTTAATGTAGTGTTGAAACCAGTAATTTCATTAATTTGGGGAAATTGATTTTATTTTATGTTCTTGTCTCCCAGGTGGATTCTGCACTAAGGTATCAGGGCACACTTCAGCCTTTCCCTTTCCTCTGAAAACCTTTAGGACCTTAACTTTGAGAGTAATGGCTCTGCCAAATACAGTTAAAATCAGCCAACTCTTTCAAAAGTTTAGTGTGCTTATGCACATGCCCAAAGTATGAGTGTGTAAACCTTATTCCCTCAGAGAACGGATCTAAAAGGAAATTGGACACTATAACTGAACCTGATAAAAGTGTTCAGCATTTTTTAACAGAGCAGATCAAGGTTGTTCTTATCGTGTTCTTGCTTTTTTGCAAGAAATTGTCTTGACCCACATCCTTATATTTGTTTATGTCACTGAAGGCAAGATTGGGATAAGTGAAAAAGTATGCAGTGATGAAGTATACCCAAAAATAGCTGCGGATGCAGATAATTCTCCCTCTGAAAATCTTGTTTGACCAGATTATTGTGCAGTTCAATATGTGTATTTAGAATTTGTGGGCAGCTTTTAGCATGCACACAATTCTCTATAGACACATTCCTTCTCACGCCTGACCTCCATTTTACATGATTTTAAGCTGTTTTCCTCTTAACGTGAAGCTATTCCCAGTGCATTTCAACAACATATTTAGCATGCCATTAATTTTTTTTTCCCTTCAAATTTCATTCCATCTGATAGCCTGGCAGCTCTGACTGTAACCAGTTTCCTTCTCATTACCAATCCTTTAAAAGAGAGGAAGAAGACATCTTCAGTGTTTCATTACCTTTCTTCTTTTCCATTGTGAATTTCTTGTTTTGTCAAAAAAAAACCAAACAAAAAAAACCCACCAAAAAACACAGATTGTTGTGCACAGTATGCTTCCCACTGACAGAGAAATAATAAAACCACAATGCTCAAGTTGAATCAAATGCTGTCACTGTTGCAGATAATCTAGAGTATTTTTAGAGTCCTCCTCTGTGGAGTAATTTTGTTTTTCTGTTGAGTCATCCCGTGTGCAGGTTTTTGTCTTTGGGGCCTGGAGAGGACTGGGGAAGCAGTTGGCTGCAGCAGTGATCCTGGAGCCAGAGCAAATGACTGGACCCGAAGATATGCAGCACATGGCAAATGCTCTTTAAAAAGTGATCTTCTCTTGATATATACATCAGTTCTACCAATAAAGCAGAGAGACAGCTGAGGGCATGGCTCAAAGACCACTAGTTTGTCAAAGACAGGGATTCAGCCACTCCCAGAACCACATTTTTCTGCATCATGAATGTGCACAAAGCTCTTCTGGGCAGGACCAGGCCTAAGACTGGGCCTCAGATCTTTGTAATTTGCATTGTTTCCACATCTTGCTTTCAGTCTGTGCATCTCTCACACCTCAGCCTGGCACATCCCCACTGCCCTGTAGCTGCTGTTTCTGAAGCATGAAGCACACCAACATTACCAGAACTCTAGTACAGCCTATGCTGCTTTTCTTAGGTTTTACCACATCACTGCTAGTAAGGTCTGTTCCCATCTCTACCCCCATATTCTCATGTTAGTATCAACAGAAACTTTAACAAACAGTTTTCTTTCCCAAGAAGAAGCACAGTTTGACTTGTTGGCTCCCTTCCTATCTTGTAATAGAGTAGTTCTTGGAACTGGAGTCAGAAATGAAGTCTCATCATACTGAGCACAGCTGAGATCTCTTCAGTTATCTTCCACAGGAGAGGTTGATTCATCGAAACCAAATTTGTCTGAGTGAAAGTATGAGTTTCAGTTTAAATTTTTAGGTGTTTTGTGAAGGTTTGCTTTAGTTGCCAAAACATCCCTTCTGTCTTTTTAAATGAAAATATTCTGACTTTTGTTCCCAAGCGATTCTTTGCATTTTGAAAATTACCTTTCATTTTTAGCAGAACATTTTACATTTTCATTAGCCGGAGCCTGCATTAGGAGGATTCCGTTTGTAAAAGTACTTGAAGAGAGTTGTTTTTATATTGTCGTCCTAGTTTTGAATAGGAAAATATTTCAAAGCTCAAAACTTGATGGCATGGAAAACATTTTCCTTCCACTTCACTTTTTCGAACAACTGCCTCTGTTGAAATACTAATTCTGCTGCTTTTTCTTTTTCCTAGTACCCATCAATAATTCATTACATTATTAGGAAATGGATAAAGCTGGAATAAATCCATTAATATAGTATTTTCCAAATTCATATCAATGAGAGCTTGAGTGTGTGGGATACAGAAGGTAATTACCATTCTCATCAAATGAAAGAAGCAGAGGAACTGTACAAAATACTCAGTAACTGATACATCCTTGGAAATGCAGCTTTCTATCCCCCTGGACTTGGCACAACCCACAGGACTGAAAACTTTAAACATACAGACACAAATGCTGTTCCATGTGGCTATGTAGGACCGGGCTGTGAATTGCTCAAGAACTAGGAGATTTTTGAGGAGCAGTAGCTGCCTTTTGCCTGTAACATTCAGTGCAGCCTCTGATGTTGTACATCATCATCTAAAGCAAGCTGGTTTCTGCCCCTCACACCTCTAAACTTGCAAATATGGAATAGTAGAGCTCTTGGCTAGATCCCCAGCAAGAAACTGCACCTCTTCAAGTCCTGTAGTCAGCAATGGCAATCAGCAAAGAAAAAGTTGTGCGGGTGCTGAAATGCTTTGCTGACGGGGAAATGCAGGCTTGAACAGTTTACAACCTGTGGAGACCTAAACTAGGACCTGAACATGAGAGCCACTATAATATCCCCTCTCCCAGTTAATTTCCCCACCTTTCAGTCTTTATGAAGGAAGACTGCAAAATATCCCAAATATCCAGACTCTGCCCCAAAATCTGATCAGACCCCAGCCAGCACTGACAGGTATCACGAGGAACAGGGAGCAGCATGGGGTGCCTTCCTAAGCACTTAGGCATTGCAGAGGCAGCTAAACTGAAACTGGTTACTTAACCTGAGGTCAAGTATAATTGCTCTGAAGCAGGGCTTTGGGAAGGAGGATTTTAGTTAGTTTAGTTAGCTTCGTTTGGAGCTATCAGAAGAAACAACCACAGACTAAAGCTTTTTTACACCTGCCTTAGAAACATGCAGTCTATCAAGCAGGATATGCCCAATTTAAACCACTTTGGCCATGGAAGTCCATTCTTGCTTGATTTATAGACTGTGCAACAGGTAGTAGTGTGACAAACCAAAATGTATTCCTTCCATGCTCTTTCCCCAGCTCATACACTCTGCTAATGGTATTAGTAAGGATTAATGTAGGCTTGAAAGAATTAGGAAGAAATCCTGTATGTCAGCCCTTCAGCAAAGCCATGTCTTACAGTTACCACATTCTTCACCAAAAAATAAAAAATATAAAAAATAAAAAAACCTCCTGCAAGCTCAGAGCTCGTGGCAGAAGTGTTCTCAGAGAGGGTCTCAGACCCAAAGAGGGGCTGCTCAGCCCTGCTCCGGGGGCTCACGCTGTTGGAGTGGAGGAGGTGGCAGGGCTGGCTCAGTCCCAGTGCCAGCACTGTGCTCTGGTGTCTGATCCAGCTGGCAAGGAGAGCTCCAGAAACACAGCCTTCTCACTCAGCAGATCTGCTCTTAATTACCTGCCTGTAAATCAAGATTCATTTCATAAGTCTGTGGAACTTGACAGCATGGAGGCTACAGTACCTGCAAGCTGGATTTCCCCTCTGTGTGTATGTGCATGCTTCAGCTGCTCTTACGATCACCTTTCCTCACAAATTCTGCATTTTGCTTCACAATTCAGAATTGAACTAGTCTTGAGACAGTAAGCTGGGTTCAAATACAAGTTGTACCTCAGAAAAGTTTTTTCAACTGTAGCAGCAAAGCAAAGACATCCGTTTCCAGCTGCAGTGAAGGGACATGCCACTGGTACTCAGTTCTGAGGCACCAAAATAAGGTGGAATGCAATGCTGTGGTAGTCTTGACAAAGCTGAACTCTAGACATTTAAAGTCCCTGGAAAATTAGTATAGATGAGACAAGTTGGGGGTGCTGATTCCAGCTCAAAATTCAGTGCTGGCTGCTTGGGGTACTCTATGATCCCTTTGCTTTTTTCCTGGGTTGGAGGATGGCATGCTTTAATTCAGAAGAACTGAATTTTAATTCAGAATGTAATAGTCCTGATTTGATATTTTTAGAAATATGTTCAGATTTTAAAATTACTTTCTTTTCCATTCTCAAAAGTAACCCATACAACTTTTCACTCCAGAGTTTATCCAGCTTTACACTGCTGTATCCCTCCAGCAGCAGCCCTTTTGGCTTCTGTAAGACAGAAGCTGTCTTACCACAAAAAAACCCCAAGCCTCTCCTGTCACTGTCTTCATTTCTATTTTACATCCACTGGCACCTCCAGTGATATGCCTAATTTCTGAATCCTTAGAGGGAAGCTTTTCATACATTCATTATTAAGCAGAACAAGCCAGTCCATCAAAGAGGGAGGGTTGGTTTAGAGGGGAAGTTAGAAGGAAGTTCTTCACCATGAGGGTGGTGAGACACTGGCACAGGTTGCCCAGAGAGGTGGTGGAGGTCCCATCCCTGGAATTTTTTAGGGCCAGGCTGGATGGGGCTCTGAGCAACCTGATCTGGTGGGAGGTGTCCCTGCCCATAGCAGAGGGGTTGGAACTGGATGATCTTAAAGGTCCTTTCTAGCCCTGAAAATGCTGTGATCTGTGATTCTATGAAACACGGGAGAGCTTGGGGCAGGGAGGGTCAAGGTCTAAGTCCACACCTTAGGGTTCTAATTTCTGTTCCATGGTGTTAAAAAAGATCATCTTCTGTGAAACAAGGTCAATGCAACAGTAGCAGCCTGGCTGCAGAGCACTCCCATATGCCCAGCTATTAATCATCCCATTTCTCAAGTTGTACCAACCAGATTAACTCTGGAAATATCATTAAGAAGTAAGATCCAACCAAGAAGTAAGATCCAAGTTTCAACCAACCAAGACCAACCTTTTTTTTTTGTGTGTCTTTTTTGTACTCAAGCCAAATAGAATTAGGGCAATTGTTCACTTGCAAATACTGTGGAGATTAATGAGGTCCAGAGGCAGAATCATGAGAAAATAGAAATGTAAAAAAGTGAAGTTTCCAAAAATTCAGCCACCACGATACCATAGGGATGGATCAGTTTGAGTGTTTCATCTGGGCAGGCTGCCTTGCCTTCTTAGCTTATTAAAAACCTGAACTCTTTTTTCACCCTTCTGGGCCAGCCCTTGTGCAAACAGAGCTCATGCTCACAGACCTGTGTGTCTCTACCCAAAGAGTCATAGACCTTGACTCTGCCAAATGTTGGAGAATACACTTAAACTCATCTAAATATTTTAGGCTGTTATATTTGCATTTCTTTGGTGAGCTCACTTTGAATTAACTTGTGTAGCCCTGACAAAGTGTTTCCTCAGCTTTATAAGAGAAGGAGGGAGCACTGAGAGGCTGTGGTGATTAAACTGGGGACTAGGATGTAGAACTGAGCTTCCTGCCTTGGAGCACTCAGCTGAGGTGTGCTGTGTACCCAGCAGAATATGCAGGGACCCTTTACTCATCCTACTCCAAACACAGGCTCTCTGATTAAGTGCTTACAATTGAGTGGCATATCTCAAACTCCAAACTGTCTTGCAACAGACTTGGGCCACACTCTTTCTCACAACGTGCTCTCACAGCAGCAAACCTGATGTGCAAGAGAAAGCAGCAGTGATATTCCTGCTAATCATCTGGAAAGGAGTGAAAGATCTTTAATTTGTATACTTGTACAAACAATACAGCTCTGATGTGAAATGTTAGGAGGCAATTGCTGCCCACCTGAAGTTGCCAATTACTTAAGAGGCTGTCAGTGAAGCCATTGGTACAAGAATTTCTGCAAAAAGTTACCCAGACTGTGGGTTTGTACTCATGGTTAATACAGATTGTAAGTCTCTAAGTTGTGTGTTGAGAAGGAACTGGGAGAAAGATTCAGGAAATAATACCTTTCTTTTTATGCCTCGTATCTTTTGGGTGCTGTTATAAATGGTTCTTATTTTGATAATAAATCCAAGACGGGCTCTTATTAGAGCAAGAAATGCTGGTTTAAAGCATTGCTTTAAGCCATTAGATGTGGTCTGAACCTTGCTCCTTTAACAGAGCGTAGAGAGGAAAACTCATGAGGCAGCTACTGAAAAATTTCAATACTCAGTGCATGGGATGGTTAAATTTAAAGCAGCTTAAATGACTCTTGTGTTTTACCTGCTGCTACTGCCATACACAGATCATGTCACTTTAAATCTTCATTTGGCAATTTTCTGTTCCGTAACTGTAGGGTATATACTTGGATCCACAGAAGTATAATATTCTGACAGCTGTTTCCTTTGCTAGCAGTTTATTTAAGCACATTATTTGGTGCAATTTAGGCCTCATTCAGAACTGCTTCAAAAACTTAAAAAGACTCATTTCTCCTCTCGCTTGTCTGTCTATCTGATACTACTCCAGTCTTCAGAGCTTCCAGTCCACAGTATCATTTCAGCCATAGTTAATCAAACTCAAAGAGGAAAAGCATATGCTTTCAGGCTAGATTTAACCTTTATATGGCTGCCAGGAAGTCTTTGGACATAGAAAGATACAAGAAGAAAATGCTTCTGTTGAGAAATGCAGGACTGTATCACTTTCACTTACAAGGGCTGCTCCAGAACTTGAATTAGATGGAGGAAATTAACTGATTTGAATGAAATATGATTTGTGTTTAAAATTCTATGGGAAATTCTTTTCCTTTAAACACTAGCCCCTGGAGTTCAGACACATGCTCTTGGAGCTTCAGATACCCTCAAGTGCCTGAGTCCTGTTGAAAACAAGGGGAATTAAATTTCTCTGCACAGCTATTAAGGAGAGTTTAAGTGTCAAATGGTTCTACAGGGGCAGATGGAAAGAGAGGGGCTGTCTACAAGCTGCTGTAGAGGTTTGTGTGATGGGACACATGGCAGAGGCATCCCCTGTATTTTATGGCCAAATACTGGGAGTCAGCAGAGTGCCTAATGCTGGCTCCTGGCATGACAGAGCTCCCAAAAAATGGGGAAAGGAAAGCTGGCTGTAGGTATATGTCATAGATACTTTTACATGTTATGATTCTCACTGGAATCAGGGATAAACAAAAAAACAACTCAGTCTGGACTCATGCCCAACGTTTCCTGAGGCCTGAATAAGCATCATGTCTCATTTGCTGTGCTGGGAGCTGCCAGGAGCTTTTGCAGGGAGCAGCAGACAAGGAATCACAGCAATGAAATCACTTTGCAAATTGGGCTGAAGGAGTGTCATGTGTTGACCAGAATGCCACATTTCCAACGTACCCAGAGAACGTACCACACATCCCAGAGAACTAAATAAGACAGAGAGGTCCAGGGCTGTGCCTTGAAATCAGATTTTCCAACCCCTTCCCGCACCCTGACAAAAGGCAGCAAGCCCTGGGTCTCTCCCCACATCCCTTCAGCACCCGCTGACCCAGCTGCACAGCCAGCTCCAACCCTCCTGCCCCGACCTGCATGTGCTGCAGGAGGGGCTGACATTAGTCTTACTAATGTGGCTCAGCTTCCAGAGATACCAATCTCTCAAAAGTAATTAAATTAACCAGATTTATGCAGGCATCCACCACATACTTTGGATTTTCCAGAGGGCTGCCAAGACATGGGGCTGAGCATCCAGCACCCCCAGGAGGGATGGGAAGAGGGACAGAAGGCTGGAGGTGGCTGTTTTGAGCAGAGAACTGACAAGATATCTCTGCCTGCTGCCTCAAAGCTGTGCCTGCCTCTTCCTAGCAGCTGGCAAAGGCCTGTGGTGTTTTGGAAGGGGCCCTGCCCTGTTGCAAATCTCTAGAAAATCCTTGACTGGTGAACAGGTCTTTCCAGGTTAGGGCTGCTCCTACCCTCCCTGTGCTATCAGGCTGCATCTGATGTGGGAACTCTTCCTGAGTTATAAACTAATTTGTAGCGGGCAGCAGAGGGTTTGGTGGTTAGAAGAGGGAGGGCAGGGAGGCATCCCTGTATCCACCAGCTGATCCAGATGTTTTAGCTGGCCCTCTCTGCTCATTCCAGCAGATTAAACCAGCTGATCTTCTGCAAATCTCTGAACTAGCTCATTTTGAAGCCAGTTTAAGTAGATGGAATCTACAGTTCAGTCACAATACTCTGTGTGAGCTAAGTCATTTATTCAGTGTCACATCTTTCTCTTTGTAGTAATTTCACCAGACCCGTTTGCCATAAGGAAACTAATTGCTTGGATGAGGTGTGTGAGATTTAGCCAATGCTTCAAGTATCTGGGCAAGTCATTTGAAAAGTCTGATGACTCAGTTTATCCATCTGTGTAATGGGGCATTCCCTTTGTCTCAGTGCTGTTGAAAGGCATAATGAGATCTAGCAGAGACTTGGGCTGCAGGTATTCAGCGTCTCCCAGGGCTTGGTCATTAGGTCTTGATGAAGCCAACCTTGCTCATGAAAGGAGAGGCAGAGACTTTCAAGAGTCCAGCGGGACTGCTCAGATGAGGAAGTGCTTTCAGCTGGAGAATTTGCTTTGGGAAGTGCTTTGATGCTTTTTCAGGGAGAAGCAGCTATAACATGAAAATTCTTGCCCTTGCCTATTTTAATGAAACATAACCAAGTTTCTTTTAGTGGATTTTACTTCAAAATGTCCCTTTGTGTCTGGAGAAAACAAAGTAGCTTTTGTGAGCTACCTCACAAGTTTTGCTTGTGAGGTAACAAAAGTATTGTGTTTGAAATGGAGCTGCAAAGGAGCAGTCTTTAAATTTAGTGGCATTTGGTACCATCCAGCAAATGTTTCACCAGACTAGCAACAGCATGGGTCTGACCCATAGCTAATTTTTGGTGCAGACTTCTCCAACCTTGGAGAAAAGAGACGCTGAAGAATAAAGTTTAAGAGAGTCAAGGCCAAAAACTTCCTCATGTGTCTTGTGTCAGTCATACAAATGCAAAGCAGGCAGGCAGTGGATGCTTACCCTGGAACTGTGGGCATGGGCAGCTCAGATCTAACTTTCTGTATGTTTGTTCACCCTGTTTCTAATTTACCTGCTTATCGCACAAGCACTTCAGAGAAGTTTGTTTTGTCTTGCTAATTATACATAATGCCTGGCCGAGTTCACTTTGGCCTTGTTTGGTAATGCATGTCCTGCTGCAGCACTCATTCTCACTATGGTGCTGGAAGATCATGTGGTTTCAAATGGCTGGATGGTGCTATCAAAACAAGTGGACACTAGCTTGGTCCCTCAGCCAGAATTTTTGGGATCACTGGACACCTTTGCTTTCAGTTTCGTAATGGAATAACATTTCTAACCTTATCCATCTTCCTGGCCTCTTTGTCCATTCACCCAGTTCCCCACCTGGCAGTAGATGTTTGCATGTTCAGTTCATGTCACTTTGTCATAATGCTTTGTCCTTTGCTGTCTGCTAAAGTTTATGCAACAACAGTCATCGTGGACTAAAGTTTATAGGACCTGAGGGCTAGTTCCAATCTCACATGAAATGCTACCCAGTGTTTCCTGAATATTTTAATTCAGTTTCACATCTTAAACAATTAGGCACACATTGGCTTGAAAAATCTTGGGTTTTATGCTTGGAAGGGGAAGAAAACAAGAAGCACTTCACATCATTCACACTCACCCACTGTGATGAAAAAGTTCATTCTTTCAGCATGATATAGCCTGGCCCCACCTGTTGGATTCTCTTTTTCTATTGCATGTCCACATGTTGGGAAAATGACTTAAGCACACGTGTCTGGCTTTCTTTCCCCATTAGCCTCTTTGTTTCTTCTGATCTTCCAGTCTCCAGTTCAGGTGTACTAGCAGGTTAGCAAGCAGTGACTTAATGACAAATGAGCCCCCTTCTTCACCTAAGTTGTATAGCCCCTGTGCTTCAGATGCTGCTAGAACACAGTTCAGGATCAGACACCATTTTGCATGACCAGGATTAATCTGCTGTCCAGGCAGAGCACTGGAGAGGAAAACAAATACTCAGCTTCTGAATAGAAAGGTGACTGGGAGAGAGATTGTGTGAGTTCACTGAGCGTTAGTGTTACAAAACATCTGTTCTGTTTTGCAGTATTGTGCAGATAACCAGAAAGAAATGGCTCTCCCAGAATGATGAGATAGAATATACAAGATATTTCTATATCTCTCAGACTCAGGATGTTGTACCTCAAGCACTAATACATCATGGGGGATTTCCCTTTCTGACCATAATATCAAAGTTAAAGCTAGATCAGAAAAATGCCACTGTTAAAATGAGATCTGTTTTGTGGGTTGAGAGAAAGCCATTGAAAAATCCCAGATCATTCTGCCAAGACCATGAATTACAAAAAGCAGACATGCTGGCTGAAGGAAATCCTTATTTGCCAAATGCTGTTATCTCCTTTGTGATGTTCCTTGCAGGTGTCAAGCTGTGGTGAGCTTAGCAGACACCACTGATTTTCTAGGATGGGATGGTATCTCTCCTGAGAGATATCTTTACTCAAGAGGCAGCTGGAAACAAATGTGTCCTCTGTCTTCTCTGTCATAACTCATCTTTCCAGGAAGGCTCATGGAAGGACTCTGTGCTATGACTATTTTTTTGTTTAAGGCTGGAGAAAACACCATCGAGTGCTAAGGACTTTTCAGCTTCTGCAAGACCTTGGCTTGTAGCATGCAGGAGTCTCCTTCATGTGTGACTACTACAAGCATCAGACTTCACTGATTCATGAGAGATTGAGAAGGATGGTTATGGGCAGCTGGGGTTCTGCTGGTAAAGAGCAGCTTCACATTTGCACCTGAGTGTCTTTCAAGATCACATCTTTCTCTAAGTGACTGAACTGGCTCCTGGTTGCTGTGCCTCTCTTTTTTCCCAATCTGGGCTTCTTTTGCCTAAGTTTTCTGCTCTGGGATATGCTGATGGACATAATTACATGGCTTATACATCTCCTCTGTTCTGCTGCATTATGTTCTCCTGCAGGGACTGCTGATGCAAGCTATTTCAGAGTGGGACCCTCTATAAGAAGAAATCTTGCACTTAAAAATCCCCTGTTAACAACATTCAAAATACAATCTGCTAATCAAAAGCACATTGCTAAAAATACTCCCCATGCTTCTTGTGTTAATTTCAATAAAAGAATAAACTTTCATGGCAGTCTGCAAGTCGAGTGAGTTTTCAGTAAAAATATACAAAAAGAAAATCTATAACTTTTAAGTAATTTAATGGAAGGGATACATTTACAACTTGCCAAGTATATTTTGGAAATATTGTTAAACTAATGAATTCTGAGGAATGACACCATTTAGATTCAACATGATAATAAGCACAGAGACATCCCTTGTTGATCTCAGTTTCTTCCCACTGGGAACCTTATTAAGCCTGGTAGTGAATCTTAGAAAGTTTTTGCTAGGAATGGGCTGTTAAGACCAAAGGAATAGTGTACCATTAGAGGTGGAAACAAGAAAATTATTGGCAATAAGCAAGAACATTTTGAGTAAGTTGGGAAATCTTGAAAAGACAAAGTTCCTTTTGAAGGGCAAATCAGAGGAATTCTGAGCATTAAAATAGTCTTTGTTTCATGTTTTGTTCTGCCAGTCTAATAAATAGAGGAATCTTATAACTTTAGTGACCAATCACACAGTTCAGCAGAGAGCTCTTGAGCAGAGTCCTGCTATGATCATGTCACAACCAACTGTGCATAATTTGTTTGCACCATTTCCTTACTGGAGAAATCGTCAAGAAAGGACAAATCATTTAAAAATAAAAACCAAAAACAAATCATGATAAGTTCATGTAAAATCTGAGTGGGAAAAAAAGAAGATACTTTTCCCCATAAGAAAAAGTCCACAATGAATAATTCAACTTGCTATACTAGTTATTGCAAGTTCTGCCCTAGTTAGGCAGGCAGCAGAATGCTGATTTAATGAAGAGTCCTGCTCTGAAAGAGGAAGAGTATGATTTCAGTAGACTTACAAATATTTCTCTATTTAAACTTCATTAAGTGCAGTAAATAAAACTGAAAAAGCACATCCTTAGTGAGCAGTACATGAGTGCTCTCCTTAATTCCTATGTTTAGAATTAACAAATGCTGTTAAAGGTTTGTTAAATCCAGTCTTTGCTTCTTGCACTGGAAGTTACCTTTGCATACATACTGCTCAAACACTGAAGTAATGATAAAGGAAAAACCCCTGAAATTAGTAAGAGCTTGACCTGAGTGTCTGCATAATACTCATAATAATAACCCTTTCCTCTTCAAAGACATTCTCACTGAAGCCTGGGAAGGTGTAATTTTCTCAGGGGCCATCCTGCATCATCTACAACGCTGTCTCATCAAATAATCAAGCACTGTTCTGCCACTGGAATGTGTGAAGTTACAAGAAGAAATTATGCTTTTTGTCTATAAAATAGGAGTTCAGAGGGTTTTTTAGCACGTATTTAAAAGAAAAAAAAAGTCTTAAATCTCCAAATCTACAGCTAAAGAAAAAAAATCGTTCATTTATCCTTAATTAACAATGATCACAAGTAGAAGGAGAGTGCTGAAAAAGAAAAAAGCAGAAAAGAAAACTTCAATGCACAACTCCAAACTAGATAACAGGTAATTACAAATCAGACATGACATAGGTGAAATGGCTTCTGCTTTTACGGAAAATAAGACTGAGGAATGCAGATATTTTTTTTCTCTCACCCACCTAATGTCATTGTAACTCCAAGGAGTGGCACAGAGGCATCACAGTTTAGCAACATGACCTCAGTGGAGCAAATTGCCAGAGCATGTGCTTGTGTTCCATTACAGTGACATGCCAACTGCTCTACATGAGCTTTCTTGAGGATTTTGACTATTTAAGCAGTGTTTGTTTAGAGATGGATATTCTTAATACTGTTAGTTACTTACAGTGAGAAGCTTGTACTAGTAAAATGTGATGGTAGCTGTATCCATGCTAATCTGGTTCTTCCTGCTGTCACTCTCAATTTATTCTGCTTTTCACTTTAATATGAACAATATTTCATTTGTTGCTTTTATTGTCAGACTTTAAGCTCTGGGGCTGGCGAACTTGTATGTCTTATCTATAGTTATTTGCATGTTATAATCATTCAGGTGGAATTAATGGAGTGTTTGGCTCCAAACCAGCTCTGCTCTGCTGAATTTCATGGGATTTTTAGCACTGGTAGGGTGGGTGGGAGAAGTGAGGTAGATCCTGTTGATCTCCTCCACCACTGCAAATAACTCAGCAACTCTGGCAATGGTCAGGTATGTTTTATGTTGGTTGAATATAGGATTAAATGTTTGCACTTCCATTTATCTCTTGTTCTCAGTGTGCAGGGAGAGTTTCTTTACTGCAAAACCTGTAACTTGTGTGCCAGATCATCTTAATCTGCTGAGGAGAGTTTGCTGCAGACTGTGGCTTGAAAACCTGTCTCTTCAGGTCAAATCAGAGGTCACTTTTCCAACCGTTAGTTGAAAAATCACTACAGCTGGGCAAATATTGCAAAAAGCATTTACCTAAGAGAGGCCACGTGTTTGCCTCAGTGATACTGGCTTTCTGCAAACACTCACATAAGCAACCTTTTGTTTGCCCAGTAAAACAAAGTACTGCAAAAACCATACGCTATGTTCACTTGGCTGTGTTGCAAGGTCCTTCAAAGGTCTGGACTGTGTAGCTTACATACGGTCTAACAGCATAAAAATATTTGGTTATCATGAAACTTCCTTCACCATTAGACATGGAAACAAAAATCTCAAAGTAGTGTAGGATTTGTGATAGAACTATGGCAGCTGATAACTTGATTTAATATCTTTATGCTTTTTTATCTTTGTAAAATGGAGATAATACTTTTTTAATGCAAAAGGACTGAATAGATGGATGAAATATTTTAAAACTGTGAGGTTCTCAGCTATTGATGTAGCAAAGCCTGTACAATAGGTAGACAGATTAAATTGTTGATCAGTTGACAGACACATCAGTTAATGGATAAATTGTTCATATAACAAAAAAGACTGATTTTCAAAGAAATTGGGTTTGCTGCTAGATTGCACTGCTAGTGTCCAAAATAGCAGATAAGCCCACTCACTGTGCAACACTCAACAATCACATCTTCATCCTACCCCCAGAAACCTCTATCCCCTTTGTAGCGCATTTTATCACCTCACATCCCTTCTTAATCACAGAAAAGAAACAATTCCACCTGTCTTTTCCCCACCTCTTTACATTTTAAGCCATTATTCCATTTCCTACAATTTACATCGCAGAGATCAATGTCCATTCACCTGCTTATTTTTAACTCCGTCTCCCTCTTCTTCTCTCACAGTTTTCTGTCCTCTGACAGTGTGCACACTTCACTTCCCAACCCCCTCTCCAGTGGGTCACTGATGCATGAACAAGCCCCCACCTCTGCTCCCTGTGGTACTCCACTCCTCACCTCTCACCATTACCCCATCTGTATCCATTTATCACCACTTTCCAACTTGTCTAACCTCAGTTACCGAGTCATTCTTTTTTGTAGCCAATTGAGAATTTCACTATCAATGCCAGACTTATTAACCCTAAGTCTTTTATGCAGTATTGTCTGGAAAGACAAAAAAAGAAAAAAAAAAAAAAGTGCCTTGTGGAAGTCCAAGTCAATTATGTCTGCTGCTTCAGCCCTGTCAGCTCTCATCGTCACCTCCGCTCCAAGGAGTTAATCATATTTGCTGAGGATGACCTACTCTTCATAAATGGATTCTGCTGACTGCCCTTGCTTAGTTTGCCATTGCAAGAGCCTGTGTGGCATCTGTAATCTTCCCTGATACTAGAGGATATGCTATAATATTTCTCTAATTTTGTCATTCCTCTGGCCAACTGCCCCCTTATACCATTACTTCTGTCACCAACAGGAACTTGAGAGTGATTTTTGCCCTAACGACCTCTACCAAAATGACAGTCCCAATAATAGGTACAAATACAGAGAGTGAGGTGATGGCTGATGAGCTGCTTAACTCCAGAGAGAAAGAATGAAGAGAAACTGCAGAGGAGAGAAGATGCTCAGCAGTGTCCCTGCTGCAGGTCAGGAGCAGAGCTGGGAATAGAGCTGGGTTTTCTGATGTCCTTGGGCCTTGCTATGGCTTGGACTATTTTTATCTGCAAAAAGTGCCAGCAGTCTCTTTGCAATGGTGTCCTCCAAAACACGAGCAAAAGGTACACAGCTCCATGTCCATCGTTGGGGTATTTCTGTTAACAAAGGCTAATCAAGCAGCAGATTGGAAAAGCAGAACTGACACGTGTGATGAATGTACGATGGGGCAGGGGGTGATTGTATGTAATGAAATATGTCAATTCAAGTCATAATAAAAACAATGAACTGGAGACCTGACAGGGAGGGTGGAATCCATCTCAGCTAGCACGAGCTGTCTGTGGTAGTGCCCACAGGCTGGGCTATGCCTGGCATCAAGGGAAGGAGACACACATCCCCAGAGGATGACCCATCACCTCCCACAGGCACCAAGCTTAGGGGGACCTGTCCTCTGAAGTTCTCTTTCTCGTTTGATGAAGAAGAAAGTTTTGTGGCTGATTTTTAGTCTTCTAATGTTAAGAGATGGTAGAGAGGCTTTTCTAATTATGGGGTTTGATGTAGTTAAATGCTTCTTTGGTTTTCTAAGAACAGCTGAATTATCTCTTCTCCTCTCTATCCCATGGCACCATGAAGGAAATTATGGCTTCTCATCCCTAAGGCTCCCCAGGAGAAAAAGAAAACAGTGTTGCCTATGGATTATGATAATAGCTGTGGGGAAGCTGCTAGACTGGACCTTGTATTCCTGGGTTATCCATAGTCCCAGACTGGACTGAGGCCACGGCCCTGGGAAACAGAATCCCTGCACCTACTCACATACAATATCCAGCAAGCACAGCAGCCAACCTGCACCACAACTCTTAGAATTGGCATTTCTCAAGTACAGCTAAATGCTCTTTGCCGCCGTGTTGAAAAGAGCTGAAGTTATTTGCTGTGTAAATGGACACCACGTAGAGGTTATTACTTTAGACTACAGTTGAAAAGGTGGGGTGTTTTAATTGTTATAAATTTGCTTTTTAGAACTGTTGTCAAACACAGGTTTTAGTACAGTTGGAAGTAACAAATTTGAAAAGTCCTGCACATGAAGGGAAACTTAGCTTAATCCTCCCATGAAAATAAAAGTCTGTTCTAAACATAACCGACCCCTGTGGAGTAGGTTTGCACATCTTTTGTCTTCACTGGAAAGAATTTTTATATTAAAAGAGTCATTTTGACAAAAAGGCCTGTTAAGTGTCACTTTTCACTAGTTAGCCATGAAATTGCCCTTAATATGTGCAGATATTTCAAGTACCACATAAATGTCACTCTGTGAGCACAACTTTTCTTGTATATCTGGACCTGAATCTAATTGTTGTGTTATGCAAGGAGCAGCATAATAATTAGAATCTCATTGGAAAATGAGGAAAGGTTCACTGGAATTCATGGGATCAGATCCAAATGAGAAGGACTCTAATCTTTATTGCAAGTGTCATGGATCCACCTGTTCCATGTTAACTAAACCTGAGGCCTCACCAGATCTTCAGTGTGTTTGTGAGACTTGGGCTTCACAGCTTCTCTGTATCTATTTATAAAAATTAGGAATTCTTATGTGAAAATAGTTCATGTTGGTTTTGGTATATGCTCAAATATATCTCCTGTTCCCCACTCTTAGGAACTGACTTCTATGTACAAATTGTTGGGGTTTTTTCCTTCTTTTTCACCCTCACTTCTCTGTCTGTAGAGTTAAATTAGTTAAATGTAGAAGCCCTATGAGGTCTGTGTTGCCTTCCTCATGTTTTCACAGCAGACTGTTACTGGAAGGGAAACTTCCATAAAGTGCCAGGGACCACGCACTGCATTAGCATCTGAGCAGACAGTGTAAAAAATCAGATCTGATTCTGCCTGTGGAAGATAGATGAGCCAGAGTCCCCAGTGCCCAAGTTTTGGTCATCTCTTTATGAGTTCTGAAGTACCTATTAGCAGCTTTGATGAGTGCTAGGGGAGATGAAGTCTACCTTGAACAATGTTAGAAAGCTGAATCAAATCACTCAAAATCTCCCAGAGGGAGAAACAGCCTGAACTGGTTATAGACACAGTATCCTTTTCCTCGATTGCCTGTAAAGTTTATATGAACATTCTGATGGTCGTAAGGGGAAAGTAAGCATTTTTTTCAGCAAAATTTCCCCCAAATTTACTCATATCTCTAATAGCTACTTCTCCAGCATTTCTATGTATGTATATTGTCAGTTTTGCTGAAGCTTTTATCCCTGCTCTGTGCCTTTTCTCATTCAAAGAGATGCCACCTGCTAAGATGAAGCAGGTGAAATGATCTTACCACTGCACGTGCTTCTTGGCTCTGCCAAGGCCAGCTCAAGGTGGCCTTGAGGAAGTATTTCAGGACAGCAGGATGGACCTGCAAAGCACTACACAACCAAGGAATGTGGATCCTGGGCTAGTATATGGGTTGCCAGACACAAAAGAGCATGGCCATGCAGTTAAAACTGAGTTAATGTGATTTAGCAAGTCACCTTGTGTCTGTGAAGCCACAGAACTGCTTTTGGATTTGTTTTTAGTAAAGTAAGGTTGTTCAAAATGCCTTCAAGCTTTCAGCTGGATGCCTGCATGGTCCTAGTTAGAGATGAGCTTGTCTTCATTGATAATAAATCCTAGAAGCCATTTGCACAACTGTTCCCAAATTCCTCTGTGCCAGGCACTTCAGAATTGCAGTCCAACACTCCTAAAGTTTGTTGGGGATTTGTATCTGTGTTTGGGATCAGAAATAGATACCAGAGGTCTTAGACACTTTTTCCAGTGTCTTCTAGAGCAGAGAAGTGACAATGTAGAGGCAGGGACAGTCACCCCACATCGTGCCTTCGGCTGCTGTGGTCTTGGTAGGACTGGCACCTCTGTGGAGTTTGGTGCTGAGGGATCTCCTCATCTCTTTGCTGCAGCACTTGGGATGCTGTAGGGAGGTAACAAAGTCCTCTGGGCTCAAGCCCACAGACTTTGTGGAAGAGAGGAAGAACTTCTGCATCCTTTTTGAGTGAAGAAGTCACAGTTCTATGACCCAACCACTGTCACAGTGAAAGCCTGTGGTGCAGCCAGTATTTTACAATTCCAGAAATTAAAGTGGGACCAGAGAAAGGGATTTCTTCTTTCTGCAAGCAGTTGTCCCCACAGCTGTCCCCATGCTTAGTTTGACAGAAAGGACAAAACAAGGGAGCTGGGAGGAGCCTAAGTGTTTACAGTTGCTGAAGCTGTGGAGCCCCCTGGTATCTGTGCCCTCTCTGCATCAGTTTGCTCCAAATCCAGCTGATTTTCTGGCAGTTAATAATCCTCTCATCCCCAGCATTACATCTTGCATAGCCACTTGAGGCCTTCCTTTACAGCCTCAGTCGGGGAGGATGAATTGAGCTCCCGTTGAACGCAGTTCATTTTCTTTTAAATGCATTTAGTCAATGCTCTGCAGCAGATTTTGATGCCAGACATCTGTGCCGCTCGCACGCACCCAGGAAAGGCTTCTTATGCTGTGGCAGAGCTTAGAGCAGGATTATTCATGCCTGATACTGATGGTTGGTAGCAGCTCCTGAAGCCCTGAACACTGCATAGCATCAGAGGCTGTCACTGTCAGTGCTTACTTCACTGCAGGGAGCTGTGTAAGTAACGTTCAGCCTAATTTACAAGAAAAATGAGTTGGATTTGCAGCAAGAGTGACTGTTCTGTAGTAGCCAGTGAAATGGTGCTCCAGGCAGCAGTGAGAAGATAGCATTTGGAGCTCTGTGTGGTGACTGTGGGACTTAGGAGAAAAACTGTTGTGCCAAATGGGAAGTCATAGGGTAAGCAATGGCAACATGGTGTGGCAGGTCACTTGCCAGCAGGTCAGACCCTGCTTCAAGCCTCTGTAGTCAGGACTCTGCATCTGGGGAGATTTTTTGGTTTGTTTTGTTTTTTACCAGGTGCAAGGTAGTCCTTCATCTAAAAGCTATCCCACTAAATCCCTTAGAATGTCTTTGGGCTTCTCCATTGCTCAATGTCTTCATAGCACGTGCTTGCTTGTGCTCTCCCTCTGGGCCAGTGTGGGATGTGTGGCAATTAAATGCTGATGCTGTAATACTGTGAGGCCGTTGATCTGAATCAGCATTGGCTGAGCTTTCAGCATCAGAAGATACCAGCTTTGCCCTCTGTAATTTTTCCCTAATTGTGTGGAGCAAATGGCAAGCTCTGAGTTGAACTTTAAGCCCAGACCAAGCATTTCAGAGAGATGAAATTATTTGATTCAAAAACTTGGGATGCTTACATCTCTGCTTCCACTGTGGGAACACAAGAACTTCGGAAGCACAAGAGGAAGCCAGAAAAGCTTAGTTAAGACCTAATGATTGCTGAAGGAAACCAGTAAAACTAAAAAAGGAAACAAGTCCCAGTACAAACCTACCCACTCACTCCCACCTCATGAAGTTACTTTGTGGGTTGTGGCTTTAAATGTCTGTGATTTGCAAAGACCCCCTCCTGCCCCCACCCCTGGAGAGAACCTGGTGGCAGAGGGTTTGCTGTCTTTTGCAGGGCAGAAGGACTGCTCAACAGGAAATGAATTTTTCCACTAGGCATTAGCCTGGGAGGAAAACTGATTTTCCACAACAAGAGTTTTCCATAACTGAGCCCATATAAAACAAATAATGCAAAGTTCCAAAGCTATTAAAAATCCTAGTGTTTTTGTGGCACCTGCTGACTGCACAGGACGTCACTCTGAGCTGATGCTTCAGCTCTTTGCTCCCATGACAGGAGGATTGAGGCTGTGTCAGGTAGCTGCTGGTAAAACTCAGCACAGGGATGTAGCAATGGAGAGCAGAGGTAGCTCTGTGGCAGTAAAAGGAAACACATACCCATGGGAGTCAGTTCCACAAGCAGCAGGTGGTAGATCCTATCCAGTTGGAGTAGATCCTATCTGACTGGAGAAGTGTGGCCTCTTTTCTGGACTGCATTGCTGATTAACAGCTATAGCAGTCAAGGATTTCTGTACTTGTCCCAGGCCCAGATGGCCCTGTCCTGATGCAGAGGAATCAGAAGGGGATCAGTTGTGCACTGTGTTACCTGCCCCCAGGGTCCCATCCACTGCTCAGTACACACCACAGGCTCGAATCTACTTGTCCATGGAGTTTGCTGGATAGTTTCTGTAGGATTCTCCTGTTTTTCTTTGTCTGTCTGGATATGACTGAAGAGTGATGAAGGCAAGAATGTCCTGTACAGAGTAGTCTAAATGTGTAGTACGGAGGAGAGTGAAAGAGGGAAAAGGTTTATGGGCTGCAGTGGCAGAGTTCTAATCCTCTACAGCGTTTCTGTGTAGAAAAGCCACATGGGCTTCCTAAATATTTGAGCTGCCTTGAACAGCTTTTATTAGACCTCCTCTGCCTTCTTGGCTCATGTGTATCCCAGGTGTTGGTGCAGTGAGAAGGAGGTCCCTAATTCTTGAGTTTGGTGTTGTGGGGTCCCACCATCCACTGCATTTGCATATTTTACTATTACCTTGGGTTTCTCAGCACTGCTTCTGGGTTTTCAATGAGCTGTGTACTCAAAATGACTCTTCCCACAGTATCCTTTTATGGAAGAGGATGTTGTTTAGAAGTCACCTTCTGCCCCTTCCTAATGGAAGTGGATACCATTTGCCTGCCTTTTCCATATTGTGGTCATCACAGCACTTATGCTCCCTGCAGGACAGAGCAATAAGTAGCTGTTTCTCAACATCCAGCAGCAAGCCTTCCCCAGATCCTCGTGTAATAACAACTTCAGGTAGATCCCATTTATCTTGGGTTATTGTAACTCTTCACAGTGTTATCCAGGCTTTGTTATCAGTAAAATAATACTGCAGATTTTGCAGGTAGACGATGCCTTAGGCATGATGCCAACAGCAAGAGAATTTCAGTAAGATAAAGAAGTGAGAATCAAACACTGCTATCAACAGCTGTAAATAAAAGTTACAATCCTTTGGGGTCCTCAGACAACTGAATGCCCTCTTAGGCTTTCACACCTGGGTCTCCCTTAAGAAAGGGGAATTAATGGAACAAATGCAACCTATCTGACATACAGAGTGGGAGCTTTAGGGAAATTATTTCTTTGCTCCATTATTAAGAGTAACAGTGCTTGTGCTTGAAGCTTACTAATATTAACAAAAGCCCTGAACAACAGAGTTTGTAGCTGCATTAAAAATTTTGCTTTCCTTTCCCCGCTCTCCCCCTTCCTTCCATCTCTCAGTTTCTTCCCTTTCTCGTTCCTTTTCTTCTTTGTCTTTTTGGGCCGCTCTCATTTTAGTGGATAAACAGAAAAGGCAACAGCACTAGAACAGTCAGTGCATTGTCAAGGGTCCTGCCTTAATCCCCTGAGGTCCCCAAGGAATAGTAGGGCTGTGTTAAGTGGGCTTCAAAGGCAGAAGGTGGAATGAGGTGTGATAGGAAACCAGCTCTTACTAACTGGTTCACTTCAGGCTAGCTTTAAATAAATTGCAACTCTGAGCTGCTTGGACGTTGACAAGAAGGCTGTGATATTTGTGGCTGCACTACAGAGAATATCAACCTTTTATAGCAGGAATGGGAGAACCTGAAAGGACTTAAAGCTGTGAAATTGTAAAGCAAAAACAAAACAAGCCTCAGTGTGGAGGCTCTCTGGGCTTGTTCCTGGATTGCTTCTCTCACAGACAAACTTTACCTGGCTCTTAAGAAAACACACACTGCATTCCTTGGTTTTTTGGCTTGGATTTGGGAGCAGCTGAGCTCTCTGGCAGCATCTTTGAGTAATGCCATAGATGGAATTTTCGGATGATCCTGGGATAATGGGATCTATGTAGCACCAATTTGGGACTCAGCAACAGTTGAACCTCTGAGAATAAAAAAATATCTGAACCCCACATTAGGTGCTGTGAAAAATCTATATTATGGAGTGCAAATTCAGTACTGCCAAAGCAGTATGTGGACCAGTTAAGGGTTTGCTACTCATCACCTAGCATTTCCACCATACATGTTTATGAATATAAAACTTCACCCAGTTTATCTGAGCCACTAATTGTGGAAGATAAGGATGGAGAGCTGATGACAGATGTGGTCTGATGTTTTGTCCATTCAGACTAAGTCAAATCATAAATGCAGATTATTCCCAGCAGACTCCTAACAGCATTGATCAGGCTCCTACTTTCCAGGTTTTTAGTCACAGTTTGTATATTATATTCTCTCTTGCTCCCAGCTGTTTTTCCACCCTTAATCACCACCAATAGAGATGCAGATTGCTATTGATGTTGGTATGTAATAACTGGCCCACTGACATAAATCAACAGAGAGAGTAATGGGATAATGTAGATTTATTTCAGATGAGACTATAGTATGCTTTTAAAGGCAAAGTCTTAAAAAGCTGAGGTGACTGTTTAGAGTCTTAATTCATCAACAGCAACTATGCATGAGGAGGTTTAGAAGGGAGGACATAGTGTTATTTGGTTAAATATTTAAGTTTACAGGCCTGGCAGCTGGAATCCCTTCTGTTTTAATAAATTTGTCTTAGACATTATGGAAGTGTAGAGCTGTCCTCCACTTGGGTAAAGATGTATGGCTTGTCATTTAGCTGGGAGAGAAGTGTCCTACATGGCATTTTCTGCTTGGAGCAATATGGGTGGTGGGAAACCTCAGAGAGCAGCTACAGCCCCATCTGCTCCACTGAGGTCAGCATGAGCAGATCTATCCATACCTTTCACACAAATGACATCTAACCCTTAATCTTCATCAGCATTTGTTCAGGATGCAGTAGAATCAGCCCCAAAGGAGGAGTAACAAGTCAATTGAAATGGTGGTGGAATCAGCTAAATGGCTACCACAGGTTGGAAGGAGGGGAATATGGTTTTAGCTGTAGACTCCTTTTCATTGCTCTGGTGGCCTAAAGGGGCCTGAAAGTGAATATAGTAATAATGTATGCCTGATCATAGACTTATTTGCATTCAAAATAGCATAAATAAGCTGTTTTAGGTAACTGACGATCCAGTTCCTGCATAGTGAAGAGCACTATGTCATTTGGGTATTCTCATGTCTCCAGTCACAACCATTCTACAGCTTGGCTGTCCCTTTGGAGAAGAGGTCACCCTGAGCCAGCAACAGCCAGACTACAACCCAGCAAAAACAAAACCCTGAGCATGTGGGGAAGGCCAAGGGGCAGAGCTGCAGACTCAGTAAATACCATGTCACAAATGCAAACCCCACCATGGGCATTCCCACGGGCTTTTCACTCTGCTGCATCCAGTACATCCGCTGCGCTTCCCACCACCGCTCCCTTCTCTCACACTTTGTGAACAGGGCCGTGACTCAAAGGGAGGTGAAGCCACAAGAAGGTTCAGAGACCCAGCAGGAGTTAATGAGAACAGGGGGAACCAGCAAACTGAGCAAAAGCAGGCAAACCTAGCAGGCCTTCTGCATGGCCAGACAGCATGGAAAGCTCAGGAATCTCGGGCAGGTCTCCTTTCTCCTGCAAGGCTGGTCCGTTTCCACAGCTGCTCTTCACATATCCCTGCACAGATCCCTGCTTCTCCACCCGGCTGTGCTGTGGGAAGATTGCTGGGAGGTGTGAGCACAGCTTGTTCAGCAGCACCCACTTGCACCATTCCTGAGCAAGATGGGGCAGGCAGGCACCTGGCTGGCAGAGTTGGCTGAAGGAACAAAGCCAAGTTCAGTCATGTGCCACTTGCCATTCCTCAGAGGCTCGGGAGGGAGTGCAGGCAGCAGCACAGAGCTCCTGGCCAAAATCCTTGCCATGGGGCCCTCTCCTAAGGAAAGGGCAGGTCACCAATGAAGTCAGCACAATCATTCTGGCATGCCCAGGAGGTGCTGCACGTACCACGTGTGAGCAGGGAGTGACACGTCAGTGACACACTGACCCAGGCCACAGGAGAGGTGTGCAGAAAAGCCAAGCTGGTGGGTAAACAAGGTCCAGGTCCTCTAACCCAGCCTTCGCAACCAAGCGGCGACTACCACAGGGAAATTGGTTTGTGTTTCCAGTGGCCAGAAGCTCTTGGGGAGACACTGATTGAAATCTGTCAGTTTTTTAGTTGCATTGAGAAAGAGCACTCAGGTGACAGCAATCACTCCCTGCTGGTAGACAGGGACACTTCATGACTTGATTCCATCTTTTCATCTTACTATGCAGGGAAAAGTTATTCCCCTTTCAAGCACTTTTGATAGCAAAATAAAATACAACCATCCATACAACAAAGAAAAGCAAAGTCACAGAGATGCTAGACCTCATGGTGTTATCAGTACAGATGTGTCCTTCCTGCCTGCATGCTGCCAGGTGTCCTCCCTGCCAGCTGGCAGAGCTCCATACACCAGGGATGGTCTTGCCATTGTGCAAGAGGGATATCTGCCTGCTGGTCCCTCCTATGACAGTAGTTGACCAAGACAGGAATAGAAAACCTGTGTCTCTCAGGTGGAGCCCTTGGTTGATTCCTGTTAATTTTGTGCTAACTGTTCCAAGTTTTCAATATCTTACAAAAAAATGAAACAAGAACACTTAGGATGGATGGTTCAAATCCTATATGCCAAATACCTCGCTGACATTTAAAATGCTACCTAATCGAATCCAAATATTCATATTATGAGGTGAAAAAGGTGAGGAATGTACATATGATAACAGCTGCAATGCAGGGGGCAGTGACCAACAGAGTCTCTGTGGCACTGGAGGTCTAAAATGCATCCAGACCAACTCTAATACAGGCAGATTGCAGGTGGATGAAATGCTTTGCTCTTTGCAGCCCTTTTCTCAGCCCTTGCTAAGACTGCTTCTCTGCTGAAATCAAGTCATTGAAAGATACACTTCTGAAAGACATAGTGGTATTTATCCCCTTGAGAAGACAAGATAAAATTTCATTTTGGATACAATCTGACTCATTTCACTGTAACTGCCTGCCTTGCTCTTCTGGGGAAGTAAGCTCCTTGGCTCTCATTGCCTTGACCAACCAGAGCTGTGAAGGACCTTCTACCTAAGAGCATCCATGCTTTGGACCTTCTAGCTAACACTGGTAGTGCAGGATGTTTAACACCCAGCTTTGGGTTGATGATCAAGCCTTGCTGCCTTCAGACGAGTGCACGGTGCTGGATTTTGGAGGAGCTGTTGATATCTCTCTTCAGTTCAAATTGGACAGTCCCCTACATCAGCTGGAAGCTTTAGTAGCTTCCCAACAGAGAACAACCTGGAAGTTAATGGTGAAGCATGCTGTGGTCAGAGAAGAAGGCATTTCTCTCATTTGTCTGTGGAGATATTATTGTATTTGATTGTCTAAGGTTTTAATCTTGCACTGAGAGGCTGATCCTTCTTTTGTTGAAGTCAGTGCTAGTTTTGTCATGATCGTGAATGAAGACTGATTCAGGACCAGAATTAACTTTAAATCAAGCGTCAGAAAATGTGATAAGAGAGAAAGAACATGAGTGGAAAAGATGAAAAATGGTGTGCAGTCAGGTTTGTCCATGCTTCTGAAGATGCACAAGTTTTACTTTGTGTAAACCACTGGTGATTTCCCATTCAGACTTATAAAATTTATTAGACAGTCCTTAAAAACAGAATCAGAATTGACCACATATTTTTCTCCCCATTCATGATAAATCCATCCTTATTAGAAGTGGTAGTGAAAGCCATCTCCCAGTGTCCATTTTCAGTTGTTTAGTTCCGAGGTTAATCAGTGACAACTTCAGGGTTCAAGATTTATGACATAACAAAAATTGGGCATATCCTTTTCTCAGAATATTGTTCTGGAGAGGGTAATTACACAAATACAGTCTAAGCTTATTATCTTTCTTTTTTCTTGTGTTATCTTCCCTCCTCTTCCTTCTTACACTACTACATTTCCTACATGTGGGCAGTGAAGCCGAAAATGATATTTTGATAATGGGCACACAATGAACATTTAAAAGGGCTGGTTGACAATGTGAGACTTTGTTAAGGAAAAGAGGATACAATGAATAGCTATAATGGGAGTCATTAATGAAGGGGCTACTTTTTTTTTTGGTGTTTTTTTTTTTTTTCCTGAGGAAGGCTACATCTTAATGTTTCTTGGGTTTCCTTCTCTATTTATATAACACTGTAGAGGTCAAACCTAAAGTTAGGTCTTTCCTGGTGATGTGTAATGAAACTTAGGTCATTAAATATTTTGTTGAGCATTTTTTAGCCTACATGAATTCTGCCTGCGAGAGATTCTGCCTTCCTTTCAGAGAGTGATGTATTCCTCCATTCTTAAATATTTTGTTGAGCATTTTTTAGCCTACATGAATTCTGCCTGCGAGAGATTCTGCCTTCCTTTCAGAGAGTGATGTATTCCTCCATTCTGCCTCATAAAATAGTTTGGATATTAAAAAAACAATGAAACTATAAAAAATGTCCACCTATCCCTGGCTGGTATCATGGGTATTCAGTAATACCTAGGATTCTTGGTCTGGGATAGCACTGTGCAAGGAGCTGTATAAATGCAGAATCACAGATAAATCCCATTTGCAGAGGTTTACAATGTATTTTTGAAAAAACTTTTTTTTTTTTAAATTTGAAAATAGCACTAAGGCTATTTACCATCATGATGTCAAGAAAGAGAGCTATTCTTGTGGAAACCCACCTGAAAATTCAGACTGCCATTTCAATTAGAGAAAATCTAGTGGGGTTGATTCCAAAATTTGTCATAGCTGGCTGCTCCCAGTACTGATACATCTATCATTTTCCCTTTTGTTATCACAGGTTTTCCAAAGGACAGCAGGAGCACCAAATCAGCTTTTCATTTCTCCCTGTTCACATCTCAGCCCCTTCTGTGGCAGAAGCATCATGGCACAAGCCTGGCTTGGGAACCTTCACTGTTGGGGTGGCAAAAATCCAGCTCCTGCCACATTTCTGAGAAACCTTGAAACTGCTGGGAAGGTTAGTACCTGGATTTGCTTTACCTTCCCTTTCTGCATTTAGTAGTTGTATTAAACTGTTGTCCAAGGGGCCATGCAGTGGATGCACTTTGTGTTAATGTGTCTGTGATGAAGGATCACATAATGAAGAAAGTATTAATTTTCCTGCTGAGTGGATTGTAAGCCTGATGAGCAGGTGCAGGGCAGGGAGAGGAAGAGAGGGAAAGTTTTCTCTTTTAGCAGCAGCAAAGTAGTGGTAATATTTTGCCTTATTGCTGAATTGCTATTCACTAGAATAGCATGCAAAGAAAACCCACACTTCAATACCTCCATTTCCTTAATGACAGAGAAATCCTGAAATGAGTTATTCAGTGTCCACATCCTTCCTGTTATGTGCATCCTGTCCACAGTGAAGGAGGGTTTTTAATTAAATAGGCCTTTTTTCATTCTCTTTATTTTTCTTGTCCCCTCTTTTCCTCTCCACTTCATGTCTTCTGTCTGCCCAGAGAGGAAAAGGAGGAGGCACACCTTCCTCCACAGCCCATTAAAACTCAGAAATGCCATTCTTAAGGGCCAGCACACTATGCCATAGAGATTAACAGCTGGATTGCCAGCATAGGAAATTACAGATGAGTCTGATAAGCTTTTCAGGTCAGGGCCAATGCAGATAAAATTATTGCTTTACTGCCATTGCGGAGAACGGACTGAATTCCAGCCTCAGTTTCCCCTGGGTAAGTCAGGAGTCAAACCCCCTGACTCCAGAGAAGGTCTCTTGCTGTAGCAAAGGACTTTGCTATCTGTTCTCTTCTCACAGTTTTCCCCCAACTTTAGTTAACATCATCCATATTGTGACAGGACCATTTTTGTGAAGTACTCAGTAAATAGCATGAGATGGCTCTTCTCACAGAAATGTTGCAGAAAAGCCTCTGATGTCAGCAATGGAAGAAGGTTTTGGCTCAGTCCCATTTCTTCTCACACCCATAGTTTCTGTCATGCTTTTCTGTCTTTCTCTTTATTTGAACAAAGAATTAATGAGCACAGTCCTTAGTCCTGCCACAATCAGCTGCTGAGAACTTATTCCAATTTACACTGTTCCAGCCTTTTCCATCCAAGGCAGAGGAAAATCAATAATGTATGAAGTATTCAGTTAATTTTCCCAGCTTAATGCTGCTGAAACATATTCTGTATAGGACTGATTCTCTATTGGCCCTTTTGGGGCAGAAACTGTCCATGCTGATGCAACAGGAGTAAGGCCAATGTGTATACTACAGGGAGAGAAAAAGGAATTTTTATGTTTCATTTTAAAGATGCTAGAGTTTGGATGGTTTCCACACTCAGACATAAGGTCAAGGCTATCTAAAGAGCAGAGTGGTCAAGACCTTTTAATAAATCCACCCACTGCATCTAATTAAATAACTTCAAAAGATGGGAACAGTTACAGGAACCTATAACCACATGAACTGAGAGGAGAAGCTGGAAAAAAAAATGTTGATCTTCAATAAGCAGGATTTTTTTATTTTTAATGTAGCTCTATATTACCACATATGGTTACATATGCAACGTTGGGGAGCTAGCTCTGAAAGCAGTTCGTTTACTGGCTTTTAATGACACCAGATGTCTGTGGTGAGAGGGGAGGAAAGGACTGCAATTGAACTGGGAATTGGACCCTGTGGACTAGTTGAGCCCCAAAGCTCTCTTCACTTCAGCAAAGTCTTTTCCCATCATACAACACCACCTATATTATTAACTTCCATCTAGAAATGGAAGATGCCTTGGGTTTTCAGATATCATAATTCCCTAGCCATCTGTTTGATGTGAGGCTAACACTGTGATGCTGCTGCTTATGCCACATTGAGTGTTAAGCCATTACACAAACAATGTAGCCAAACCACACTGCTTTCTGTTGGTGGTGGTCTTTTTCTCGAAAATAACCAAACACAAGTATTTTGTTGTTCCATCTCAGCAAAACACACCAGATGGGCTTGAGAGCAAGAGTGCAGTCGTATTCTCATGATCTCACTAGACAGGGGGAGTGGTTCTCCACCTGCAGGGACATTGTCTCACAAGTGCCCTCCTAGGGGATATAGGAGATTTCTGTATTTCTGTATTTAGTAGAAATTCATACGTCTTCATAATGTTACAATATTATGTACTACCCCCAAGTGTAGTTCTACTGTGTATAAACCCAACTTCCTGCCCTCTGTGGAAGCTGATGCTAATGATTACCACAGTCAGAAAGAGCACAACAAGTGAAAGGCCATCACAATATAGCAGTCATAGTCTCATCACTCTCCTCATTCATTGTCTGCACCAGGGGGCTGGTAACATCCCTTCCTCAGCAGCATCTCACCAGTGGGGGATGTTTGACAACAGGAATAAGTGTCTTCCAAACTGGGAGTGCTGTCAGAGCTCTTCTGTATCCAGAAATATGCTAGTACTGATCAATAAGTTGATTTTAGTGCCAAAAGACTGTGTGGGTGAATTCCCTTAATGCTTTTGTTTGCTTTCTATGGAAGGTTGTGTTCCTGACAACCTGGTGTCCATGGGAAGGGAAAACATAGCTGGACACAGCTGTGGTCAGGATGATGGGACAGGCTGTGACTGCACCATGTGACATACACGGCAAAGGGACTGTTCCCCTCTTCTGGTAAACTCAGTCTGTATATGGAGGAATGGTTCACCTCACACTTTCCCCTCTCATTCTTTGGAGGATGTGGCCTAGAAACCTGTGGTAAGCACTGTGTGTGAGAGGGTGTGCACCAGTGCCCCTGTGTGAGTCACTGCATAAAATGTTGTCAAAAGCAGTGCACAACAGATGCTGCACTGTTTAGCTGTGGTCCACCAGAGGGTGAGAGGTGGGCAAGTGAAGTGCCCTCACTTTGGCCTGGTTTGTGTGTGCCCTGCCAGACCAGCATTTATCACACATCCTCTCCCTGTGGCACTGCTATTACCCAGGATTGCCCACCTAACCCATAAGTGGGTTTAGTTTGCTTCTTAAGGAAGTGTTTGAGGTCCACAGAATAAAGCATCACTGACAAATAATAAACTGGAAACTGGGTTCTCAGATTTTTTAAAATCTGGAAACCCACCCAGTTCAGACCAGTATTCTATAGCTGCTTGGGAAACAAGTGCTTCCACTGCAGGGACTTCTTGGGTGAAGGACAAATACATCAGAGCTTCTTTAGGATGTGGATTGAAATGGGCTTGTGCAAGCCATGTGTGAAGTACATGCACAAAGCTTTGATATTGCAACAGGCAGGAACGAGTTAGAATAAAAATGTCAGGTACTTGCTGCCTCCTTCACTTCTTCATTCCCAGGACCAGACTTTCCTGCTCCCTGAATTTAAACTAAAGAGACAGAGACAACAAATGAACACAAAGAAGTTGCCTTTTTGAGCCATGGGCTTTTTGGCCTAGGAGAGAAGCCAAATACCCAACAACCAGAGATTTAATTTTTGCTTTTGTCCTCTGCTTTGCTGAAAAGGTATAAAAAGCATATGCCTTTGGGAGTCACTATTTTTGGGAAAAAAAAAAAAAAGAAAAGAAAAAAAAAGATGATGATGACACTACTGCACTTTTTCAGATTCTGCACTTTTTATCCCCCCACATGGTTCATAAACAGCAGGCTATAAAACACACAAGAGTAGTCCTCAGATGTCATAAATAGAATATGGATCCAATCCAGCATTTTAAGAAAAGATAGTTCCACTTACTGCAGTGGGGAACAATGATGCCAAGATGAGATACAAATAGCTGTAATAATTTCTCTGTTTTTAAGACTTTAGTGGAGAATAATCATAAATCAGGCTTTGGAAAACTTGGTATTTTTACACAGAAAACTATTCTGCAGCAGCAAATAGACCTGAAGGGAGATGACACAGCCAGGATTTCATTTATAAAGTGACTGTCAAATTTGAGTCTGTGTCCTCTTACACACACCATCTGCAACCACATCTTCTCCAGTCTGTCTCTGTGTTTAAGGAACCAACTGTGCAGAAATATTGTGACTTATCCCTGTTGTGTGGAAAGCCTACACCTGTCATTTTATCTTGTTCACTTTGATCCTTTCAGCTTATCACTGGCTTGGGATGAAGACTCATCCTCAGCCCTGTATTTCTTAGAGCTGATGCTCAGGTTGGCATGGAAAGGAGAGCTCTGATTCCCCTTTGCTCTGCAGCTGGTTTAGTAATTTCCACCAGTGCAAAACGGACACAAACTGCCACTCAGGCAGAGTGGTGAATGGTTATACAAGGTGCATTGGCAATGGAGAATGAGGCACTGGGAGTATTGATTTAGCAGAGCATGAGTGGGTTTTCATTGTTTCTTTTAGAAATGTTCACAAAGTTTGGTGCCAAGAGCAAAGACAAACAGATTTTTTCATCCAACAGTAGAAAGGAAAAAAAATTACCACTCTGGAAATTCAGTGCTACAGGCTTTTGTCATACTAAACATAAAGGGATAAAGGAGGCAATATTCATTTTATTCCTTGCTGTGGTGGTGGACATATATTAGCTACTGGAAGCCTCAAAGCACTACTTAAGGGATTACAAACTCTGTACACGCAGCTCAGCAGTCACTAAACCATTGCCACCTCTAGGCTGAAGTAAGGCAGTCATTAACTGAGCCATGAATACTGATTGGGATTTCTGGCAATTATTTTAAATTGAAAAATGCCAGTTGATGAAAATCACAGGTGGTGATCTGAATGTCTTACTTTGGGAGGGAAAGGGAGTTAAAGGAGAATTATATTTTGCTTTCAAATTAGCTGTGACTTATAATAAAAATGAGACATTTTGAAGTTAAAAGAAAATATTTTTAATATATGAACGAAAAATGTTAAAGAAGGGAATTTCAGTAAAATTATTTGGTTGATATGATCTGAATCCTTTTCAGTTTCAGTTTTCTCCCTCTAATTCAGTATTAGGATGGGAAAACTCTAAACTGAGAATTGCTTGTGGATTGGAAAAAATGTTTCCTGCCCACCTCTCTTGGCAAACCACTATGTGTCTGTTTTGCTGCTGGAACTCAAAAAATCAACAGGCAGTGGCTGGACCAGAGCTGATCTTCCAGCAAACGAGAAATCTTCCCAGGATATACAGTTGTTGAGTAGCATGTTCATGGCCATGGGAATGTTTTGAGAGGTGAGGTTTCTGTAATAACTCCTGTGGCTTCTTCACCGTGGGAAGGTAAACGAGTGATAAACATGCCCTCTGAGTCCCTTTCCACATTTGTATTTGCTCTTCTGCAGGAGGAAAACATTAGTCTGACTGGTTTCCAAATGGGAAATGGCCAGACTATTGCAGCCATGCAGCCACATGGGGTGGATGTGGGGACTTGCAGCACATTGTCATTTCAGGTCCTCTCTACCTTCCATGGTGTCTTGGCTCTATCTTTATCCTCTTGCCCTGTGAGGAAGGAGAAGTCCTAAGAAAATTCAAATCCAAACCCACGCCCAAAAACCTTTTCTGACAAAGGCAGAACTTGTAGAAAAATGTGTTCCAAGGAGGTGACCTCAAACCAGAACTGTGTTTCCACTATCTGCAGGGGAAAGATGGAATCAGATGTTGGGAATGGTGCTGAGGAGATCTTAGCAAAGGTATTATTTCTAACCCCAGAGCTCCTTTGGAAGCAAACCCAAACATCTCTGTTCCTGCAGTCAGCCAGCTATGACATAGCTATGTATGTATTGACATGCTGCACAGCTCCCAGGAACAAAGCATTGGCACTTGTCTGGACTTTTGATACAGCATCTACCATTGCAGTAAGCAAAAACAATGACCACAGACAAATTGGGAAAGGAGCAAATATATAAGCCCATAAAAAAAGCCCATACAGATCTTTTTGGAGAGGAAGAAACTATATGGGGGAAGCTTAACACAGCCCTGTCCAGTCCCCCCAAAGAGACTTGCTCTCCTGGTCTGGGAAAGTCTCTTCAAGGAGACCCAATGTCAAATACCTCCAGAACCCAATGGGTAGATTTCTAGAGTTCTGATTCTAGGCTTGATCCTCAGATTTTATGATATTTACCCAAGGCACAATTCTGATCTGTTTATTTGTAGGCCAGGGCTGGAAATACATATTCTCTGGGGCAAGGACCTTCTAAGTTAGCTTGTGTTTGGAAGAGGGGGACCTGCAGAAAGCAGAAAAAGCCAGGGGAGGAAGAGCTCCCTTCTTCAAATGGGGCACGACAGCAGCACACAGACCTGGCTGGCTCAGAAATCAGGGCTGTTTAAGCCAGTTCACTCCTCCGACTGCTGATCATATCAACAGAGAGCTCTAGGAGATGAAAGGAAGCAGTGCTTTATCAGGTGGTTTAATTTGTCATTACCCAGAACCAGTTCATTCATGTGCCTTTGTTCTCCCTCTGCCCCCACAAGTGCAGAAGGGATCAATATCAGAAATATTTAGCATTAAGAAGGGACTTTTTTTTTTTTTTTTTCTCTCTCCTGACACCTCAGGCTTTTAGACTGGGAGGGAAAGGCAAGGGGGATGCAGGGTGTCAACAACAATGAGCAGGAGGGGAAAAGATGCCTGGCACTCAGAGAGTTCAGTCTGGGACAGTTTGATCTCTCCCAGAGCACTCTCAGTGCTTGAAGATCACTGCTTTTGACACGTTTCTCTGGCTGCTGAATGAGAGGATTTACTTGGGTGAAATTTAGGCCTGAGGGGGACAGGAAAATCATATTCATAATTTGAAGTGACATGTGATTCAGGATTAAAAAGCTGGCTGGCAGAGAAAAGAGCTGAGGTTATCCTTTTGAGCTGTGCTAATGCAGAAAACTGTGGTTTTAATCCTGTTTTAAAAAGGCCTAGAAGGTTTCCAGCTGGGACAGTTAGAATATAAAGGAGCAGTAAAGATGAGGAATCCCTTTTTCAAAAGGAGAAAAAAAAAACAAAAACAAAAATAAAAAAAAAGCAACAAAAGATTAAGTTCTGCTTTTGTTATTCTCTGATAGCAAGTGGTTGAAAGACAATACAGGAGTTTTTTTTAATCACCCATCTTTGTCTAACTCCTTAAAACATGCAGTCAGTGGGACAAGGCAGAGGTGACTGCTAAAGGAGACACCAGTGCTAAGGAAATGGCTCCTAAGAGCTGTGGTTGCAGATTTTCTTGATTTGTACATTTCTCTGGGGGACTGGGGTTCCTTCAGAAGCTTCTCCCTTTCTGTCACTGCCCAGGATCTTCTTGTCCCTTGTACTGAGCACAGAGCAGAGGGGTGCCCTCAGTCCCACTGGGTTTAGGGTTGTGTAACTGATCCCTGCTCCTTTTCATGTCACTTTTCCTGAGAGGCTCTTAATTGTAGCAACAGAGTGTGTTGACATCACTGGTTATTGTGCTTATTATACTAATCATAAGGTTTTAGTTGATTTTCCTCTAGATTTTTTTTTTTTTCCCATTTTAACTCTTTTCTGACAATATTTTTGGACTTTTTTCAGTAGCGCAAATTTCAGTACTATGGGGCAAGAGCTCTGCTTAAAACATAGTAAGTGATGGTCCATATTCCAAAGAGTACCTCAGAACATGGCAGAACAAGTTACTCAAATGCATCTCAAGGTACTGTGCAAATTGAACAACAAATTGCACAATCACCAATTAACATGTTAAAAATGCCATACTTATCTCAGTAGTGTCTGAAAAACCTAAGTTGTTATCTTCTGTAATTTTGCAAAATTGCATTTCACAAAGGAAATGCAAGGATTAGTGGAAATGCCTTGTTTTGATATACTTGAGTTGATTTGAGTGAAGTGGTTTTGGCCTCTCTATCTTCTACTATTTCACATAAAGTCTGTTTTGAAACACAAGTCTGACTGACATGACATCATTGTGCTCTGAAAAATTATTTTCCTGTTTTTCAGAGTGGACTTTCATTCTTTCCTCTTCTCTAAAAAGTGCTTTATAGTTGAAACAATATTTTATAGTAAAAGTCAGCACTAACAAAAATACAGCAAACTTCTGCCCAGTTCTGTTCAAAGTCTGTCACTGGAACAAATCACATGAGATCAAGGTTTCAGCTTCTGTGTTCCTCAAGATACAATTATGCCTCATTCACCCCTCTGGAAAACTCCTCAGTTAAGACAAAAAGAAATTATCCAAAGATAGAGGAAGTCAATGAGAGCTCTTCTACGTATTGACTTTGGGGTCAGGGAAAGCTCTGGAATAGCATGCTATTCTTAATCTAATAGCCTATATAGAGAATTTAAGTCTGCCATCATATGAGCTTTTTTAGATTATCCTATAGAATTCCATGTAACTTGATTCCATCCTACTTCCATAACTAAAAATGAAGATTTTTATCTCTTGCCCACCCTGTTGCAGCAGTGTGGCTAAGGCAGGCATCTCTCTTCAGCATCATCACAGGATGCTGAACTCTCATCATGTAGACTTGTTCAAATCCTCCTGATAAATACGAAACTGAAGGAGCAACAAAAAGATTAGGGACTGTGAGGGCCTAACCTGAGGATATGATCTGACCTATAAAAAACTTGACTGAAAGCAACTCCACACGAACGAGCGAGCGTTCCAGGCTGCTTCCAGCTCCGCTTCCAGCTCACAGGATTGGCAGTCAGGACAGAGGGAAACCACAGCAAAACCTAAACCCCTGTCCCAGCACTGTTTTCACTTGTAAGTTGAGCACATCTCGTAATGGATCATGAAGAGACCATAAATTGAAACCCAGAGATGCTATTTTTTTACCAAGACAGTTTTCAGTGTAGCAGAGCACTTGCAGTGTGACAGATCTGGCTGCAGGTCAGCAGACAACACAATCCCCTGAGGAGTTTTGTTACCATTGCAGGGTACCCCAGGGGTACATGATGCATATTATATGTAACCAGGGCAGCAATTTCTCCTTTGGGTTTATAAGAGACTTAACAGCTTCATTGGTGATTTTTGTTTGTTTTCTTGCTTCAAGTGTTGGCACATCACAAACAAGATGTATTTACCAATCTCTGTCTCCATCGCTGTCTTCAAAAGACAGAATTTTGGGGGACTGAAGGGAAACGACTGATCAGGCTACATAGTCTAATTCTCTTCCAGAGAAAGCATACAGTACACAGTGGTGCTGTAGGTGCTCAGCTAGCCAGGTATCCTTGAAAATACTGTTTGGAGCAGAGCAGAGGAAGTGCCATCTTCCTGTCTGGATGTCTAATTGATTGTTTGCATGTAACAATTACCACAACTGTGGTCACAATTACAGTAATTATATGGGCAAATGAAACATGCAATTGAATGTGCCCAGTTCTAAAAATCTGGGCACAGGTTATTGCCAAAGACCACAGGGAGACTCTACTCAGAAAAGGAAACCCAGCACTATCCCCAGGCTGGGCTGGAGGACATGCTCATCTCCCACCTCATGTCTCACATTTTCCATCTCCTCATCGTCTGCCTTGGAAGAAAGGAGTCTAAACCCTATCCTGAGCATTCTGGGACTTTAATACCTAGCCTAAGTTTATGACTTGCTTTTGAAAACCAAAACAAAAATGAGTCCAGCCTCCTTGGACATCATTGTATGGATCTGTGCAGGGAAGATGCTATAAATAGTATCACCCCACTTTATTAACTGCATTCTCTGAGAAACCCAAAACCAACTGAGATCATCTTTATTCACAGGAAAAGGTCCTAGGCATATTTGCAGAGCATTCTCTAGGTTATTTTGGCTCTTACTGCTTAACAGTTGTCATTTCACTCTGTGTGCAAGAATTGACATTTTATTTGATGGCTTCAAAAATGAGATTGAAAAGTTAATTCTAAGATATAAGAACTATCCAAAATTATCTCAAAATAGAAAAAAAAGAAGCTTTATATAAGACATATTACACATAAAATCTTGTGAAAGAAAATCATAATTCCATTGTTACAAAATAAATTTAATATTTTAAGCTTATTTTATCATTAACATTATTTGGGTTTACTAAAATTGCATTAAATGTGATTTTAAAACCTTTCCTAGACTGTATTGCCATTTCAGATCAGAGTGGATTCATGCAATCACTGCAAAAAGATTTCACACAGACACACACACACACAATTGCAGACTTATTCAAAAAACAACCATGAATCTGTTCATCTGTAGGTTAAGTGTCCATGGTGATCAGAGTGCAATAAAGGATAATAAAAGACCATGAAAAAAGATGAAATAAAAAAACCACTCTGCTTTTCTAAGTGGTGAGTTATGAGAAAGACAGACCATTTTCTCTGAATATGTATTTTTCTGTCTCTTTAATTTACATGAATAATTAAAATGGATCCAACCAATCCTATGCTCCTATGCTTTTTCAGTATTAGAAGAAAATGTACTATAAAGAAAGACTAATAAATGAAATGCTGCAAATAAATGGCTAGCCTGGTTTTCAAATAAATACTGAAGGAAATGCCCAAATGTCACTTTATTTTTCATCACAAACTTTGAATTAGAGAAGCAACTAACTAACTTAAATATACAGTGAGAAGAAAGAACATGAGAAGTAAATGTCCTAGAAATTCAGACTTAAATCCTAATAATTGAGCTCAGCTCTCAGAGCCAATAATGTTTTCAAAGTGAATGTTGTTAAACTAGATCAGATATATGCTGTGTGATTCATGCAATTTCTTGCACAGATATTTAAAGATGTAGCAAGATGTCTTATGTGCATACATATACAACTTAATTAGACTAATGAATGGATATTTCATGTGGCCATGAGCCATCAGGTACTGTACTCTAATGGAGACTCCCAGGAATGTATTTTCCCTCATGTTGCTCATTTCTCCATTTGCCCGTGTCCATCTGGACAGCTGCACAAGGAAGCATTTTACATCCCCTTCTGGGCCCAAGGAACAACCTTGGACCTTCTTTTGCAGAAGATCATAACTTCAGATAACTGGAAAGCAGCTCTTTTGTGTGAGACGTTACTGGGGCACTTAAGCATGCTCAGCAGTCCCAACATGCTTGCCTAAAATTGGACAGTTTGGTTGCTGACTCTCCTGGGTCTCAGGTGTACCAACCTGGGTGCCTCCATCTCACCTCATCCGAAGATCCTTCTTCAAGGTTTAATAATTCTAAACTTTCTCTAGAGAAGCATTGTCCAAAGTGGATTCTTCCCATCTGTGGACAGGTTGAATCATGCTTTCAAAGAATCCAACCCTCCTCTTTTGAGTTTCCATAGGTAAATTTCTTTGCCTAACTTTGAATAACTTGAAGGTAGTGAGGTAGAGGAGGTGAGTCCCAGCCCAGGGACTGTGCCACTGTCCCTCTCCGTGCCACCTCCCAACGCAGCAGTCAGGCTGCCCAGTGGAGATGAGGACAAGGGGCCATACCCATCCCTAGCCCTTCAGTGCTATCTAAGTAGGAAAAGAACCACAGGAAGACTGGAGAAAAGAGCCACACAAAGACAGGAGTAAGTCACTTGATTTGATGTTAGAACCTGGCCTGGTTTTCTGACACATGACTCCTCCAGCCAGCTGGAGATATGATTCACAAGCTGAGTCCTAAAGTTACTAACACAGCTCCATGTACAATCCAGTTGCATATTTTGTAGTGTATTATCCTTTTTTGGGTTTGGCAAAGTGAAGCATGTCCATCCCTGGCAGAGTAGGAATTACGATGAGCTTTTCCCAGCTGGACTTCTTGTAGTCATCGGCAGGGATAAAGAGTTCCTCGAGACTCCAGATCTTTCCCTGTCAGGCTCTAAGCCTGTCTTCAGTTCTGCTGAGCTTGTCAGGCTTTTTATTTACAAGATTCAGCTAAAAATCTGCCCTGCCAAACTAAGCCAGACTGTTTCTGCTTGTTCCTTAATCTCCAGGCTGCCTCCCTCCACATGTTAAGGGACACTTAGTTTGTTTAAGGCCTGAGGCAGGCGTAATTACAAAATTTAGGCCAAATCCTGAACTGACCCCAAAGGTCTTCCTACTCAGACAGAAATCATTTGTCATAATGAGCCTACTCGTAACCTGCTGACCCTTAGAGCTCAATTAATTTCACGCAGAAAAAGCATTCACAGCCTCTGGACCTGGTTGCAGGAGGGATTTGCATGCTGATGTCTCCCGCTCACATATGTGCATGTGGGCAAATAGGCTTAGAAATTTCTCCAGGGAGAAAAAGGAAGAGTGATAGGACATTGTGTTCAGAGCAGGGTGCTGAAACAAGGTATTTCTGTGTTGGGTTGCAGAGTAAATGTGCATTCCTTAGAAAAAGAACTCAGATATGCAGAGAGGCGTGGAACAGTTTGCGGGCACCTGGTTTTATTTTGTGTCCCTTAAAACTCTTTAAAATACACTCATCTCTATCAAAGAGAGAAGTGATGTGTCCAAAGGGCCTGATTTGCCAGCCTGCTGCAGAAATGCTGTGTCAAAACAAGCTGCACCAGCAGCTCGGCCAGGCTGCCTCACTGGGACAGGAGATGGGAGCTTCCCAAAGGGCACGGGAGACAACATGAATGATCTGCAGTGGAAACAACTCTCCTGGGCAAACAGCAGAATGGCCATACTCCTTCCCTATAGGCAGAGACAGGAACTTTCTGCCTCACACTGCACTGAGTCAGGCAAACCCAGGATGCATTTGGGCAGCAGATCTTTACTAGTTAAAGATGAATACTTTGAATTTGGGCTCTTGCTCTTTCTCAGTTACTGGCATAACCTCTGGATTTTGCTGTTGTTTTGCCTAAGTAGCATAAAAATTACAGCAAGAATAGAGCTTTGATATATTTTTTAAATATATGTTTTCTTGTCTTTTTTGTCTCAAACATTTCAAAGGAATATCTGTGCAGTTCAGCAAATGAAATAAAAATCTATCTAAACTGCCTAAAATTAGCTGTCTTGTGCAAGATGGGTGTGGGACTGAGAGGGAATAGATGAAAAGGGGGTTCAGATCATTTTAATCAGTGAATATGCAATCAGATCCCATAGCAAGCTGTCGTCTTGGTTGGATGAGAAGGCTGCACTGAACTGACTTGTGTTGGAATAGATGTTACTAGCCAGAGCAATAAAAATCTGTCCTGTTCGATCTCTTGGCATGGTCCAGCCAACCTATTTAATTAAGATGAAAAGCACAGTCAAGAAGATAATTCAAGAGACATCAGTCATCCTAGACACCATGAGGCAGTGATTTTTTTGTATCAAACCATTGGACCTGCTTATGCATTTGCGGGAATGCATGTGGCTGGACTGGATATTCCAGGGGGATCTTTCCAACAACTGTAACTATTTGCACTTACATAGCACCTTCTGGCCACTGATCCCAATATCTATAAATCTGTAGGCTCATGGGCGAGAGCTCAGTATAAAATTTGAGAGCTATGTGATAAATTGTGTTTATTATGCACAACACTCATAATAGATTTTCACTAGAAACACTAGAAATAAGTCCTGGACTGTGCAAGCTCTGTCGTGAGCTCAGCCACTTTTATCTGAAGCAGCCAGAAATCTGTCTTAGGGCAATCCCCAGGTGGTACAAATTTGGCATTCCCAGTTCTTTACAACCCAGCCTTTTGGCATGGGAGATAGTAAGGGGGTGAAGCACAGTGCAGTGATGAAGCCATGGCAGACAGTATCTACAGTCACTTTCTTTTGGAAATTCAGTCAAACTTCTTTAAGTTATGCAAGAATGGGCTTTGGGTGCTACTTGGCTCAATCCCTCTGAGAGCAGTAAGATGGCAGTGAATTGTCTCCCTCTCCTCTTCTTCCCATTTTGCACAAAGAGTAGGTTCAGCATTTAGGACACAGCCGCTAGAGTTATACACAGCATATCAAATAGTGCACATGTATGACAGCTTCAACACAGACCACTCTCCCTGGCTTGCTATTTGCCCACTGTTTAGATTGCTTAAAGGATGAGACAATTTTTCCCCTGGTTTGTGCACAGTCTGACAACATTCAGAGACTGCTTTTCCCCTAAACTGTTGTCTCAAGTGCTGTCACTCCTGAAGATCATAGAAGATAAAAATAATGCATGTTGAGTGTGTGTAAGTGTGTATATCTATGATACATGATTGCTGAGCATTTATGACATTAATCTTCACTCACAAAGACAGAAGAGATAACTCATAAGTTATCCCTCTGCTCAACCATGAATACAAATGTCAGACTTCTAATGGAGATGCTGTCTAATGAAATATCATGAATTATTGAATCTCCTTCCCTTTTGGGTTCAGACTGGATATTTTTGAGGTGATGTTATCAGCACTGTGAATCTCAGTGTAACATTAAGGATCTAATCTTTGTACTGTGGAGATGCCTTGGGGGATGCTGGCTGTCCACTCCCCTGGCATCCATAGTTAAATTTACATTAAAACCAAGTATTTTGGAGACCTTTTCCCTTATGAACCCAATTTGAAGATGAAGCTAAGGAAGTCTAAGTCTATAAGAGCAAGCAGCAGGTTCTATAAATCACAAGGGTGTAATTAAATAAAAGTAAAGTGGATAAAGTTACTTTGGTGCCAACTCAACACACTGAAAATGGTTTAAGCCTTGTTTAAATAGGTTTAGCATAATTTACTAAATTATTAGAGGCAAGCCAAAAATTCTTTGTAATTTACCATTGCTTCTGGCTTCATCAACTTGTGTGTCACACTGGCTTATATCAACTTTGAGACATACTTAACAATGTGCATCTCACATCCCTATTCCTTTTTGCTTTGCCTACAAGATGGGGGACTCATGAGCAGTACAGTTTTCCTGCAAAGGGAAAACTCATTCAGAAGTGGTGCTGAATGCTTGGAAACCTTGATGGAAACTCCTAGGAAAACTTCCACCTTTCTTCCTAGAATCTCTCAGCTCAGAGCAGCAGTTGTCACCAACAATAGTCTGCTCTTCTCACTGACCTGCTTATGTTTTTATCCCACACCCATTTTAGTCAAAATTGCTCTTGTTCATGAAACCAGGATCAGACATTTTTGCTAACTAAACCCATTTGAACAGAAATAAGTCCAAATGCCTTCCCACAGCCAGCTCTGCTGGCAGATCTAATGTGGTAGAAACCTCATCAGAAGCAGTGAGTGCTGGTGCACAGAATTTCTTTTCCTATCTCTATTTCTCTTCTTGACAAACCTATAATTCAATTTTTCTGAAGTCCATCATCCGTCTCCGGGCTGATTTTTTACTTTCTGTGGAGACTTGTAACACTGCAATCCTAGCACTGTGCAAAATGTCCTGGTATGTGTAAAACCCGTGACAGATAATGCTGAAATTTCAGCTTGATCTTTACACTGTACAAATAACCAGAGAGATGGTGACTGAGAGGGCATGTGGCTCACAGGGAGTGCTTAGGGACAGTAATCCCCCTAGCACACCAACACATTATGCAATCGTTGCACTGATACCAGCATGCTTATCCTCACGTTTGCCCTATGATGTAGAGATGTGTTATTATCCCCACTTACAGCTGCAGCACAAAGGATGAGGGTAGAATAAATGACTTGCCAGAAGGCAGATGGGGAATCTATGGCACGGAAGATTATAGGAACCAGGTGACCTGTGTCTTGGTTTGGCTCTGTGCCCAGAAAATCTCCTTTTCTTCTTGTAGTTATTGTGCCTTTCTTCTGCAAAATGGAAACCTCAATTGAAATTTCTAGCCCTTTAAGGCTACCAAAAAAAAAAACAAACCCTAATTCCCAGGTTTAAAAAATACAAAGGAGCCCTGACTTACCCTGTAGGCCTAGGCATATGGCATGATTGTACTATATTTAAGAAATGACCCAGCATGAGTAATGCCTGTATTGTGATGTGGCCCAATTTTAGCCAGACCATTACCACTGGCCTCTTTTTTTCCATTGGCATGAGTCATCTCTGCATTGTACATCCAGAACACTGATGGTGTTAGTGGGTGCTGGTCCTGATTGTCTGGAGAAACCTGACAGAGGAGGCAGACCATTTGGATATCAAACTGCCTGTGTGGCACGGCTGCCCCTGCCACTCCCTGCAGCAGAGCTGTTTCATGGCAGAGCTCTGCAATATTGAGCGTGAGCTCCATCACATCATCATCATCCACTGACACAGTGTCTGCACTGGGCTGTTAAATTCCTTAGGTATTTATTGAAGGCAGCAGTGCCTCAGGCTCCATCCCCCCCTCTACATACCTAGCTGAAAATTACTGCCAGCCTTTGCCACTGACCCTTACAGGAAGCATTGAACCAATCCCCCCTGACAAACACGGAGCAATGGCTCAGCCTTGCCGAGTGACCCTCCGTGAGGTCGCTTTGACACTGCAGGCAAGGATTGATTGCAGGTAGCAGGTGAGACCCTTTCACTTGACTGCCTCTGGGACTTGGACAAACGCTCTCTGCTTCAAGCAAAGCACACCATGTGTGGGTGTGGGAGCCCCAGTTCCTTTTATTAGGGCTCTGTGGCTGATAATTATATTTTTAGGTTCATAATTGCTGCGTGCATTGATGCTTTTCCTTCAGCACGGTTATTGGGGAGCAGCAGAAATGTTTTGTGCTTCCTTGGGCAAAAATGGAAATGAGCTCAATCTTTCTGCTTATCACACACACACAAACACACACACACACACCCCAGCCCCCTCCCTGACTGCCTCTGCTGTGGCTCCATCGATCTGTGGTGAAGATACTCCCCATTTACACCACTGTCCAGAAAGACAGAATTTGATTTGAGGTAATTGTTGTCCGATGCAGTCGATCGGGCCTCTATCCAGCACTTTATGGGAGAAATATTACAGCAATAGTGATTTTGCTGTTGCAGTGGATTGCATCAATATACGCTGGAACTGATGTGTTAGGATCAGGAAAGGGACATTTACTGCAGAAAAGGGAGTATGTATTCGGCCTCAAATTTAGCTGGGAGTCGGGAGACATAATTCTATCTTCAGCTGGAATCATTTATCCCAGCTCTGGCTCTTGCCAAGATAAGTAAGCACTTCTTCGTGCTCACATGTAAATGCTGTTGTGATGAGAAAAGTGCTCATTTATTTTTTTAATCACTGCTCAAATTAAGCTGTTAAAATCAAGGAAAACCCAAATTCTAGTGACCCATATATGTGTGATACAGTTCTCTATCTGTTCTGTAGGCTTGAATATTGGGGGGATGCATTTCTTCCTAATTTAAATGAAAATTAGATGGAGAACAAAGAAAAAGAAAGAAAATGCCTGGTCTAAATCTGATCGAGGTTCTGAATCCCAAATCAAAGGAGTGAGGCATCCTCCATGATAAATGTTTTATGAAGAGCACACACAGCATGGTAATGCCCACAGAAATCTGACAGTTTTCTCTGCTTTCCCTCTCTCTGCTCTAGTTTCCCATCCCTGCCTCAGGTCATACAATTGAGCCTTGTTGCTCCTGTCCTTGCCTGTGGTCCCTGATTCATCACTTTTAAGACACAACTTTGCTGTGTCTGGAAGAAACAAGCAGGAAAGACACAACTTTCTCTGAATTTCCTGGTCTCTATTTGTACTTCTGCTTCAAATATATTTGATGCTCTTTTTTTTCTCTTGCTATTGCATTTCTTTCCTTGCTACTGCTTCACAACAGCGTGTTAGAGACTCTTCATATTGCTGAAGTGGTCAACCCTGCCCTTAGCTTCCCTGAGCAACCTCTGTGACTGTAAAACCCTGCTTTTGCAAAAATCCATACATTTCTCCCTGATGAGGGGAAATGTGGCTTTAAGGTGCCCCAATATATCCTCAAGAGTCTAAATGCTTCTGAAAACAGAATCCCCCATGGGCTTCTTGTTGTTCATGCTTGTTCACCTGCTTCTGTGGAGCTCCAGTCTATCATTATCCCCCAATTTCCTCACTTTGTTTAGGGGCTATGTGTGGCTTTCTTAGTTTCAGACATGCTTTTCTATCCAAAAAATCACACACTGTTTTCTTTCTTCTTTACAATGAAAAGGACAGCTAGAGATGAAGAATATCATCATCCCTGGGAAGATGGTTCCTATGATGCATCATCTTTCCGGCCAGAAATGTGCTTCTGCTTTGCTGTTGGAGTAGATCTAGTCATTATTTTTAATATTAATTCAGCTTTACAGGAACATTTTCAATGAATTAAAAAAGATGAGGGCTCTCTTCCAAGTTCTTTCCCTCAGCCACCAGACAGTATAGAGTATAGAGAGGCTTTCCCATTGCAGTTCTGCCCTTTTTTGAGTTTTGCTTTAACCCTCTTCCATTTCTGCATCAGGGAAGAGCACAGATTACACAGACCAAGTTGCATATAAACTCCACTGCAATCAACATACTTCTGCCACCAGGCCAGGAAATTAACCTGTTCAAACAGATTCAGAAAAAGTTGCAAACACACCTTCAGCATGGCAGGGTCCTGTGTTACAGCCTTACCTCAGCTCCCTCCCCAGAGGGAAAGGTATTTTCACCCAGCCCCCAGCTGGATTCATGTTGGTGCTAAAGTCAGCCAACACAGGCTTCTGGCAATACTTTTGCAAAGAAATAAAAATTGAAATCCAGTGTATTTACTGCAAATGACAAATGAGAGTACAAAGCTGAGTAGAGAAATTATCCAGGAAAAAAAACCCAAAAACTATCCCCCCAGGAATCAGATCATCTTTAAGCCTGTAACTGGATCAGACAAACCACAGCCAGTGAAACTATAGAAATTAATTGTGCAGTGAAGAGCTGCAAAATATGGGCCTGTGGCTGCTCTACCCAGTGCCTCCTCAATACCCTCTGCTTGGCATCTGAAATGTGCGTTGTGCTCTCCTTCTGTCTGGAGTTAGACCAATTTTAAAGAAGAGGTAGTGTGAGTGTGCTTGTCCTGTGCTAGAAATGGCAGGTTAGTGTGGAAGCATACTTTCAACACATGGGCAAGGTCTGGGGCAGCCTGTCCAAACAGTTTATTGACAGGTCAACATTTACACAGCCAACACTGCAGCATCGAGGATTATCAGGCCACTGAATATTTTATAGTCACTTGAAGAAGTAGATTTTGCATTAATGATACAAAAAGGATCGACCAAGAACACTCTGTGTTAGGTTCTCAGCTCTGTCTTGAGATCTGTTCTGTGAGACATTTCATCTTGCAGCCTCTCAGCTCTGTTTTCCCAAGATGAGACATTGATTTTTCCTTTTCTCTGTATTTTGTCTTACCTGCTTGGGTTGGTTTGGACTTTTAGAGTGTTTCATATGTGTACCAGCTAAGTGTTATCCCATGTTCTGTTTCAACCTCCAAAGAAATAAGTCTGAAGAGAAGCATGAACTGTCCTAATTCTTCTCTGGTTTTGGGCTTGTACAATAGGCTGACTACGGAAGGGCTCCTCCAGTGTGTGGGTATTGGTTTTATCTGGAATTTATGAGATTTTCGACTTACTGTCAGAGCACGATTCCATTGGGCTCTTAAAGGTTTATTTACTAAAAGCCCTAAATGCTTGCAAACTTTTACTGTTCTTCCAGGGCCTATAAATATTTTTCTCAATCCTTCTCTTCAAGGCAATAAAAAATTAGTTTAGGGGTTAGTTGTGGGACACTCAACAGAAGACTGGCTCTAATCTTATTTTGAGGTAAAGGAAAGAATTGGAACTAAACAACCCAGACTGCCAAAGTATTGAAATAGGTAAATAGGTACTAACATGCTCCTGTTTATAGGCCATACTTATCTGTGGCACAGAAAACTGTATGGATGGTGAAGAGACCAAGTACTTCTGTATAAGATAGGTGCTGCCCTCTCTCACAGGCAGTTCTGAGGTTTGCATTTTAAGTAGAGTGGACTTTTTTTTCCAGGGGCATGGACACAGCCACACTCTGAACAAACCTTACAGATGCAAGTCCCTACAGCACGTGTTGATGTCTGAGGAGCAGCTGAGTTCAAAGCTTCAAACACACAGCTTTGGAGGCAGGCTTTAGTTTCTGAGTGCTAATTACATAAAATGAAGATTTATTAAAACCAAACAAAAAGTAAACAACAAACAAATAAAAAATTAAAATAATAATTAACAAAACAAACAAAAAACAATACCAAAAAACAGCAAACAAACAACATTTTCCTGCTTTCATTCCACTGCTAAGCAGGAGTCCTGCTACTCAAAAGTTGGAGAGTTTAAAGGGGTACCTGTACACCAAGACTGTCTTTGAACCATCACATTGCTCACAATAACCTGATTCCCACATTTTCACCTCTGTCTGCATTATCTGTGCCGTTTGCTTTGAGCCTTCAGTTTGGGATTTGCTTCTCCGTGCATCTTTGGAACAACTTTCAGGAGATATGAAAAAAGCACCTAAGAAAAGCCAACCTGTGGCCCAAAAGCTCAGATCCATTGCACATGGCTCTTCTCTTCCATGTGAGGGATTTATGTTACAGATCTCACTGTGGCATCTTGCAAGCACTCTGCGTGTAGCTGTGCTAATTCCCTGTCAAGATAAAGCAAATGAATTAATGCAGCTTGACTTACAACCATTGAAAATATGTTCCTGGTCCAACAGCAGACATCTTTGTCTTTCTATCCTTTCCCTTCCCTTCTGGGTCTCTCTCTTTTCTTGGTTTGCATCCCTAACCTGGAAGAACAGGACACGTCCCTTCTTTTTGGCAGGTGAGGAGTGATATTAGAGATCTGCCAGGCGCACCAGTGTCTGCCACCACCTGCAGGGCCAAGAGCCTTTGCTCAGGTGCCTCCAAGAGACACAACTACACCCAGGACAGGGATCTACAGGGATCTGCAGGTGGGAAGTGAGCTCAGTTTTCCCCTGATGTGTAAATCAACAAGCACAGAGCCCACGCTTCCTGCAGAGCTCTTCAGCAGAGCAGCCGTGTGAAACTCAGCAGTTTTGGTTTGTGAGGGCACATCTGAAAATATTGTTGGTGTCAGTTTTCCTAGATGATTCCAGCTTGTGAAAACTGAAGGCAAGCAGTAACTTTCCTGTTCCAGAGTAGTTGTTGCAAGAATGTCTGAAGCTTCTTGTTTCATCAGCATTTAAAAAAAATATTCTGAAAACAGGAGAATTTCATGGGAATGCTCCTGGGGCCCCTGAGCCTGGAGGTGGTAGGAGGCTTGCAATAACACATTCAGTCATTTAAAAGGTTGTTTTGGAGCTGAACCCGTTCACTGTGTAGATGTCTACACTGAGACAAAAAGAAAAGTGTCTACCTCACAGGATTTATTTTAATAAAGAAATACCATTTGTAGTGAAAAATAAAACAGGTATCTTTGAGTACCAGGAGTTTATCTAGGAAAGCTGATGTAAACATACATAGATGTTCAAGATTTAATGAGATCTCACCATTTATCTAATGAGATCACATAGGTTCCCCTCTCAGCACCTCCTCCTATCCTGATATCAGGCATTTTCTCCTCTCTAGCAAGGCTCCCAGATTAATATTGCCTTGACATAATTGTTCATTCAACAGGACTGCTAATTTGTCAGTGGAGCTGTCCCAGGGTCTTGCTCCAAGAGATATGAAAACAATAACCTTGTGACCAAGAGACAGCCTCATGTTTTCACTGCTGAACTGTTGAAAGGGTGTTTTGTGTGAAGGAGAAGGGAATGAGCCATCAAGCAAGGGGGTGCAGGGTTAGTACTTCTGATAAAAAAAGGAGAAAAAAACCTCCAAGTTATACTTCCCTACTAGAAATCACAGAATTGATGAGGGCACAAAAAAGCAAATATATACAAAATTTACCAGAGGAATACATCAAAAATCACCCAGATTTGGGGGATCACTATTAAAAGTTTGTGCAGTCACAAACACACACGTATGCACACTTTTGTCACCCCTAAAGCACTAGCCTGCAGCTTCCCAGTAATTGCCTTCTAATTGCAAAAATGTGTCCCATTCCAGTAATGACAATCTAACCCAACTGCTGCTTAAAACAAAAATCATATTTCAAAGAAATGGTGAAGATTAGCCTGTGGCTTTCACTAAACTGTCTCTCTCTGTTTCCTGCTGGGTGACACAATGGGCTGGCTTGGCACAGCCTGGCCTCTGAACTCAGCCATACAAGCCTTGGCTCCTTGAAACAGCACCCTCACTGTCTATCAGGTTTTCAAAGCTGCACATATTCTGCACAGTATAAAATATCCTCTTCTTTCTCTGCTTCATTTGTCTGTGGCACATCTCTATGCCCCATCTCCCAAGTTATTATAAAAGTCTTCAGAGTCCTTTGTGCACGTATTCCTTTCAACATCTGCAAAAGAAATAATTTCTCTTAGAAACAGTGTAAGGGTCGTGGAGTATACACAATAGCTGGAAATACTGTTTAAGGCCCAGAGGGGAGAACTTTTTTTCTGCTCTGAAAATGTGCTGTTACAATGCAAATGCAATATTCAAACTCAACCTCATTCCCTCCTACCCCCCTCAAGAAAAATAAGACCTGCATAAGGTGGAACAGGCTCATCTGAAGCAAAACACACTTGAGAGAACAGATGTGGCAAAACAAAACCCATAGCTTTCCATGAAGAGCTGCCAAAAATAACATTGGCTCGGCGGGCATGTGATCTTCAGAGGAGTTTGCTACTTGAATGAGTCAGAATGGTGATTCCATTTTTACCTCTTCAGTGAACAGGAAACACATTCTCCTTGAGCACCAAATTCTCCTGCAGTGGCCCACTTACTCTGGATTATATCAACAGGCTTTGCAGGTGCTGAGATAAAGTGGAAAGTGTGTAATGGTTTCCTCTAGTTTGAGAAGTGGCGCTTAAATGAGGCAAAACACAAAAGGTCACCTAGAAGTGTATGTAGCAGCAGGTACCTGTGTCTACACATCTCAAACACCTCCTTCCATAAAGAAAGAATTGGGCTCTGCCCAGAAAATACCATTTATTCCGAGGTGCAGAGCTTGCAAACTTTATGAATTCTATGATGTGGCTGGTCTCACCAGCTCAGCACTTGTCCTTCATCTCATAGGTTTTGACTGAAAATGCTTTGGTTTAATTTCTTATTGAGAAATGCAGTTCAAATGGTCTCAGAAAGTTTCAGGCTTTGATACTCAACTGTTGACATTTGGGTCTGAACTTTTATTGTGAGGAAGCAAAATATATTTTGATTCATATATGTCTCAAGAGGAGTTTGCAGAACTTTTTTTTGAGTACGTTGTCCTTACTCCTGCAAAATTAGCAGATGTGGAGCTGGAGTAGAGCTATACATGATGGAGACTTTACAGTATCATTAACAACTGCATTCAATGAAGGGAAAAAAAAAAAAAAAAAAAAAAAAGGAAAGACAGAAAGAAAGAAAGGGTTATTCTCTCAAGTTCTTTCCATATCTCTAGGAACAATCATCATAATTTTGTGGTAACTGAGCTTATGATCTTATTTACCCATTCTACAAGAATCATAATGATTTTCTTTTTATCTTCATCTTCCTATTCAAGTATTTTCAGGTTGCCTTCCTCTGACGTATTTAGAAGACAGTTACTGATGATGCTGAAATATGTTGCCCACATTGTCCAGGAAAATACTGAAAAGAGTGGGGAGGAAGTCCAGTTGTAGAGCTGCTTGACTGGAAGCCTGGTAGATACTTCCCCAAGAACAAAGCTATAGAGGGTTTGGAAGTATTGGCCAGCTTGCTGCTGGGAAAATTACCTCTTATTAATAAAACCAAATTATTATTGAAGTATTTAGATGCAATGATGCAAATAGCAAAAGTAATGAATCAGCTCCAGACAAATTCAGTCTCTCACCAGACATCTGAAGTCATGAAGTCTCTGTTGGAGATTTCAATAACTTGAAGTCCTGTGCCAAGACTTTCAAAACCAAGTGTTGGGGAGAGGAGTACAGAGGCTTTAGTGGAACCTGATTTTCCCAGAGTTTGGGTGTTCAGCAATTTCTAAAAATCAGGCCAAGAGCTTTCCAAATTGAGAAAACATATTTGACAACTCACGGCTGGAAAATGTGGTCAACATAGGGCCATAGGTGCTCACGTCTTCAGAAAATCAGTCCAAGGTTCCCTCAAATTAGAAACCTGAAGTTTCCAGAATGAGAAGTCTAGGTGGAAAATGTTAGCTTCAGACTCTGGTTTTGCTTTTGTAGCCATTAACACGGGAAGAAAAATAATGTATTGTGACTCAATATGATTAAATATAATAGTGGCTCATGGAGCTGAGAAAGTGGAATACTATGTGGGAAATTACAGCCTCGCACTAGAGGTGAGGCACAGTTCACTGGTGAAAAGGCAGTGGCAAAGCTCTCTACCACTGTCTTTCTAACTTAAGGCAGCATCTTGATACAAGAAACAGTAGCTGCTCTATGACATTGTGACTCTGAATCTCGTTATTGCAGGATTTGTGGATTTGTGTCACTATTTATTTAAATACAAAGGTAACCTTTCTGCACTCAGAGGAAATTAAAAAAAATGAGAAAGGGCCAGGGATTTCCAAACTAGTTAGTCCTTCTTGTCCACAAAATTCTGTTTGAATTTGATTTCTTCTTATTTTCTATTTTAGATTTAAGGACTGATTTTTTTTTTAAATTTATTTTTCTTAAAAGTCCGTTTCTGACAAAATCTAAGGGATAGATATTTTCACTGCAAAATTTCATATTTCAACAACATAAATGAAACTTCATCTCACTTTGGTAGAGTGCCTGGAAATGGAGCCTGTGCTTGCTGAGTAACTTGTGTCAGCAAACACCAATTCTTTTATAGTTTCCACGATCTTGCTTTTCAGTATTGATGCACCTCTCCCTTTCCATCCAGCACTGCTCAGACTGTTTCAGTGCTCTGCCACTGTGCTGAAGCAAGCATTACATCCTGGATATTTGGATGGACCTTAATTTCCAAGAAAACAGAAGAAGGAGTTGAGATCAAAGGCCAGTCTGCTCTGGGAACAATACACCATGGTTTACAGGTTTCTTTCTTAGAAAATTTGTGGCCCAGCATCTTCCTGATGATCATGATCAGTGGGAGCTGCTTTTGGAAGAAATTAAAACCAGAACACCTATATAAACATGATTTAATAACAGGATCATTCATTACATCTCAAATTACTTCCCCTTTGATTTAAATTTAAAACAAATCAGAAAGTTTCTCTGTCTCCTGGTTTTTCAAACATAAATGGATGTTGTATTAAGTCCTGCATGTCACATGGCTGCTGAGATATTTTTATACAACATTAAACTTACTGCATAATTTTCTGATACATAATGACTGATTTTTCACTGGTGCTTCAGTATATCACTGAACACTTGGGTGGCATCAGCTGATTGCTGATACACTCAAACTCATAATTCTTATTTTTTTTAATAAGGTGGTTTCTTTTGGTTTATTCCATGACTTTGGTTCTCCTCTCATCTTTAGAGGCAACATCGCTTTTTATATAGGATGATTCTTCTTTGTCCTCCCCTGTAAAAGAGAAATGTTCTAGCAAGTAATTTTCTACTAAATTTTATAGCCTCAAATCTTGACAACTTCAAAGCCATATTTTGCTACAGAAATGAATCAAAAGATGACAGAGAGATGACCCAGAGAAGAACAGACTCTCAAAAGGCTACTATCATGACAGAGCATAGTAAGACCTATTTTCCAAGCTCTGGTGTAAGACTCTCTCCAGTCAAATGTTGCCTGAGTTTATTATTGTTGATCTCTGCAGATCTTTGAAAACTCTGATTTTCCTGCCTCTACAATACATTCACAGAAAGCCCTATTGGTATTTTTTTCAGAAAGTATCAGTATGAGGTTGTTACAGAACACATCTCTACTATTCACCCAAATATACTATTTTCATAACATTAAGCAGCTCGTAAGGCAGCCGGATGGTAGATGCAGCTCTGGGCAGCCAGAAGGAACTGCATTCCTGGAAAATGATGAAACCGAGGATTCATTTTTTATTCCCACTGCTCTCATTAGCAGATAGCAGTCATTTTCATCACTCCAAATATATTAGTCAGAAGGCTCTCACCACATCAGGGCTTCACAGTGCTGGATGCTGTACAAACACTCGGTGTGTGCGTTACTTCCAGGCGAAGGACAAGAAAATCATTACATCCTTGCCCCAGGCACCTCCCCCTTCCTGAGCCACCCTCTGCACTCCTTGTGCACACCTCCAGTTAATCATGCTACAGATCTCAGGGACTGGTGGAGAGTCAATAAACACAAGTCTGATGTGCAGGTGGTTGATAAGAGACTCACAAACCTAAACAGTCAGGGAGAAGAAAACGCCTCTTCCACTTTAACCCCTCCCCAGCTCTCATCAAAGGAAACTTCACACACCTGATGATGCAAGAGTGAACAAGCCCCTACAAGTAATTTTTCAGCCCCACTGTGTAGTGAAAAGACCCCGGCAGTGTCAGTCCTATAATTTCAACCAGCATGAGCCAAACTTCAGAAAATCAAGAGCTATATTACTACTAACAAAAATAAGAACATGAGATGCTTAATTATTTTTTTTTTTTTAACTTTTGAGGCTGAAGGAAAATTAAGAACTCAACGGTGAGGCTGGAAAATTGAGAGGGAGGATTGCCTTTTTACAGGAACCCTGGAGTTACTTGATGGTTAATTAATTATATCTCCAGGAGCCAGGATTAAATGCAATCTGCAGGTTAACGCAAGGCATACCCTCAAACTGAGGGGGCTGCAATATGGAGGTCCTCATGCAAGGAAAAACCCCCTTCTGCTCCTAGCACATCTGCCTTTTTTAACCCCAGAAGGTCTGATTTGCACTGTATTGCCTGCTCACAACCAGCCACCTACTGCAGCTGCCCTTTTATATCCCTTCTGCGGGTGGAGACAGACCCAGACATGTTCTGGGAGGAACAAGCTGCTTGTCTGTCTCTGACACCTCCCTGAAATACACCGCTTCAATAAGCAGCTACGCCTCAGGCCATGACTGGTTTTCCCAATTCAGCCAGCACGTTCTAGGAACACCACACCCCACCCACGGGCTCAGCCTCTTCCAGCACCCACTGGTGCCACCCAGGTAATTGCCATCTCCGAGATAGGCTGCGCCTTATCTGCCTCTCAGGCTGCCTGCACGTTCTCTGGGGCAGGGTGCTGCCCGTCCAATGGCTTCTCCCTACTGGGAAAGGAGTTTCTTGTCTGTTTTCTCAGTGTCTTATTTTTAAAAACAGGTATTTACTTGCATTTCTAGAGGGGAAGGATAATAGTGTGGGAGCTGAGGAAGCCAGGGTCTGGTTCATCAATCTTAAGAAAATCTTCTTGGGTGACCCTGGAGTGACATAATATCTCTGTACCCCATTTTTCTGCCCCTAAAATGAGAATAGTAGCTCCTTGACTCTGAGGTGGGCTGGAAGGACACAGAGTAACATTTATGAAGTGTTTGAACACCACAGTTGGGAAGGAAGGGGAACATAGAAGCACATTCAATGACAGATTTACGTTTCCTTTACAGTTCTAGGTGTGAGCTATTCTTTGTGCCATGCTGCATCTACTGACCCCAAGATTAAAAATTTAATGAGTGCATCAAAAGAACCAGATTTTTTTCTAAAATAAGTGAGACAGCATGAAATGCTTTCATAGTCTGGCTCAGTGTAGCATTGGGCTGCCTGATGGACAGGGCAAAAAAGCAAGAGGAAGAAGTCTGGATAAACCAAGCTATGATATGAGTGACAGTGACATCTGTGACAGTGTCATTAAACAAATTTGTACTGTCAGAAGGTCCATCTGGGGTATTTGAACTATGGTAGAAGAAAAGAAGAAAGTAATGAAAAGTGCCTAAACCTGCAACTTCTGCATCTCTTACAAGCATTGAAGCTGCTGGGTTATAGATTGATCAGAGTACATGTCTTTTTCAGGAAGATGTTGAAAAGGTCTCAGTTTCATTCTGGCAAGAAACAAAAGCAAAGATAGTCATGAAATGAAACTCTTGGAGTTTTGCCAATCCAGATTTCAGGGGTTTTTATGGAAGAATTTGAGTTCTCACAGGGAGGCCAGCAGGCAAAGATCAGCTGTAAGCGATAGAATTAGATGTTACATATATAAAATTATCCTTTGAAAAACAGAAACTTCCCATTCCCTGTACAGCTTTGCCATGATGCATCCTGACAGAGGCCCAGAAGCATCCTCAGCACAAGGCAAGGCAGCGCTCGAGAGAATTGCACTTGCCAGGAAGACAGAAATATTTTTTCCTTGATTTCAGTGGGAGCTGCTTCCACTTGCAGTCTGATAAATCTCATCCTGAGTACTGTAGCATGAACGGCTGGCTATGCCTCTTGTTCTCTCACACACACCTACCTGCACAAATACAGACATTCCCCTGCTGACTCACTGGCTTCCTGGCAATCACTTCTCCTCTTTACCAGTTAAAACATGCAGCTGATACTCTCTCAGCCCCATGGATTAACCCCTGTCTCCTTTCTACACCATCATCTATCGCTCAGCAACACAAAATAAACTCTGATTTGGGCCTGATGGGTACTTGTAGTAGTGATGTGTGGAGACAGACAGATTTTTTTTATGAGCTCACTTGATCCCTCGGGGTAAGAAGTGAAAATACTTGTTGTGTTGTAAATTGAGCAAACATGACATGGACAGTAGGAGAGAGAGACAAGGAAAGAAGCACAGATGACTGTGAGGACTCTACTTACTCCCATGTAGTAGGCAGCCAGGATGGCACTAACAAAGGGAAGGAGTCTCTCTTGTTTCACTCAGAGTTGAATTCATAGCTGCAAAGCCCAAGCAAAGATTTGAACAAAGACAGCTGGTAATCTAAAATAAAACAAGCTCCCATACAGTTGTTTTCTAACATACAGTTGTTCCAAAAAGCAGGCTTTTAGCTCTCTGAATGGCAGCTGGGAATGTTTTCATTAATTTCTTTTTATTACGTGGGAGCAGAGAGTGGAGAAACATGCTTTTACTGTTGTTTTCCAGGTGAATAAAGTTGCAAGATCCCACAAAACCCATTTTCCTAATGCAAGAAAACCTGCAAAGTATGTTTGCAACACTTATGGGAATTAGAAATGGCACAACAGTCTGCTATTATTGCAAAAAAGTAAAAGCATGTCACTGAAATGAATGACAGATATAGGATTAGAAGTTTTAAAATCCTTTGAGTTGTAACCAAATCAAGCTCTCTCTCTTATTTTACAGATATAATGTTAGATTATGCTACTTCATTCTACACTGAACCTTGCTATGCATGTAAAGCAGACAGCTCAGCTCATGAATTCACTGTAGAAAGATGTGTCCAGAGCCCTTTGGTTTGCAGAAATGGAGCTTGGCCATGCTGTGATACAGACTCCTCTGTCCTCTCTTCCTTCAGGGCTACGAAACATGTAGAATTTTGACCCGACAAACTAAATTTACAAAAATGGGTGTTATTTCATCTTAATGCCTCCCCAAGAAGTGTTAGGTGGGACTGATTTGAAGCTGCTATATTCAAATCTCTCATTACCACACAGTTGCTCCATCTCAAACTTCTGCTTAATAACTGGTTTCACACGAAGGGAAGATGCTGCCACCTGTGTCTATCAGCCTGTTGCAAGTCTGTGGCACGTCAGACGTCAGGATATGAGCAGCCCAAAGTTTTATTAGTAACCTTGGTGGCTTCACAGGGGACAGAAACTGCTGCCTGGGAAAAGCTGATTCCAGAGTTTGTTTCTTTGAATGTCTTGCTTCAATACAGAGGGGAAACCTGCAATTTCTCAGGGTTTCAGATTGAGGATGGGAGATTTTTCATTCCATAGACTGCCAGTGCTGGGTTTCCCCTCTCTGCATTTCATTTGTGCTGACATTCTTCACCAAGCAGCAGTCTTCTTGCTCCTTCTGGAGCACTGGCTGTTTACACGTCTGGGAGATGCATTCAGAAGATAAAGTTTGCAGTCCCCCATTGTGCAACAAGGTAGAGCTTGGCCTGACAAGCAGGGAGCAGGTTTGCTGATACAGGTGGCACAATGAAAGCCTTTTTGTCCTCACCTGAAACTTCCCTCCATTGCTGTCCCTGCAGCCACACATCCATCCCTGCCTGACTGCTCTAGCAACTTAAACTGAGACTGCCAGTTAATCTAAACTGGTAGCTATTATGAGATAATCTACTCAACCTGGAAAGTTAAGTCTATTTTACAGGGAATTGTTTGTCCAGACACGCAGACATAGCTTCACCTATGATTTTTGCTGCTCTGGTTTATGACAGTTTCCCAGAAGAAATATGTTTTATTAGGGAAGGCACTTTTGGCACAGCTTCTGATGATATACCTGATTTTACCTAGGACTTGTGACATGAAAACACTACTGGAGAATCACACCTCTAACCACCCTGGCTCTAATATCAACAGATTGTAGACAAGACCTGGCCTTGGGAAATTACCAAACTTGCTAAGGCTTAAACATATTTTTGAACCCAAGTCTGCAACAGGAGAGAAATTAGTGATTTAATCTACCTGTGTCATATCAGTTAGACAGACGAAAGTACTGCAAAAAGCAGCAGAAAGAAATCTGACTATTTAATTCGAACTGAACACTGATTTCAAATACCAGAGACAAAAGGCTTGGAAAAACAGCCTAATGAAAACTGGCAAAAGGGCCAGAGCACAAGCAGTTAACATTAATTATGTATTACCCAAGCACTATAGATAACACCAAACAGGAAGGGGGAAAACCTCATAAAACTATTGATAATGAACATAAAAACTGTGAATTCTCAATGAGAAATAATTTGCATAGCAATAGAAACATGGTCTCTAATGCTGAAAAGCTGTAAAGGGTACTCTGGTAAAAAAATAAAAATAAAAATCTGTGTTTAAAGCTCTAATTCTGTTTATTTATGAGCACATACTATGGTCTCTAATTCCCAGGTTGCTGAGTGTGTGGCACATAACCACGTTGCTGCTGCAGACATCCCCACTTGCTGAGCACGTGCAGTAACAAATCTGGAGCTGTGCAGTGGTCTCACATCAACAGCACTTACCTGTGCTTGTTTGAAGACACAGGTGAGTCAAGAATGTAATAATCTAAAACACTTGCTTTTTCACCCTGTCCTTTAATTTTCTTTATGAGAAACAATTGCACTGGGTTGTATCTTATCAATGGAGTCAGATCTCTGTTAGAGTCAGCTCTTTGCTTTTCCATGAAATAAGGAAATATGAGCAGTGACTTTCACCTCCTACATCTCCCTGAAGAACTCACATGGCTGGCTCTGATGGCAAGTTATCCTAAAGGCTTGCTGAATTAACACTGGTCTTCAGCACTCAGGTGGGAAGAAAGATTCATTCATTATGTGTAGAGGCCACTTTGAATAATGTTGATAGGACACAGTATATAAACATGGGGTATGGATTTAAAACATATCATCAGTTACCAGGGGACAGCAATGCCCTGATCTAGTTGTGTTGGAAGTCTTTACCAGGAGCAAGACATTGGTTCTGTGTGCTTTAGCATGGGAAAAAGATGCCAACTTGCATTTATTCTAATCAGAACAGTTCCAAAATAGTCAGAATTACTTCAAACACTTCACTATAAATGCCAGTTGTTATACAATCTGCAGGGTTCAGCAGCCTTCACCGGAGCAGCTGAGGCTAATTCAGGAGACTGCAGGAGCATTTGTCAGACCTGGGCAACCCCAGGGTCAATTTATGTCCAGTGGCTTCAAGGGGGAAACCTCTCCCTTGCTTTCCACTGAGCCTGGGAAGCACAGTGCTGGTAACCTGCACCTCAAATACAATAGAAATTTCCCTGGAGTATAGGAGGACAAAACAGGCAGTGGGGTAGCAGCCAGGACTGGGATGTCATTGACTCTTTCCTTGTCTGAAAAGGGTTCCCCAGCAGCCTTGCTCTGCTTCCACACCTCCCCAGAGAGCTGTGACCTCCACGCCACAGCTCTGCCCACTCGGCTTGGCTGGGGAAGCTTCCCCCAAGCTCTTGACAGCTGGAGGTTGCTTTTGCATATATCACAGACACCTCTTGGTGGGCTATGATTTGGTTTTCCAGAGAGGCCTCCTGGGAGTGTGTCACAGGAACAGGGTACGGGGGAGGGTGGGGAAGGACGTGGTCGCATGCTTGATCAGAAAAGCAATAATGAAAAGTGGATAGAGAAGGGGAGAGAGCAGTGGGAGTTTTCTCATCAATCCTGGGTCCTGTTGGGCCAGCAGCCCCTCTGGTATGTCTAGGGATGCTGTGTGCTTTAACAGCCTCCATTTACTAATGCAGTAATGACCTGCTGGAGGAGGATTTGGCTGCTCTGCTAATTGCATTCCTCCACTGCACAATAACTTAACACGTTATTAAGATTCCACAGAAGAGGGTCAGGGAATTCATCTCTCTCCAATGCTCTCCTGACCCCAGTACCATCAGACACACACACACACTCCTTTTCTCTTTTCCCCAAGCCAAATGGATGCTTTTAAAAGCTGGAAAAGAGGTACTCCATCATTTGTAACATGGGTATAGTCACAATTTTTTCCTCATTTTCGACATTTTCCACCTAATTGTGAGTAGCTGCAAGCTCCATCTCTTGTGCTTTATACAGCTTTTGCAGAGCAAAAAAGCTCAGAGATGGACTCCACGGAGTAAGATGGCCACAACTTGAAATGGTGCAAATCATATGTTTTGAAGATAAGACCTTCTTTACCACAACTTAAGTTTTTAGAAGCTCACTCAGCTCTGAGGGATGAACCAAAGTGCAGCAGAGATATGTTTTTTCTTTGAGATTTTTGGTTTGGTTTGGTTTATGGTTGATTGTTGCACAATCTGACCCAATATTGCTCCTCCACTGGAGAAGACTCTCAGAAAAGAATGGAAGGAGGAAATTATCATCTCAGTGTGGACATTTATAGCTGCTAGTTGGCCAAGACTACATAGGCCTTGACTCAAAGCAAAGTGGAGGGTTAAAACCCTTTGATAACTGCAATAAACGACAGGGGTAGGGATGTAAGGGTAGTTGGATCAGTTTGGACTGTACAGAAAATAAGAGCATGGTGAGTGCTGCGTGCAGCATTTCAAGGACAGCTCTCAACCTGACTTGCTGGTGCAAGGTGGGGACCTGAACCACCTTGTCACTGCACTCCTTGTGCCATTTTAGTGCCGGCAAATAAATGGTTCATCAACAACCCAGCGTTAATAGTGCTGTGAATTGCCCACCACCAAGTTCCTCCTCTGCTTCCACGTTGTCACCTTCTCTTTCCTTTCCTTCCTGCCAAAACATGAGAGGCCAAATTGCACCTTCTTCAGAGATGATGTCTCTTTTGCATGGATGTCTTCACAGGCAGGTTTGGATCCACCACACAGTGAAACAACCTCATTGCCTCTGAGCATGGGTCTGCAAGGCTGGGGCATTGCCCCAACTCACCAGCATGGGAGGGACCAGCTCTGCCCCTCTGTGCCTTCCCTCAACCCTGCCCACCCTTTCCTCATCTCCCCAGCTCCCTCCTGCATGCCTTCAACCTGCTCGTACATTTGCAGCAACTTTCCTATTAAAGTTCTTCCCCTTCTAGTTCTTCCTTCTTCCTTAAGAGTCTTCTCTGTACAACACCATGTTCAGGCTGTGATGATTTTCTCAGCTTGTGCTAGATCTAGTTAGCATTCTGACCCTTTTAGACTATAGGATTTGGAGAGGGAAGAGATGATTTATTTGGTGACTCTTGTCAGAGTAACATTTACACTCACCTCACTAAATAAATTAATGGTTGAAGTAGTCATAAACAATAATTATAAAAGAAAGTGTGTGCAATGTTAAAATTCACTTGATAAAATCTGGCTCTGGCTGATTTGAGCAACAATTTGTTTTATAATCTAGCTCCTGCTTTTTCTTTGGTTGTATGTATCCTCATATACCTATGTAAAACAGCAAATAGAAGGTGGCAGGTTGGCCTTATTCCTTCTGCTCAAAACCCACAAAGCTTCACTAAAGCTCTTACCTGGGAAGAACTGAGTGTGGTGAGATGACCTGAATGCCAAGAGACCCTCTGTGCCCACCCTCTAACAAGGCTCCCCCCTTGCAGCCCCGTGCAGGTGCACCCATCCTGCCTCCCCCCCTCCCTGTGTCAGCCTGACTCATCCCATGGGCTGTATCCAGCCTGGTGCACAGCAGCTGTCAGAAAGGGTTACAGCTGTCATAAGTAAGAGGCTGTCAGGTCACCAAAGTGAAGTCAAACGTGGTTTTTTTTTTCCTTACTGTTTATTTTTAAATCCCTCCACATGGGCTTTTTTTTCTTCTCTGCTGCTAGAAGGGCCTGGTTTGAATGCCACGAGTGTGATCATGCTCAGGTGCAGAACAAGTTGGGTTTGGATTTTCCCCAAATAAGCTCATTAATGTATTAGTCACAAACAGATTTCAAGGACACTTGACCTCAGTGTCTCTGCTTTCCTCTCTGATCATCATCCAGCTTTTGCTTCAGCAACAGAAAACTACAAAGGAAAGAAATGGCAGAGTCAACGAAATGAGGGAAAGCCAAAGATCAGGCCTGTGGTTGGCTCAGCAAAGCTCAGCCCTTGTGCCATTTCCCTGTAACTATTTCCAGGTTACTCTCATGATGCAAATCCAAGTTGTTACATCAGAAAGGATTTTGACCCTTCAGCTGGATAATTTTTTTACATATCTCTCTTTGTGCAGGGATTTAAAAATTTGCTTTTAAAAGTAAAGCACGTGCATCTTAACCAGTGTTTTAGTGAATGATAATTAACACAACTGGGAAAAGTCTGAGAAGCAAGATAGGATAAACAATGAAGAAGGACATAGAGAAAGAAAGAAGAAGAAAAAAAAAAGCAGCAGGCAATACAGGAGAAAACAGTGACTTCTGAGCTGAAATTCTTTAACAAAGAGCTTTTCTTCTGACTTCCCAGCTCTGCCATTCCCCAATTGCATTAAAGTGGTTGGCAAGATGAATAATATTTTTAGATTAAATATACTGGCAGAACAACAGGAACTGCAGCCCCTTTACTGTTCTGCTGGAAATTTCTGCTGCTGTTTCTGGTAAATATGGCTGGTGGCAGGACCTGGCTTGTAGCTTTAACCACATGTGGGAAGTTCATGGGGCAAAGATGCCAAGTCTAAAATTAACCCCCTTGAAAAAAAAAAAATTTTTTTAAAAAGTGCCTGGGGCAGGGTGAGAGTGTTTAGGTCGTTATTTTTAGACTTTCATTATATTAAGACATGTACAGATTTGGATTAATTAAGGATAAAAAGAAAATATGAGATCTCAACATTTTTTTGGGCTGAAATGAATAAAGCATTCACATGAAATACTGTAGCTCTAAATCCTTAGACAAGAACCAAGTAAGAGGCTAAAGGGGAAGGCTCTCTGAAGCTCCCAGTATTGATGTGGAGAGTGTCTCTACAACAACCCCAGGTTTTACGAGGAGCAGCACATTCCTCTGAGCTTCATTACTGGGACCCCAGAAAAAACTGAGTGTGTGTCACCCCTGGGTTGGTGGAAAAGAATTCAAGAATGTAACACAGAAAGATCAAAACCTGGAAAGCAGATAAAAAGTGCAGCACCGAGCATATTGTTGTTTCCTCATTTTTATGCATTTTTTTTTGTTAGTTTCTGAACTTTATGAACCCATCTCCTGATTTCAGGTACAATTTAACCCTGGAATTTTTAGCATAAGCTCATGATATCACAGCTTTTGCTGGACACATGGGTAAACACTTTAAAATAACCTTATTAGCATCTCCAGTATCACCAGCAATCAAGGCCAGTCTCAAAATAACCACTGCTTCATCTTTCACCCCATGCAAAGTATTGGAACTCATTCCTTGTTTGGAAAGAAGATGTTTTTATCTAGACTTCATGCTTGGCTGCATTCACTATTCAGAAAGCAGTATTTATCAGTTCCTTCATTAATTATCACCTGTAGAAACTATTATAAAAGACACCTAATTATGCACCTCTGCATGTATTCTTCCACTTTCTTCATAACTCTGCCCCTCACGTTACTCATCTTGGAGTTTTTCAAGTTTTACTCAAAACAACAATGTCAATTTTCAATTATTTTTTTCCCTTTTTTTTAATTAATAACCCCCTACTCAATATTTTCTTCTGCCTTCAGATGTGGATACTACTGTACAAAGTACTATATGAAAATCTTATTAGAAATAGCCCATACTCAAAAAAATTTATGGACCATGTTAATAACAAAGGAATATAATTGTTTTTTGCCAATTTACAGAGATGTCAGTTCAGGTACAAATATTTCCCAAAAGCTTCATAAGGAACTTGCACAACTCAGTGTCTCTGTGAAGGTCTTTGAAATCGTTGCTCAGACTTCATCCCCTCTTGTCAGGTCATGGATGACAGAAAAACCAAAACCAACCTCCCTTTCATACAGGCCAGAAAATATGGGAACCCTGTGCAGAGCATGTTGTGACTGAGGGCAAAGGAAACATGAGAGAAATAATTCCCCTCTTGGGTTGGGGTCTCCTGTTGTCATTCAATAAGAAAAATCATCTTAGTGGAGAATTCCTGTAATATGACAATGGTGATCAATAATGAATTCCCAGCTGTTGCTGGAAAAGGTTTCTGAGCTATTGCAGCCAGGACAAAAGTGTTCTCAGTACCATTACCGAAAGCAAAGTTTTAAACCTGAAAGCTAAAATGAAACAAAGTGAGCTTTCAATTAACTTTCCAAAGTGCTCCCAGCTCCCAGGTCAGGGCAGATGAAAAGATAAATATTGAACAAAGATGATTGTTCTGTATCTGAAGCATCTTAATGACTACAAAAAGTTATACAACATCTTTAAGGAGTGCTTTTGCCTCATATCAACTGTTTCTTGCTCCGAGCCAGTGATGAGATCACGGACTCTCATGGGTGATCAATTCTTAGGAATGATATTGGATGATTTATTGCACACCCAGAGGCAAGTTGAAGTATCCCCTTGAACTCTGGAAAATCAGCATTGTCACTGATAGGATAGGTAAAAATTCTCTTTAAAAAATCTGGAGAGATTTTAGAGAACTGTAGAGAAAAAAAATAAAAATCCATTAGTGGATGTTTTTGACTTTTGCTATTGACTTGTGTGACATGGGCAAATCACAAACATCCTCCCAGTTGGTTTCCTCCTCCTGGCAAACTGGCAAACCCCTTTCTTTTCCTCTATGAGAAATGCAGAAGTACTGAAAGTGTTAACTCGGGCATTACTGGTCACAGCAGTGTTTAGCAATATGTAGCATGTTAATTATCAGTATTATAATCACCTATAAACCCTTTGTGACTATTTAGGCAAAAAACCCCAAACCTAAACTTGATTGCTGAGATAGTTTTCGGTGCTAAACCAAAAGACCAGAGTTTTCAGTCTGAATAAGACATCAGCAGCTTCCCCAAAGATTATTCACTTTCTATCTGTATCTGACAGTGCAACAACTCAAGGAGAAATGAGACTGTATAGGGGGAAAACATTAAGTGCTTATAAATAATATTTGAGACCATCTTTCCAAGAGGTAAGCCCAGAGAGGGATTACAGTAAGCAGCTCTGCAGGTCCTGAGGGTTTAAAGAATCCCCTAGGTTTGCTTTAGTAAATTATTTGGAGAAAAATTGGATTAATCCTCTTCTATTACGTGGATTAAATAAGCATGTTTGCAATTTATCTATGGTGTATTCTGTTCTAGTGTTACAAACACTTAAATATTGCATAATGGAGCCATACCAGTTTGAATAGGAGAATCAGATTTTTCTGGATCTGAGCCCAAAGTTCATTGACATCAACAGGGAAGCTTTCTACTGATTTCACTGAGTTGTACCTCCATAAATATAGGAAAGCTTTTTTATGACTAGTCCTGTAAAACCAGTGAAACTTAGGAGAACTCTGTTTTTTGTCTTGTGTGTCATTAGAACACTCATGAGCCAAACTGTGACTGCCTCTAGCCAGAAAGAGGGCACATGGCTCAGTTTCTAGATCCCTGGCTGTTTGTGGGGCAGTCACAAAAACTTTTGATTTGGGCTTGAGATCTGCAGGGATAAAAGAAATACCAAGCCCTATAACTCTTTATATAACTTTTAAAACTTGAACCCACTGTTTATTCCTTCCTAATGACCAAACACACAAAACTAATATTTTTCCTTAATGTACTCAAAGCTTAGAAAATCATTCAGGGTGCAAATAATTCATGGCACCAGGATGCCAGGAGCTGAAACACTGAGGCTGTGACAGTTTGGGTACTGACTTTGTTGGTTTAGTATTTCACCCAAATATGATTGGTTACCGTGACTTTCAATCTCTATAAATGCTCTTTTGTAATGTTGAATTGTCTAAGCCAGTTCCTACAAATGAAGAAGAAAAAAATTAAGAGGAAGTGAAAATAGAAGTGATGGAAAAGAAGACACTGGTGACACTTTAACAGTTACGTTTTTAGGGTCACCACTTTAAGACCTGGCACCTACAGGCCAGTCTTGCATGTAGTGACAGCACAATTTTGCCAATCCTACTCAAACAAATCAGATTTTCTTCCTTTTTGTTCTGAAGCAAAGTCTCCCAAGCACAGCTACAACCAAGGTGTGACACACTGACCACAATAAGAGAATGAATGAGTCTGCACTTTCTTCACATATCCAGCCCATTTCTTTTCTCTCTCAATGCAACAATTTCATTTTGTAAGAACTGAGAATGAAATCTCACATAGCTAAGTCCTTGTGCAAGACACTTCTCTGTGCCTGGATACATGGAGGCAGATCAGAAACTGTCATCTTCTCTTTCTCTTGTTATCTTTGACTCTTTTTATTTTCTTCTTTTGGTTTAACACTTTGCATGTGAATCATCTCTTTTGCTCCAAAGACTACAAGTGAAAAAGAGAAAAAGGGAAGGACATTGAGGTCGCTTTTAAAATAACAACAAATAGAAAAGCAAGAAAAATAAAAACAACAGAAACTCCAAGGTTCACAAACTGCATAGGCTGTGAACTGGACCTCCGGTGTCTACTGCTTGGTCCAATTTACCATCTCATAAGAGAAAGAAATTATTATTTACAAGGACAGACTCAATCTGGGTGCTTAAACTTAAGCCTAACTTAACTGTTAGGTTATCCAGGTTCCAGTAAAGTCAACAGAAACCAAACCCCTTGTCTGAAATAGCCTCCTCACTAGCTGTCCAACCCATTCCTTGGCTTCTTTTCACTCAGTCTCATCTAGATTTGGGTTGTCTGTTAGAGTCTCCAGAACGAGGATCCCAGGTTCTCCTTTTTTCTTCACAGCAGAAGCTTACTGCTACAGATCCCCTTCCATTTAATCTTTTTTGTTTTGTAGAGAAAAATCAACTCATATTTCTACATGTTGCCTTGCTCAGTGTGATGCCATGGCCAAAAAAGCAGCCGTGTAACCACAGCTGGATATGGACAAAACCCAAATGATTTAATGAATTTTGGCACCATGAGGAGCCTAAGTAGTGATCAAGACCCTTCCTCTCTTTCTGGGGGGTTCTACTAGCACAAAGCAAACCAGAATCCTTTCCTTGAAGGGCTCACAGAAATAGTAAGCAACAATATCTACAAACATTTTAAAGCAGCAGTATAAACTCCACTGGGCCACTCCAAGAACTTCACATGAAATAAACAGTGATGAATCCCAGAAAAGAACGAGGACCAAAGTTCTGTATCAGAGACCACCTGCAAGGAGAGCATCCAGAAGAATATCCCAGGGTCTCATAGCAAATATTCTCTTTCAGACTGTGGTACATGGCAGTATGCAGAATATAGGAGAAGAGGGTTGACAACAATAATTGATCAGAAATGAGACAAATAGTTGACTCAAGTGGCTACATGATTAATTGTCAGGGTCCAAAAATGTCATTAAAAGCAGCAAATGATGTGAAAATTTGAAGTGAATTTTAAACAAGTATGCATTTCCTGACTCAAAGTCACTTTAGCCCTATAGCCTGCAGCTTAGACACATCTATCTGGCTCTCATCCGTCAATCGATACCATTAAAGCCCTAAAAAAATTCCTTTCTCCATATAGTTATAAAATATCAGTTACATACATTTTCATTAGCTGAATGCAGTGATCAGAGGGCTGATACATTGGTTGTTTGTTTCTCAGGGAGACATTGTTGGCATTCTCCCAGTCACAGTCCTATCCAACGGGAGCATCCTCTAATCAGGCTGATGGGGACCCCTACTTGGCACCACACTTCCCCACCACCCCTCTGCCTACAGCCATATCACAAGCTGTCAGTCACAGAGCACAAAAAAGGGGGGTCCTGGGCTTTGGTTTCTCCTGCCCATCAGCCCTACAGTGCATTAACCACTGATGCCTGCAGAGGATATTCTGCTGCAGGATTTAAAAGCTCCAAGCAGACATTAATGAGTTATGCTAAACTCCCTGACACTCTTGTGGAAAGTACTTTTGCCTCTGTTTCACTGATGTAGACACTTAGATAGAGGGAAGACAAGTCACTTGCCTGAGGCTATGCACTGATTGAGTATCAGAGACCAAATTAAACTCTGACATTTCTTGGCCCTTAGCTCCATGCTGTGGAAATTCTGTCTCAAAGAAACTGCTAAAAGAAAAACTTAAACACATTGACCCCACGTTTAATAAGCCACCTACTAAGTACTCACCCATTCTCTTGTTTTTAAACTCCACCCTATCAGCACCAGCATGGAAATGTCTCTCTCTCCATGGCAGTGTATCTTCCTCATCCTTTTCAGCTTAGCTTTTTCACACATCTACTAGTGTGCATTGCCATCCAGCTCACTTAAATGTGGGCCAGCACTAAACTGGAGATCTCTTCTCAAAAAGACAGGAGCTGAACATGTTTAGAAGCATGGAGATATTTTTAAACCGGGCAGAAATGCACATGGCCACACTGAACATGATCTTGGAAAATGCAACTTTCTGTTTTCATTCAGCACTTCTCAGAAACAACACAAGAAAGGGAAGGCAGTGGAAGAAGGTTAGGTTTGTTCTTCAGAAGGAACATGTTAAACAGCAGCATTTATTATTATTACTGGTATTTAACCTCAGGGAACAAAGCCATATAAACAAATAAACAAACAAAAAAGTTGATGCATCTCTCTCCCAGCCTGTTGGAATTCATTTCTCTGCATTTCAGGTGTTCTCTGAAACAGAAACCATCAGCCATGTCCTGCATATTTTCTAAGAAAAGAAAAGTAATATACTCGTAACTTCCCGAAGAACTTAAATGGGTCTAGAAAACATATGACTCTATGAATTAAAGACACTCTAAATAATTGCCTTCTGCAAAATTCTCATGCTTGCACAGGGTAGCACACAGAAGAGCATCAGACGACTTCATTTCCAATGACAACCCCCTCAGTGGCATGCTTGCTGGTAACCCACTTTGGAATAAAAAGGTCTCTATTCCCCAGGTCCATCCTATGTGAGTTCAGAAATGGGAATTGCAGCTGAAACCCTAATGGGAAGGAAGCAGAGAAGAGCATAAGCAAAACATTGCAGAGGGAAATAGAAAGCCTGTATTTTATTGCTGTAGTTCCAGACAAACAAGAGGTCAAGAAAATATTCCCCCATTGCAAAACTGTTGAGTGTGCACAAACTTAAAGTATTTTTTTATTGCAAGAAATAAAACCCATGGATTTTTTTTCCAGTTTTCAGCAACTGAAGAAGCAATGCAGTTGAACGTTTCAGGAAATATCTGCATGACAGACTGCAGACTTCCACTTTTTGGTTCTTAGAAAACCAACAAAAAGTATCCATGTTAGCTACTGCAAACTGAACACTTTCAATTACCAGGGGTTTATTTCTTTGTAAGTAATTATTAAACTGGCATTTTTTCCTTAAGTTTCCTTCCATTTTAATGGCAATTATATCTAGTGGTCAGATTTCAACTAGCTCTTCTTCAGAGCTCTCTGTAGCTTCCCATGATCACCAGACAAGCAAAACACGTATTAAATAGACCCAAGCCCTGCTTCCCTATGCTGCATACATGAGGTCATACAAGGTTACACAGCCTGTGTCACTATGAATCTGGAGGTTTGGCTTTGGGAGGGCCAAAGGCCACAATTAAATGGTCCATCTCATTGCAATCCAGCACGCCTGTGCCCAGCAGTGCTGGGAAATGCTGCATGGAGAACGTGCGTGGCTGTTCCACGCTGCCCGCCTGGTCAGTTGAGGTCTTTCCCCAACAAATCCATCACTTCCAGGCGTCAGGTCACGGGGCAACGTCAGGCTCTGTGCCTGCCAAAACCAGACCTGTCCTCACCACTGCTCAAGCACCACTGAAGTCTGCACTTCAGTCCTGCTTAACTATTCCAGGAGAGAGACTGAGGTTTAAATTTGCTGTCTCTTGGCTCCTGTAATGCATCTGCCAGGAACTGCACATGCTGGGGTTACATCCACACGGGGATATGCATTTATAGGCAAGCCCACTGCCTAGAGCCATAAAGGAACTGAGTCAGCCTGGTGCTCTGGATGGGGCCCTCCAAGGCTTGCAAGTTCTTCCAAGCCCATGTCTCACTGGAGAGTTTTTGGCCAGATGGGAAGAAGTGAGATGTTTAGTGGTAAAAATGACACCGCTTTTGATTAAGAGAAACGGTGAAGTTTCTCTCGAGGGCAAAAAAAAATTGTAAATTCCCATGGAAATATATCTTCCCTGTGAGAAACTCAGAACTAAAAGAAAGCAGAGTTTTACAGGGCTTTTGTTTGCCAAGGAGCTTTGCAGATGTGACTCATTTGCTCTCCCCAGGCCAAATGTTAGTTGGTGCCTAGAAAGAGGCTTAAGTCTCCCTACAAACACACTGAGACTTTGCACTAGAAACAGCACCACAGGCCAGGTTCCAGCTGAGAGAAACTCTCTTCACAGCTTCCTTAGGCCATCCGTTTACCACCAGGGACAACATGGACAGAGGACTATCTGCAAAGCTCATTGCCTGTCCAGCCTGTCCAGCACCTTCTTCCCCACTGGTCTGTGTCTTATGCAAATTCAGTTTATCTCTATCTAGAAACAAGTCTTCTAGGGGAGATGCAAGAGACTGAGTGCTTGTGGCCAATTATTCCCCTTTATTCTCTTTGCCTTTGAGCCATGTTTGGTCAAATTTGATAGAGGGGAAGAGGCCTTGAAGGTATCACATTTTCCAAGGTTTGGGAAAAGACTCCACCCCACTCTTGTCTCATTCTGCTTTTACACAGCAGAAAGGGAAAGATTCCATTGAAGGAAATTGCCTCCTTCCCCTGTTCCCCTGGGACAGAACAGGACCCTTGGGTTCCCTGCTCAGATGCTGCACACAGGTGAAAACAATAGGAGAGAGGGAGCAGAGGCTTCCCTAAAGACACACACAGAGAACCATGATTAGTTTTACAAGCAAACAAACTCTGGACAAGGTCTAATATTTTTTTAACACTTAACTTTCTAATGATGGGTCCTGATCTTACAATCTGGAACAAAATGCTTCTTCAGCACGTACTCTTTTGTATGAAAAATATAACAGATCTTTCACTGCATGTATTTTAGAGATGATTATTTGTTTGCATAGTCCCATTACACATTATTTGTATTATTAGGATTATTATATTAATATCAAGCCCTGGTATTTTTATCATGTTCTTTTTTTCTTTCCCCCTTTAGCTATTTTCTGTGCTTTCTTTAGAATACTTAAAGGCAGCTTTAGACAGCAGAATCCCCCTTATTTTCTAGCATGACAATAAGTTTGTTAGAAAGCAACACTTCTTCACAGATGGTGAAACCTGCATTCCTGTTACCTAGGCCACTGGCACACACATTTAATTTCTATTAGAGATGACAGCAACAAAACTCTTGTTGAAAATGCATTATGCAATCCAAAATATCTGAACTTTGCTTGTTCCCCTTCTAAGAAAAGGGATTATTTATTTATTGTCCTGAAACAGTGGTGAGGACCATAGTACAAAAAGATTATAATCTTCTGTGACAAGAATCTTGACATCCTTCTTGTTGCTGCTGTAGATGATTTGTTTTCTCTGGAGCCTTATTACTATTGGAAGCATTTAATGTTTTGGTTCTGAAAGAAGATGTGATCAGACATTTGAGTCTGAGGTCTTCAGCTAATTACCAGCTTTCTGGCTGGTTTAGATGTCTGTCAGTGTTGCTCTTACTGTGTTCTGTCTTGGTGCTCAGGCTCTGGCTGGCCACTACAAATCAGATCTCAAATCTGGAGTTCACTGTGATGTTTCTAGTCAAGATGAAGGGAGAGGTAGGCAATGCATTTCATGTTTGACTCGAGCACTCAGAGAGGCTCAGCAAACTCTAGAACACAAAGCACCATTGGAACAATCCTCCAAACAGCATAAAACTGTGTTTGGTCTCCCCTTTGCTTCCAAGGAGGGTTTTGCAGGCTGGATGTCTTGAGATGAGGATTTCTGCCAACTGTGACTCAGGAAAAGAATTCAAATGTGATGGCCTCAGCCTAGTCCTTGGTGGAATATTTGTCCACATCATAAAACCACTGGACACAATATGGAAATGCAATTGACATTAAACCAAATGATATAATCCCATCTAATAGTATTATAATGAATCCCAAGTGAACTAAGCATGATTGGGCAAGTATTTCAAAGTGTTACTGAAACAGATTTTATAGTGTAAAGGTCTGCATTTGCCAACCAGTGGCCAGACACACAGAACAGACTCTAATAAGTTAGCCAATTCCCACCCTGTAAACCTGTGGCTGTTTCTTATGGAAACATCTTTTTTTAATTAGTGCTTTTACTTTTAGAAGGATTCAAAGGAGTTTTCTGAAGTGTGTTTCATTTTTTAAAATACAGTGCTCCTATTCCCAATTAGCTATTTCTGGTCTCTAGTGAAATCCCCTGATGAGTAGAAGGGGATTAAATTTCTGTAAATCTACCATTTATGAACTTGTGAGTTGCTAAATGATGTTGGCCTTTCACCTAACGTCTGGTTGTGCCTTACGTGACTGTATGGTTTGCTGGGTTATTCCTCTGCTCCGCTGTTATTGTTTTTACTGATTTTGCATAAGGTACATTCTGGCATGGTTCTAAAAACCTGATCCAAATGGTATGTGAGCACAGCTGACCGTCTGCTTGGTTGAACGTCTTCCAAGTGCAGTTTTCAAATCTTCTTTCCTCTGGAGAAATGGGGAGGGAATAGAGCAAGAGAGTTTTCCCTCCAGTCTGGGACAGCATCTTCATTTTTGACCAGCTTGAGAATTTCATGCCTACAAAAGAGAAAGGTCATTTCCTAGCTCAATGCTACTCATGAATCTGGCTGTTTTTGAAAGGGTGGGCTGCCCCTGAAGTCCCTACATGGAATACTGAATAGCATGCACAAAGTTTGGAGGTTGTGTCTGATATCTTGTAATTTGTTTCACACACAAACCTGAAAGAGATGTAGGAGGTTTTCTTCAGATTCAGCAACATTTGCAATAAGCATGTTTTGCATTTCTTGTTTATTGATCTAAGCAGCTGCACAATATTCAAGTTGACAGAAAATGGAGCTCTCTGTAGCAGGCCTTAGAACAGCTTCCATTCTACATTTTGATCATGATTAAATACCTTTCATTAAAGAAGAAAGTCTTCTATGTGGCTCATCTAATGCTCATCAAACACCCAGCCACCCTTCTATAATTCTGCTTCAGTTCCTATGATTTGCCTTAGGAGGAGGTTATAGCTCTTGCACTTTCATTGTGCATGAGAAGATAGATCTTACACTGCTCATACTTAGTTCTCTGGGACAAAGATAAAAAAGACCCATCCAAAATATAAGAGGCTTCCCTCTGTGAACTGTACAGAGCTATGTTATACAGTAGAACTAACATGCTGGCACTTTTAGAGCACCTTTGCTCTTGATTAAGAAGGTCAAGTTCAAGACTTTGCAAATATACTGGAGATTCTGAGCTGATTTAGCTGATGCCAGGGACCCCAGTGTCCTGCTTTGGCCAGGCTTGCCTACCTGGGTTTAAGAAGATTAAAATGGAAGAATCCAGATTCAGCGACCAAAATTATTCCTCTTTCCCTTGAAACACACTAATTCTTCCACAATCTCAAATGTCCTTGTAGCCAGCAATGGATGAAAAGGCACAGCAGCAGACAGCTTGGAAATGTCTCAATAAAACTTGCATAAGCAGTTAAGTTTCTATACCAGAGTAATACCTTCACTGAGACCACTGCAAGTCATTCAGGTGCTGTAGTTACTTAGACTCAGAGGGGATTTCCCTAGAAAAAAAAAAAACACAGAAGATGAACTTGTCCCAAATGAGCAATGAGCATTTTCTCTGGAAAACAAAGACAAGAAAATCTTTGCAAGAAAATGGGGTCCCTTTGCAATGTATTCAGCACAACACTTTTGGTCAGACATTTTATAATCATTTGACTCCTATGATGATGTGAGTGGTAGAGGCCAAAAACAAATTGATAAACATATTAGTCTTAAAAGTAAAAATCATCCCTGGTTAGCAAGCTTGCACAATTTAAGAACAAATTTAGCTACACTTGTTGATATTTAAACTACTGTATAAAAACCACAGCATATTACAATACCAACCAAAACTTGAAAAACTGTGTCCTGAGCCTCTGTTTGTGAAAGGACAAATTCAAAGAACCTTACTTGTTTTTTCCCTGTTTTCTGTGATTCATTGGACTTCTGCTTTGTCCCTTAGAGTACAAATCCTGTATGTTTAGAGAGAGAGTAAGCAATTTTCAAGGGCACTTTTCCACCCTAACTGAGAAGGAAAGTGTGCAATTACTCACAGATATATATCATGTTACCAAAATGTCTGCCATTGCCATAGGGTATTGACTACCCCATGATTTTCACCTGTGCCTCATGGGTTAGAGAGACTCTATATGGAGGGGAATGGGAGCAGCTTACTCTTATGCAGCAGCAGTTTTTTAAACAAGGAGGGGAAAAAAAAAAAAAAGGCATTCTGCCTGAGAGAAAAATAATAAATGAAGAGCAGTCAACAGCCAAGCTGGTTTAGCTTTTTCTTGAGTAAAGTGCTGTGGATACAGGTTAACTTTGTTTGTTCAATATTTACTACATTTTCCTTTTACCTTCTCTGAAACAAGGACTGGAAGCACTTTGCTAAATGGATTGAAATTATCCTGGCTTCACAGCATGCCTTATAAGTGCCCTGGTACTGTCTTTGGTTAGGCTGTTTTGCAACTGCACAGATTAATTCACTTTCAGGGGTTTCCATAGATTCCCCTGCCCTGCTATGGCAACAGCACACTCTCAGCTCTGCTCCTTTTCAGCTCTGCAGGTCTGTCTGCATCAGAAGGATGCTGCTGCTTAGGGAATCAGGCCATCCCAATGGATCTGAAAGCTCAGACCTGCCCAGGAGCAGAGTTGCCTCAGAGTTCATCTGCCTCCAAAACCCCCACTACCTGCTGCCAGGTGTATGAGGCACCTGAGCTTTGGCATCTCCTTCACAAGGCCAAATTTGCCCTGGGATCAGACTACCAGAAGTCTGTGGGACTTTGATCATCTGTACCACTTTCATCTGCTCTGCATGGTCTTCAGATATGAGTTTCCTTGTCCTGAAAAAGGCAGTGTTGATATTGTGGAAGCTGGAAGTGATATTGCAGCCTCTTCATGGCACAAACTGCTAGTTTCAGAGACAGAGGCAAAAGGATTCATTGACCTGGAATGAATCAGATAGACCTTTGTCCACTTATTGTCTCAGCTCATTGGTTTTAGAATCTGGTAAAAAAAAAATTCTAAACTCCAGCCATAGACATTTCCTCCATAGTCCTGTCTTTCCAACAGTTGTTCAGATTTTCTGACATGTTTAAGACTTTTAATTAGGGGCTAATTTCACAGAACCTGTTGGCTATTACCTCCTTCATCCCCCTATCCTGGCAAATAATCCATGTGACAGCCTCCTCGTGAGAATAATTGGGAATGGATTTCTTAAACTTTGGAATCTGGGAGATATTTAGCAGAACAGCCTGCACACCTTAACACTACTCTGCACACCTGTACACTACTCTTCATCCCAAATACATGGAGAAAATTTGCACCTAATCCAGGGTTCCAAAAGCAGCTTGTGGGAGACTTCATTGCCACAACCCCCATATCTTTCCTTCTAGTAAATTCCGTACTCTTTAGGATCCAGAGATGGAACAACTTTTGTGTTCATTATATTCTAAGTTAATATGTATAAATGTCTGTTGATTTAATATTTCTCTTTAACATTTCATGGAGGAAAGCTGCCTCAGATACCCACTGTTACAGGACCCTGTGGCCAGGCAGCTGGGCACAGCCCCAGGACAATCCTCCCTAACAAATGCCTCCTTTTCCCCCTCACTGCCTTGCATTAGATGCGAGCTGTCCTTGTTTATGGTATCAGAATCACTGATGAAGGTAAATATTGGAAAGAGGAGCTGAGAGGGATGCTAAGGTAGCATTTGGCTGCTCCTCAGAGAGCCTACACCTTCCCTCCGACCTTCACACGATATTGATGCTTTCATAATGGACATGCAGGAACGTGGGATCAAAGGGAATATCTGAGTATTATTGGTTCTAACAACCCAAGCTTAGCCATGCTTTTAACTTTAAAAGCCTTGGAGAAACAGCTTCTGTTTTGTTTTACATTTCATCTGATACAGTTCCCTCTGCCAGCAATTAGCAGTGGGTGATTGGGTGTAAGAGCCCTGGGTGCTCAGGTACATCCCCCAGTGCTGTACAGCAGGCTGAGGTGTCACACTGGTGGTGGCACTCGTGGCCCTGTCGTCTTCAAAACACAGTGTGTTAGGTGATCACCTTCTGGTGCTCAGTCTGGTAAAAGTTGTTTTTGTTTGTTTGTTTGTTTTGTTGGGGATTATTAATCACTATGTTGAAAAAAAAAAAAAAAAAAAAAAAAGATCCTTATTCTGTAGAGATCTTTGAATAAAGGAGATACTGTGGTGTGGAGTTCTTTTCAGACCACAAGCTAAGATGCTTTTGTAGTCATGGAATAGAAAAGCGGAGAGGAAAGAAGTTATAGGTTTTTATTAATGTATAGCTTGTAAGACTCCATTTTGAGTGCCTATAGCAATAACATTTGATGGCAGCCTTTATTTTAGTGTCATTTCTCAGTATTATAGATACTAATCACTAAGATCTCCAGAAATTAATATAGGTTGCCAACCACTAACAAAGTACTTATTGAAATACACAAGTGATAAATCAATAAGAATGTGCCCCAAAGAGAAAAACAGTGTTCATTTATGTTCCTTTAGTGAATTCCTTTTCCTTGTTCCTCTTGCTACAGAAAACGCTGGTTGTAGCAGGTACCATCTGCATGCCAGGAGAAAGGAGCAAGTCCCCAAATCCCTCCCTGCAAAGTTCACATGCCAAAAGTCTCTCTCTTCCCTCCCGTTCAGTGGAGCTGGTTTGTAGCTGTCAGCCAGCCTGCAGGACTGCTTGTACCCCCGGAGCTGGGAGCCTGTTTGCTTTCCAGCTGCTGCCTGCCCTGCAGCACTGCTGCTGCTCTGCCCCAGCCCACTCTGCTCCTCCAGTCCCAGCAGGGCTCCCAGCTGCCAGGTTGCATCCTCATGGCTGCAGGTGGGTAAGCAGGGCCAGAGAGGGGGTTGCCAGGCTGGCCAGGTACAGGCAGGGTATCTAGACAAGGACTGGAGCATAAATGCAGGCTGGAGAGAAAATGCTGGCCCCGACTGGGAGGCATCAAAGGGAAGCAGCTGCTTTGAGTGGGGAATAAAAGAGCAGTGCTGAAGTGGTAGGGATGTGGCCTGTGTTAACTGGAGAAGAGGGTAAGGCTGGCTGGAGGCAGTGGCAAATTTGCAGACTGCCAAGTGACTATTGCCATGGTTTGCTTCCTGTCCCTTGGGATGCAAATGGCTCTGTGGGGTTGGGGTTCTTCAGCACCAGGTTTGAATCCATTTCAGTTCAGCCTAAAGGAGGACTCAAGACCCAGTACTTGAGTTTCCAACTGAGTGAGTTAGTTGGCTCCCTCCAGACAGGAGTAGAGGTGAAACTTTCACAGTCAAGGTAGACAGCTGAAGGCTTTAGGGAACTGTCTTGGAGCATGAACTTGACCCCTGAGCTAACGCAACAGCAGAGGAGTCCCCCAGGGACCCTTGTAGGACCAGATGTCAGTCCATGGAAGTGAGTTTTATACTGATTTTCAAACATCTGCAGCACGTCTGGTTAATTGCAAGAGGATGTATTTTATGCTTTTTAGGCTACCTGTTGTTACAGTTTGTTTCTTTGGCTGTATCAGTAGAGAGATGGACGTGAAGCAAACATAAATCTTTGTGGACAGCCTTCAAGTAGAAAGCTTCCTGCACTTGAACCCCTGGTTTGTGTAAGATAATTTAACCATCCATAACTATATCTGAGTTTAAACATGGTTACCACTCTCACCACTGCCTTCTGTCAGTGTTCAGCTATTAAAAATAGCAACAGCACACAGTAGGTTGAGCCAGCTTTCTATTTACCTGTGTGCAATTTAACAGATATATTTATTGAACATTTTCTGCTGGTCAACAACCATTGTAAATAAATATCAAGATCTGTATAATACATGAAAAATCATTAAAAATCACTGGTTGGCTTAGCCTGAATCATGAATGAAAAATATGTACTTGTAGATCTCCTGACCACTGCTGTAGGATGCAGGGCAGAGGCTCTTTCAGCTGACAGCTCTGGGCAGTGTGTTACCTGCCCGTGTGTGATGATCCACAGTGGTGCCTCCATGTTAAAATGCTATTGATGCCATCACCACTGGCCACCAACTCAAATCCTGCTGCAAAAGCTGGTGCTGTGCACAGCACAGGGGGTTTAGTGGCAGTGCTGTGCTTTCATAAAAAGGCCATTTAGGAAAAGTATTTTTAGTTAGTATTTACAGAAAACCTGGGAAACAACTGGGCTGCCTGCTCATTGTGCATGGATCTACCCATTCATTTACCTGAGCTGGTAAATGAGTTCTGGCATGTTTCCTCTGGTGCTATTTGGGGGAAAAAAGTAATGAGCATTCCCAGGACAGTACCTGAAAAGCTACTGGACAGACAGGATAAGAGGATATCTTAGGATCCTCTCAAGGATTCTCTTAGGATAAGAGGTACTGTGTCCTTCCTCTTAAGCATGCCCCACAGTGTTCCCTGAGAGCAAGGATCTGAGGTGAGATCCATATTTCACTTTGCTTCCTTGACCAAATAATATAACATCCTCATATTTCAGCTCAGCTATCAAAAGAAATGCATACTTACAAGAAATGTGCAAGAGCTTTGCTACTATGCACTAATTGAAGCACTGGTGATGAATATGATACTTAATTTTACACCTTATTCACATACAGATTTAAATGAATTGCAAACCAACTTTTGAAACAGCACATGGGAAAACCTGTGCCAGAAAACACTGTAGGTCACTATCAGGTACCTCATTTCTTCACACTTTTTCTAGAAGACAGCATCATGGAAGATGCTACTTGCTGTAGTAAAGGTTGCCAGAAATAGTCTCAAATGCCTCCTGCTAGTAGAAACAGCAGTAGTAGAAAAGGTACTAATATATTTATATTTCCTACTAGTAAAACTAAAAAAATTGACAAGATGATAGTTTCAGAATCTGTGTAGAAACAGAATTCCTCCTTTTAAAAAAAATTAATTTCCTAAAAGAAAGTTTACACTGATTTCTCTGTCTGTGCTTATTCTGCATTTCTGCACTGTTCTGAAATACACATCCCTTTCACCAACCTGGTATCTGAGTCCCTGTGCCTCTTCTCAAAAAGAATTGGAGAGGACCCTTTGCCATCCTTAGTTTATTTTACAACAGGTAAAACATGCAGGAAGCAATTTCTTCAGCTTAATCAAATGCCAGTTTCTCCATTAATATTTTTCTATGACACTGAATGAAGTGGTACATTTTAAAGGCTTCTGAGGCATATATCAGGAACAAATGTAGAACTGCAGAAGGTGCCTTGCTCTTTGCCATATCGATCGCATAGCCTTTCAGAGGGAACTTTTCCAATTTTTTTTTTTTCAAATAATTAAAGTATAATATTTTACAGCCTGATAAAATTTACAGGGACCCTTGGCAAGTAATTATAGTGCTTCTTTAAAAGAGACCCCATAAAAGATGCATGACTAGAAAGTTAAGGATCTGGATAGAATTACAACGATGTGACAAATAATTTACAAGTGATAAACCATCCCAAGAAGAGGGGGAGGGTGATTAAAAGAAAAAGGGGGAAAGACACACTAAACAAAGCAGTGACAAAATCTCACTATTAAAATAATAAATTTCCCTCCTGTCTTTAGTGTTACACTTTTGTAACTGCAAGTTGATATGCTTTTGCTAGAGAAAAGATTCTCTCTGGATAAAAATGCTCTTGCTTAATGTTGATGTGAGACATTTCTTTTCATCAAAGGTTGTTCTGAATTTGGCACAGTAGCTTTCATTTTATTACATCCTTAAGATAAATATTCTGTATAGATGTTCTGCAGTACTAATGATCCCTAAGATTGTGGAACAGTAGCTTGGAGGATTTTTATTTGCCTCCAGATGTTGGCTGAACTCATTTTTTATAGAGCACATTTATTATGTTTCAGCTAAAAAAAAACAAAAAACAACCAAAAAAAACCCAACAAACCAAACCAAAAAAACCCCAAACGTTGATGAATTCCAGCTCAAGACATCTCCAGATTTGGGTCAAATGCAGGTTTGGATGCAGACTAGAATTTTGATGGTAGGGGCCATATTTACAGGAAATGAAGGACATTGGTGACAGAATGACTAAGGGGGGGGAAACCTTCCCCCATTTTTTCTCTTTTTAATCAGTCCTTCTAAGGAAAGTACCAAAGCCAAGGGGTGCATTTGTCCCAGTGCTAACAATTGTCATCAGCATCAGACCTGCAATGAGCAACTGCTGCAGCCCTGCTGGGTGAGCATCAGCTGTGCTGACCTGGAGAACTTGGATGGTCTCCCAAGAAGATGGAAAGCACATGTACAGCCTGGGCTTCCCTCACAGGGAAACAGGGTGACATCTGCCTGGGTGAAAGTCTGTTCACAACACAGGGCAATGCAAATAGCACCTTACACTAGGCTGACGTGAGCAGCAGAGGATCTGTGTGGATTTTCTCACTCACCTTTCCCCTCGTGTGGACAGTAAAATAAGTCATAAGCCAGTCTGGAAAGATAACTTCATTAATTTTAATTTCGATTTTGCTTCTGTCTCTGGGAGTAGCAAGACGTTCAGAGAAAATAACAACATGTTGTTCTGGGATTTGTAGCTGATTTACAGAGCGTGGGCACTGATTCTTCACCAGTTAATGAATTACAACTCTCTTTGCATTATATCTCCTTTGAGTTGGGGTATATCTTTATATTATATAAAATAGATTTATATTTTATCTTTGTATTTATATTTTGCTTTTACATATATTTATATTTTGCTTTGGCAACGCCAATTAATATCTAAGAAAACTGCATAACCTTGTGAGAAAGGGAATTTTCTGCCCTGTTAACACACAAGACAGGCTGCAGCCTTTTTAAAGGTACTGAATTTGTTTTTCTTTCATAGTCGTCTGAAGTTGCAGCTCCAAATGGACACATTTAGTTGGTGGTAACTTCCAGTCAAATCATCTGAAATGCTCAACATCTTGGCACTGTGGATATTACTTTGTCCCCTTTTGTATCTAAAGAAGTTTTGCAAGGCAAAAATCTAATTCAGGTCAGGTTGAACACTGAAGGTGTAGGAGCATAAATTTGACACCAGGTTGATTTTAGTGCACTGCTGATTTATCCTGCAGAAATTGCAGAATCAAGCACATTAATCAGACTGATTTGTGCACATCTGTTTTTCAAAAAAACCCAGATGTTGATCAGATGAAAAAGAAATGCAATTCTTCTTACACCAACTGATATAAATCACAAGTCAAATAACTGAAGGTACCTGCAATAGGTGCTCATGGCAATGAGAGAAAAGGGTATCTGAGATCTTATGTTCCTTAAGAACCTCATTTTGGGGCTCACATCATTTTATTAAACCATTCACATGAGCATCCCAACTTCTGTACTTTAATGATAGCACGAAGGGCAATCAATGATTCTGTGAGACCCCTGGTGAGACCAAACCATCTCTTCTTCTGCCCTGTAGTGGAAAAAAAAAAAATTATAAAATCTTTCCCTACTGATCCTATCTGATAATACCTCTTTAAACCCTTTATTGAGGTAGGCTCTAATTTATTCACAACTAACAAGGGATTAACTGCAATGGAATAAAGTGGATTTTTGCAAATAAAAGTCAAAATTACTTCTCTAGAACTAACAAAATGCTGTGGGCTCAACACCTCCTGAAGATGAACTGAGGAAATGATTTCAAGGCCTCAGTTGTCACTTGCAATATCAATCAGGCTTTACCTTCCCTATGGCCCGAATGTAGTACAATCAGTGAATAAAATCAGAAAAAGAGAAACAGCAAGAGAAACTAGAGAGATTTCCCAAAGAAACACCTTTTTCTGCTTCTCTCATTCTAGCCCTAGGATCCAAACGTTGTAACCCTGTTGCCATATTCTTGCGGTTTGCTGAGTGGAAAATGCACATGTGTTCAAACAGCTGTATTGTTAGAGGCTCAATCCTAAATGTAGCACAACATCTGTAGGACAAGGGAGAGGTGTCAACTGAAGTGTGTAAACCTTGAGCTAATGATACAACACTGTGTTGACAAAGCCTTCTGTTGGAGCTGAGATTTTCCTCGGCACGGAGTGGCAGGCGGTTCGACATTTTCCAGACGTTGGAAGGGACACCTTCTGTGGGATTTCTCCTGCTTTCCTGCCTGCACTTCACACCCTGAGATCCCTGGGACTTGTGAACTGTCTTCTCAGCCTCTCCAAGGCAACAGACTGCCAGATCTCGCCTTTCGGGGGCTGTTTGTTAGCACTGTGTCTTCTGAGCAGCTTGAAAGTGGAATTTTGTTACTCTTCAGTCCTTTGCTTTTCTTTGAAGGATTCATACACGGGTGAGCCCAGGGATAAGGAGCCCAAGGAACTCCCACTGCAGCCACCATGCCACATCTGTAACTCCTGCCCTGAAAGGTGTGTGTGGCCTGGGCAAGGGAATTGTGTCCAGAATTTTTTGAATGAGACACAACTATCATCTTCTGAAGCCAAAAAGCCTCTTGTGTATCCAGCAGGCAAATTCAAAAGAAGATGCTATTCCATTTGAAATACACACACAAGCATCTTTTTCTTTTTTTCTCATTTGCAAGAAGTGTGAAGGTACAATTGCAGAGCTAAAAGTGCTCTTGTTAAACGTCAGCTATAAAACAAAGACAAGATTAAGCTAAGATAAGGACAGTATTTCATCCTTGGAAACATGTGCTTGAGAGGATCCCAGCATCAAAGATGAGCTCTGAGCTTCCCCATGTTCTGGGAATGTTCTGATCCAGGGTTTGGCTTCAATCTTTGTGCAAGAAAGAACCATGTGCTAAGCTCAGATCCAGACTGGAGTCTTCCCAAAATCCGAGGAAGTTCAGATCCAGGGTTTTGGCTTTAACCCATGTCTAATTCAAACCAAACTGTCATTTGGATTCCAAGTGGAAGTGAGTCAGAAGGCCTCATCTCAGCAGCTGATGTGATGTCCACACTGCATAATCATCACGTACAGCTTGGCAGCCATCAAGTGCCCTGACTCAGGACTGAAGAGCACAGCTGCACCTGTGGCTTGCAAAGCTTTCATGGCCCTCAGGACCCCCTCATGTGCTCAGCACCCACACCTTGAGGGGTGCTCCTCAGAGGAGGTGACGGTTTGTCCCTCTGCAACACCTGGAATCAAGGTTATGAATAGCAGGCCTTAAAATGATTTAAAAAGGACTCTTTGTGGAACATGACAACCTGCATTGTTTTGCAAGACTCCTTTCCTCCTAGAGCTATGCACAGTGATCTGTTACTGTGTATTCCCATATTTTTACTGACTCTATTTTCTTGATGCTGGGAGTCACCTGTCCGAAGCTGTTGTCCCTCAGGCAACATCAATATTCCAGCATACTGGGAGGACTGGGTTAAATGAACAAGATTCCCCTGCATGGCAGCAGGGAGTTTCATTATGCTGTTTTCACTGTCATATTGTAGAGAAGTGCCAGCCCTGTCCTGGGGCATTTACCCACTGTGTCCTGCCTGGCTGGGGACTCCTGTAGATTTAAAAGTGGGACCATGCCTCTTAATACGAGGAGGTTTAATACTAAACTGAACACATTAAGGATGGCTTCCATACATCCTTGTCTAGATTTCAGAAGCAGCCTTTTCTGAACACCACACTGTGCAGAATTGCTCATCCCAGTCTCCAGACACTTGGAAACAGCCGATTTTGCCATCTTCATTCAGCACCCAGTGGCAATTTCTTCCTGCTCTCATTATTAGCAATATTTATTATCAGCACAGTAGTGATACAATCAGACCCTTACTCTGCTAAGTGCTTTACAAACATGTAGAAAAAACAATTTTATTCACCTCAGTGTCCAGAGCCTGTGGTGGTGACAAACTTTAGTTGGACTGCTCTCTCCTGGTAGCAGAGAGGGCACAGGGAGGGGAAAGGACAACTTCTCTAACTGCTGCTGCCCCCAGCAGCAAAGAAAGGAGGGCAAATACAGTTCTGTGAGAAAAAAACTGATGGAGAAGCTTAAAAAGGGCAGGACATCTCCATTTTATGCCCTCTCAGTACTTCAACTTTTTTAGCAAGAGAACAATATCTTTCATCCAAAACTCTGTTGCTCCCTTCACACACTCCTAACACATATAGGTCTAAGAAGACACCCATCGTGTAGTTTTAGGGAAGACAGAGTGTTCTGGGCTGGTAAATGGTCACCACAGGGTCAGTGCTGGGCTCTGCTTGTGCTGGCACCTTATCCTGGAGGGCAGGGGCAAATTTCTTTAGTGCAGCTGGTAAAATGCAGCATAGGTCCCTCCCCCAGCTCTGACCCATGTGGCAGCCATGAACTCCTCTCCTGTCCTTGGGACAGAGAAACTTCACTCTGGAGGGTGAGTGATGTGGGCAAATGCTGGAATCACCCAGCACAGATCCCACAGAGAGGAATGTGCTCTCTCAGTGATTTGTGTCCCAGGAAAGAGTTAATAAAAAGTAGCCAGGCATAGAGTAGTGTTTCTTATGGAATCACGTGTTGTGACAATAATGCAAGCAAACTACTTTCGCAAGGATGCTGAGGTCACTCGACCACAAGCCTCCAGCTCTGTTATATATGAGATATAGATACTGGGACAGAACTGTGAGCAGAAGTTCTCTTTCATAGGAATCCTGTCAAACCTCTACATGCCTTGGAAACACCTGGAAGAAGATAAGAGTATTAATAGTTTTCTAAAATAAGGGACACTTTTGTTCTTTTCCTCCACTCGCCCCCCCCTATAGCAAGTCAGCAGCCTGTTGTGGTTTTGTTCCTCATGATTCCTTGAAGAGAGACAAAGAAATGCACCATCCTATTGGAGTGAATCACAGAACTTGGAAATGACCTGATTCACACGTTTTTTCCATTCTCTGTTGCTGATACGAGTCTTAACACAAAAGAAGGAATAGTAGGTTGTGATGTTTCGTCTGTGAGCTGATGGGAATCTGTGCTCCATTTTCCAGCTCAAGTTAAGACACAGGAAAACACTTTGTCTTTCTGAAAAGCCATCTTTTGAGACATGGCCAAATCCCTGCACAGGGCAAATGTTCAAAGGGATCAGAAAAGCAAAACACGACAGTTCTGTTGGTGTGACTCCCAACAGAAGTTGGGAGAGAGTGTGAGGCAGAGAGTGTGACACAGGTTGTGCTCCTGTGTGGATGACACTAGCAGCTTGCCTTGCTGCCTCAGCCTCTGGCCCTTTGTTCCCTGTAAGGCCCTCATCACTACCCCCCTGGTTCAGAGACCACTTTCTATGCAGATCTTACAGCTGCTTTGAAAAATTAGCAACAAACATCAGACTGGGCATTTCTCTAGGGTGAGGACTGTCCCTTTTTCCCTTTTCATGAAGCATCAACTGTGGTTGCAGCAAAGAGGTACTCCACAGAATAAATAAAAGACACAAATAAGAAATTGGCAAATTTCTGCATCTAATTACACGAAGAAAACTTTCTGATTTCTTATTGCATAGAGAGATCTTCCTGATTGTGACACTGAGAGCCACACGCTGTATCTTCTTGTTCCTGACAAAGTTATGCCAAAAAACTCATCTTCATAATCATCTGAAAACTTCCTACTGACTGAAAAAAGAAGGGCTTAGGCTCCCTGTAACTAAAATAAAGTTGTGTAAGAACCTCATTAGAAGAGTTAGCCTGACATAGTAACTGGACCCGCAATCTGGAGAACATTCAGAGCACATGCCAACTGCTGCCTTCCCTCCTCTTAGTTCAGTGGTTCACTGTGCCATTCAGACTGTAATATATATGTTTTATATATATTTAAACAAAAATATAACTTTCAAAACCAGTGGGAGCCCTGTGGCTGGCATCTGCCCAGGTCCAGCATGCCAGCTGCTGCCAAGTTGTTATTTTCATGGTTTATTGGAGTCATTTACAAATGGGTGGGCCAGGAAAAGAGGAGGAGGGAGAAGGGCAGGAGGGAAAGCAGCGTTTCCCCCAATCCCTATTTTTTAAATTTGTTTTATATTTGTCATTATTATATAACTTTGTTTTGGGCTTCCAAAGTTGTTGGCACTGAGTTTGGTAGCAGCCCTGCCTGCCTTCTGTGGAAAAGCCAGAGGGTTGGCTCTGGTTTGGGGTTTTTTATTATTATTTTGTTTTAAAAGACTTTCTTCTAGGACAAGTACCACATGTTTGGAGCAGTAATTCTTCCAGATGTGCTTAAGCTAAAAACCTGGGCCTAAATTAGTTGGAAAATTGGAGAATCTGAGATGCAGTTTGCAGCCCATCTCCAAAGATTCTTTTCTCCACAAATGGAGGTGCTGCCACCCAGATTCACTTGTGTCTAACTGACCTTTTTATTTTAGAGATTGACCAGGTCAATATGAATTATAATATCACTTGCTAAAGCCAAGCTATGCTCAGGCTATCTGAATAGACAAGAGCTGGATGGACAGACAAGGAGGTGAAAGGGTTTGTCCTGCGTTAAGGGGAAATGAGCACAGAGAGAGTAGTATCTTGGGTATTATGACCTACAGCCTAGTGGTCCAGGCATGCTCTTTCCTGCTCAAAAAGGCATTTTACATGACTGGCAGCCAGAGTCCCAGCAGATCCCATCCCTCCCAGGGCACCACTGTAAATAACTCTTGGTTTGTACTGCAACGTTGACATTGCATGGGTAAAACTGAGGTCAGAAAGTGGGCCAGACTTTTCAGCATTATCCTAAACTGGAACTTACTGGCTATGCCACAACATACAAGCTCTCCATTCTGTAAGATTTGGATACTCCTTGCATTAAAACTAGGAGTTCTTGTTGCAGTGGATTCTTGGATCCTTGCTGCATGTGTGATTCACATGATCACATCTAAGAGAAGGAAAACTAAATAAAGAATCATGCATTTAAGATAATAAAGCCTTAAATGAAATAATGAATGAAGGGAGCATAACATTGCCTGAAGTTGACTAAGAGTTTATACTTAATGTATACAAAGTCCCAAAAGATAATACCTGCTGCCTCCCACACAGAGGAACAACAGAGATGTTGATCTCCACCATCATCAGCTGTAGAAGGGCTCCCACAGTGGTTACTGAAAAACTCACTGCAGTGCAAGGGGAAGTAGGCATAATGGTTGTTTCTTCTCTGAAGTAGGAATGCAAGTTTTGTATAAAATAATCTTTCCTGCATGTACATGCACCTGGAGGTGGCAGACCAGGCATTCTCTGGAGTGGGATGGGATGGGATGGGGTGGGATAAGCAGTGGCAGACAGTAGCACTGGGAGCATATGTGTTGTGTTAAGCTTAGGTGCAGCTGGACCCAACGACAGGCCCAGGGTTTAAAGGGGAAAGCACTGCTCATTCTGGTGCAGCACACAAGATACAACTGAAATTCATCCCCTTTCAGGCACACCTGGGGAGCAGAGGACTGAAAGGAAAAAATCCATCTCTGTAGCTGACAGATGTGGAGCTTCAGTGATTTAGAGGCCAGAGGAATGGCTCAGTCTGTGCTAAGGTCTCAGGAAGAGAGAAATGCAATAGGCAGTTGAGTACAACCAGTTAAAAGAACAATACAACTGGTTCAGCTTCCCCTTGAGAGCACTATTAAATGTGGACATATTATCCAGAGAAACTGAGACATTAGATACCTCCAAGAGGACTTGGGCTGTCAGTCCTTTCTGCTTTGACAGACTGTGGATTGTGTGTCTCCCGTAACTTATATTTTCATTCCAGGGTTTTTTTTTTTGGTTTGGTTTTTTTGGTTTGGTTTGGTTTTTGTTTTTTGGTTTGGTTTTTTTTGCAAGCACTTTGAATCACTCAGCTATTTGTGGGGCTGCAGTAACATCACATCACACATTCTCACAGTTATTCAGTTCCCTGGGAGTCAAAATGTGGTGCCAAGACCACATCTCACATTAGTTCTTGCCACACAAATTGTACCCAGGGAAAGGAAGGGTGGAAGTCCATTAGAAACCATAATAATAAATATAAATAATGGGATATTCAGGTTTGAGGGGAGTTCCTGTGGAGCCTGAATACACAGGTAAATGATCAAAGGCTGATTCAATTACTTTCCTGGTTCCACACATCTTACCTGCTGTTCCCCAAGCTTTATGCTGTGTGATGGAGATCACCCTCCATTTCAGTATAGAAAAAACCCCAAAACCTCAAAACTACATCCCATTTGTAGGTGAGCCCCTGGGTGAAGCTGTTTCACTGGTTCCATGTGCTTCAGAAATGAGGCTGTGCTGTCAGATAAGTGTAGGTTCATACCTGATCTTGGGATGAGATCCCCTCATCATTCATTATCCTGGGTTCTGCGCATACTGAAGGAAGAGAGACAAGAATTTCTAAGGTTACCATCCATTTGCTTCCAAGAAGGACATCTAAAGGAGGTCAGAAGAGTCATGCTTCAGCAGTTCTCCTCTCGGCCTGCTAATAACAAAGCCAGACCAGCCAGCTAGCTCAGGTGCCATGACTCCACGGAGCCTTATGGGGGTTACTCTGGCACATTTAGACATGAGAGATCTAAAGTTGTGGGAAATGTTCCCTGCACCACAGGACTGTGTGGGTGCAATGTGTGTGGGGCTGGACACAAATGTCTAAATCTGTTGTTAACTGGTGGTGCAGACATACCCTAAGCAGTTGGTCCTCCTGTGGAGATGGAGCATCCTGGCCACCTTGCAGGTCTGCCTGCTTCCTCCATCCCCTCAAAGTGACCCAGGACTAACAGGGATGCGGGAAGGATGGGAGAAGTAAAGGCAGAGCTTGAGCTCTCGTAGAGCTCATTCATTTGGTTTTGCCCTTAAGCTTTATAAGCAGGGTGGCAGCTAAGGCTTCCTCTCTTCAGGGCAGGAGCTGAAGCCATATCTGACTTCATAGCAGCCTGCTGAGGAGCCATCTATTAATGGCTTTTGACCATGTGCTACAGCAATGCTGAGGACTGAGAAGAGGTCTGGATGGTTGTTAGATTATGCTGTGGAGCCATCAAACTCTCAATTCTTCTCAGTGTTTTGACATTTCAAGCCACAGCATTTTACATCACTGGTATAGGAAACTAAAAGCAAAAGCACTGTTCTATTATTAAGCAGCAGTTAGAAAGAATTGAACTGAAAAGTCTTCTTAAAACTCAGGAAATAACTTTGCACCTATTCTTAAGAAAAGTCTTCTGGAGGGCAGCAGCCCACTCTCCACATGCTCTGATCTCCACCAAGAGCTGACTTGGGCACAGATATCCCATGCTGGTAGAGAAATGCAGCAGAGGCAACTCCATGGAGTGAAACTGCTGGTGATGAGACCCTGATCTCCCTGTTGTACACAACTGGGGGAGGTTATTTTGCAGTAGATTTATCCTGGTACATTGGACTGAAAGCTCATTAGCAGCTGAGGGTCTCTGAATGCACAAGTTTTGATTTAAATTTCCCCCAAAATAATCCAGTTTGTGCACTTCAGACCTAAGCGTAATAAATGGCAACACGTGGCATTTCCCTTCCAAAGGGAAAGATGGAAATAGTCATCCAAGTGCATCTCATGTCCTAATAGCTGGTTAAGAATATAACCCAACTATACACAGCACAGAAAAAAAAGTGCACTGAAGTTTTAACTGGCTTCTACATGTACAGAAAAGAGCCTCCTCTAAATGCTAAAGGTGCATTTGTGAGAGCACAGCTTCATTTAACAAGAGCAGGTTGGGAATACAAGTATGAATAATCACCAGAGTCGTGCCAACAGTACCTTGATTACATTCCTTACACGCAGAAATTATTGTTTCAAGATTCAGTCACACAGTGAATACACCCATGATGAATAACTGTTAATTTAATTGTTTCTCTAGCCAAAATAGCAGACAGCTTGGTCTCTTCCTTGTTTATTGAAACAAGTATTTCCATGAGCAAGAGCAGTAATGAATTTCAGTTTCTCATGATGTTTACCATGTGGCTTCCTGACTTATTTGAAATCTAGGAGAGCAGCAGCATCAACGCTTTCCTCAATAAGCATGTATGTGAGAAGGGGAGAGATTAAAAATTCTTTAAACATTGGAGAAAATCTTTCAGATAGCTGTGAGGGAGAGAAAACTTCACTGAGGAGTGGAGCCCCTGTCGTCTAGGACCACAACTGAGCCAAGACTGAGCTTCTGATACTCTGTAAAGGCACTAGCTGGATGTACCCCTCTCCTCCATCCTCTCCCCGTATTTTTGCAAAACTTTTATGAACCTTAAACCCTTTGACACATCTACTGTTTTATCAGACATGGTTGTAACTGGACAGTAAGTTAGAATAAGAGATGGTTTACAGATGGATACTGGTACAGAGCAAAGATTGCATAACCTTTGTATTGTTAGGGATGTACACAGACAATAAGCCTAAAATTCTCAAGTGTGTGTGTGTGTGTGTGTGTGTGTGTTAGACTCCCTGTTTCTCTGGAAATAAGCACTTCACTTATTTTGACTGTTTTGGACATTCCAGTTTCAACAAAGTAACTGTCCTTTTGCAGTGAAGCTCCACAGATGCTTCTCCATCTGCCCCTTGTCCTGGCACCAAAAATGGCCTCGCTTTGCTAAAGCCTCTGGCTTATTTATCCCCCTCCCCGGGCAGCAGCAGAGCCTTCACTGTGCCTTTTCAGATGCGTGGATCAAAGCAGAGGTCACTGCGGTCAGGAGCAGCCTTGGTTACCACCACACCCACCCAAAGCATTCTTCCTTCTCCTCTGCTGACAGCCAAGCCTGACTCCCTGCATGTGACTCCCCCCCATCCCCTCCCCACCACAGGTTTCTGGTCTTGCACAACTGAGACTACAGATTGCATGGGCAAATTTGTCACACTGCAGGCCAAGAGACCCAGTAAACATTTCCCCTTTTCCCCATCCTCTCTCAACCTCTCCACCCTTCCCCCAACCCCTAGAGCTCTGTTGTGATGCTGGAAGGTTTTCTATCCCCTGCTTCCTCCAGAGAGCTGCACAACAAACATGCTAAGAGAGGTTTTGCAAAATCAGAGGGTAAAGGTTGTCCCCTTAGATTTGTCATAAGCAAAGAAACATTAATTCATTTTTCCAGGGATTCTTGAAAGCGAAGATCAGATTATATATAATTTAAAGAAGAAAATTGGTGGGAAGCAAATAGCTCTTTGGAAACTCCTCAAAATGCAATGGATATCAACAGAATGTTTCTACCACTCTCGGGAAGTACTGCCAGCCCACATCTTTCTGCTAACTCCTAATGGGTCCATTAACTACTCCTAAATAATGATGGAAACCATATGGGTGCACAGGTGGTCTCTCAATAAATACCAAATGAATTCAGTATGATCACCATTAACACAATTAATACCCAGCCAATCTACAATGATGGAACTATTAAAATTAAGCGCTACTATATTTCCTCAGTCCCAGGGCAATTTTATAATGGAAACAAACAAAAGGCTAAAATTAACTTTTTTTTTTTTTTTATATTACAGTTATTTGATTTTATTTACTTACAGGCAGGTTTTAGGCTTCTGTGTAATCTGCAGTATCTTTTCTCTGTGCATCTTGAGGTAAGTTGTGACTCTGAGAAGAAATAATATGGGAAGAAATAATTAAAAACTTTTAACTAATAAATGTTTGTTTCTTTGGGAAAGAGGGGAAGGAAATTACATGTATTTGGGTGTTGAGGCAAAGTGCATTCTACTTTCTACAGAAGGCTGTAAACACAAGCAATGAATATGAGATTGCCACAGCTGCTTTTTTTATCATCTACACTGTGAGTTCATCACTGTTCCCTGATGGGACTAGCAGTGTGGTCAGGATTTTAATTTTAATCTTTGTTGTATTAGTACTGTTCCAGCATGAATGGTGGTCCTCCCAGTTGTTAAAGGAAGATGAACATGTTCATAAGTGACCTTCTGTTATGCAATGCCTGATGTAGGCCCACAATCAATATGATATTTTGGCTTCCAGTGAAGGAAGGATAAGAGGTTTATGTTTTAGAACTAAAGGAGTAACCTGGGTTAGTCCGTTTTCATGTCTCCCTTGAAATCCATTCCTAAGCTTCCTCAAGTTGAGCAAGTCAGTATCAGTTCCAAAGTCTGTGTGGTCGAGTGCAGGTCAAATTGTATGCCCTGGCTTTTATCCATCTGGAAAACTGATGAAAAGAAGTGCTTTAAATTTTGCAAAATCTTGTCTGTTTGGCTGCAGAGGCTTTTTTATTTGAATCCCTAAAGTCTGGTTTGTGAGAGAAGATTCAGAGATAAAAATCTTGGATCTCCTAAACCCTAATAAAGCTGGCCCTGTTCTACAGGACAAGGGGGTCAGAGAAACATTGTTGATGACAGCAAAAACTGAGTATGGCCCAAGTGTGACTTGAAATCAGTGCATTTCACCACTGGGGCTTTTGTTAGAAAACTCATGTCTCATCAGTTTCATAGGACACTTCAATGGGAGTTTCAGGCTTGCAGCAGCTCAAGCCAAGTCAAAGGAGAGATTTCTCAATTCATGGATGCAAGTCCTGTTCTGAAAAACACAAAAAATTTCTCTTTGGTGCTGTAATGAATGAGATGGACTCTTTATTTAGTGGCTGGAGAGATCCTGGGACATCTTGAGATTTCCAATGGACTTTTGGATTTTCTCTGCTCAGCTGGAACAGGATTTCAGCTTTAAGCTACCCCTGTAGTGTTCAGTTTTTGCAACTCAGATTGAACCTATATGACAAAACCAAAAAGAGCCATGCAACCCCACACTGCCAGTGATTACACTTGTGTTTAACAGTCCTTGTGCCCTTAAACAACACACCCTTATTTCTATTCATTACACCAGATTTGCACCCAGGGAAGATATTACTTGGAACAATCAGTGTGAAGTTTGGGCAAGTTGTGCACTTGAAACTTCCCTAAACTACAGTTCTACGAATTGTGTTACATGTGGATCACAAAGCTCATTTCACAGTTCCTTGCTAACTTTTCTTATAAACTGTCTTGCATATAGATTGCTCTTGAGTAAGTGTTTCTGATTAACTCCAAGTATCGATGCTCTTGTTCTTCAATAGAGAAGTCTGTGTTTCTGATTTGAATAACACAATTTCAGAATGTATTAGGGTAAATAAGGACAATGCACTCTTGTTCTAGAAATGCCCATGAAGCTATTCATCAATCTGTCTTTCATTTAAATTCACACTTTACCTTAATTTGTGTTTTGAATGCAGATGAGGCCTTAATTAAATAAAAATTCAGCAGATGGTTTCAAATTCTCTGTTCAAATTGCATTTCTTGTACCTTTCTATATGCTGGACTTTACCACTTCATCTTTGGAGACAGAATTATTACCATTAGACAAATGCAAAATAGTTTGTAGGCTAGGCCTGTCTATATAGGAATAAATTAAATATTGATTATGAAATCTTAAAGGCCTCAGGTTTATGTATATGTTTTGATAGATACTCAAAACCTTGACTGAACCTTCAGAGATTAATCAAAACTCAAGTATGTACCAGAGGTTTGGTTCTTTTTCAGTTTAACAACAATTTTAAAGATGCCACAGTAGGCAGCCCTTACTCCTGTGCTTCATAATCATCAATGGGTCTGAGAAGTTAGTTTTACAAACATGCCAAATGACTAGGAGGAAAACTCATTAAAACATTTTTGATCTCTAGAAATAGTTGTTGTGTAGTTGTTCTCAAGCTTAGCACAGGAGCTTAGTGACTGGGTGCATTTTGTTTCATTATTCAGAGCTGTGTAAAAATGAATGAGTGATTAAGTAAAATTATAAGGGGAAAAAAAATAACTATTATCTCTGAATCTGGACTCTGCCTATTGAATAAGTAGATGTATACCAATCCTCTCACACTGGGCTTAAGGAGAAAATAATTTTGTTCCACAGCAGTTGCTGCCTTCAGAGGAAATTCTGAAGGAGAGGAAGACACTGCTTGTTCATTTATGTTACATTTGAATTGTAGGTATAAAATACAAAACCCAGCCTCTCTTCCCCTATTTCCTTTATCTGATGCATCTACTGTTGCCCATGACCTTACTGGCTGTGCACTGGTAAAATTAGGCAGCTTTTCCCCTTCTCACATTAGTTTCCCGTTCAGCACTGATTTACAAGCCCATGTATATTCATTCTGTCATACAGGCTTTTCTACCTCTGCATTGCCAACCATATCACTGCATTACTCAGAGCTAACTCATAAATTGCTTCCTTTCGACTTCCTTCCTTTGAATGTTGTGCAAGAGGAGTGGCCCTGCAGCGTGGCCAGAGATGGGGATTCCAGTTTTACACCTTGCAGCTGTAGATCTCCATCCCTACCCAGCCTGCAGGCTTCACTTATTTATTTTGAAATAGCCTCAGCAAATGTGACAACATTTGTGCATTTCAGCCTTGAGGGGAAAAGAAATCCACCCAGCTTCTCTTTTTGGGGAGATCGCCTCTTCTAGTAAAGCCTGTAATAAAAAGTTAGTTGATGCTTTGCAGATGTCCCCAGGAGCTGAACCCTGTGTGAGCACAGTGGAACTAACAGGTACAGGGAGACAAAATGTAAGTTAGAGAAGTGATTTTATGGCTGCTAGAATTAAAGTGAGTGAGAAGGGTGTTGTCAGAATCCTGATGGGTTTTGCAGTGAAGCAAAGATGCAGCATTTCAGTTGTGTGGCTGAAGCAGGGCTCTGCTTTATGTTTGTAGTTACTGAAATTTCCTTATTTGTTCTAACGGGAAAAGTATCCCTTCTGAATGGTGGAAATGTTATCAGCTCACTTGTCCTTGTGAGATTTCTGTGGGTATATGCAAGAAAACATCTCACAAAGCAAGTTCCTCTTTTGGGACCATGGGATTTGAATCGCCTCCTGGGGCCCTTGATGGTCACAACATCTGTTGGTTGTATGTTTAAAGTTCCAGTTTGGACCTGGTCTGGGCTCTGACAAAAGAGGAAGATCACAATGTTACACTGAAGGAGGTGCCTGGCATGGAGCCTTGAGCAGCCACTTGCACCAGGCTGAAATGAGAGGAAGAACATACATTTGGGGAGCTGCAGAACTCCAGGCTGCTCAGCTGTCTAGTCTTCTACTAGTGTCAAAAGTCTCTAAAAGGTTTGTCTCCTTTCTGAGCCAAGGTGGATATGATAGTTTCATTTTAGGTTTGGTAGGGGCACAGAGGAGCTTACCAAGCCCTGAGAATAAATTGCTTAAATGTAATAATCAGCACAGTAGAATGGTTGTTTGCTCTGATTGCAGCACTCCTCATTTCCCAGCTGCCACAGGACAGGCACATTGAAAACAAAAAGATGTTTTCTTCTTACAGTGGCTGTGGTAGGAGTACAGCCATGCCAGGCTGAGGGAAAGCTCTCAAACAGTTACTGACAACTACTGTACATGTTTAAAAGATGATCAAGACCTGGTTGAAAAGCAGGGAAATATTCTGCTGCTTCTTGTCCTACTGGGAGAACATCACTTCTCTGCACAGCAGAAAACCTCCTCTGTTTGGTTTGTGGCTGAAATGGTTTCTTTTCTTAGTTAATGCTGTAAAATCCTTACCCAGAGACCAGTACTTTATTTCCTGACCCATACCTGGCTGCAGTGATGGACCACATTACCTGGTGGGGTAGCAAGTGCATTTTTCATTGGTTTTTCTTTCTGTGTATGACTTTTTTTTTTTTTTTTTTTTTTCCTTGACAACATTTTATGCCTTTACAATATGATAGTGTTTTGGCTTTTTGATTATGTGAAAGGACAGGAGACACCTGAGTACCTTCTTATTTCTAAAAATAAGAGGTCAGTCACTGTTACCCTTACCAATTATCATTCAGCACTTGCCATCTAAAATTCTAAGGAACCAACTTTGTAAAAAGGAATAGTAACTGATTTTGCTTAGTATAGGCCAGTTTGATTCTGAAAATTGTGATGCTGAGTGATTTTTTGAGGTGAAAGTATATAACTTTTTTTTTTTCCATTGAACTTTTCCCATGATCACTCCAATGATGAAAATGTCACCATTGAAGAAAAATGAGAGCAAGCCAATTGTTTGACTCTAAAAGATGTCACCAGTGCAGACACAGTTAAATTTTCAGGGAGCTCTGTTGCAGTAAGACATTCTGGGAGAGCCATCGATCTATCAAAAAGGGGGAAGTGAAGATATTCACTGCTGGATAAAAATAAGCTACTTGAGCAAGCAATGGCACAGTCTGTTGTGGTTTGCTTTCACGTGACACCTTGGAGAGGAAATAGAGGGGATGACTTAGAGGAGGCAAGGTAGGGCAATGCCCCTCAGGATGATTCATGTAACTTCAAGGTGACCTTTTTTTCTTGCGTGCAAATTTTCCATACTGTACCATAGACGTGAGCAGAGAGGAAGAAAGGGACAGTCCATCTTGTGCAATTCCCCTGTGCACAGAGCCCATGAATCAAAAAAATGGGCTTTGTTCTGACTCCACACAGCCACACTGAAGTATTAGTCTAGGCTGGTTCAAATGTGTTCAACTCAGATTCCAAAACACTTCACCACCTGCCTTTCCTTGATTCTTCCAGAACAGAAAAAATTATCTGTAGTTCAGACATCTGAGTGTGAAAGTTCTCTTAAAGCATGAAGAGCCACAGCAAATTATCCTTAAATATGCCAACATTCAGCAATACTGTGGCATGGATAGACACTGATCTGATCTAAGAGCATCTTGGTCATGTTGAAGCATTCTTGCTCTCCTCCCAGAGCATCAGCAGCAGTATTTCAGTCTCATTTCTTTCTGATTTCAACCAAGGATGAGGGTGTCATTCCTTTTATAAGTCTTTATTCCACACAGATTTAATCCAGTGGGTTATTTGTCCACATGTCTGTGGTTTCTATGTGTGTGCCTATGTGTTCACACACATGCAAGCAAACACACAGGAGGCAGAGAAGAAAAGAGGGCTGGAGGGAAAGTAGATCCAAAGTACGAGCTGTCTCCTTATTAAAGACATACCAGAGACTGTGTGTGACTCCCCAGAAACTCTCAGATCACTGCATGATCTCTTCATCTCCCTTAGAACCAACAAGACATAAGCTCTTATCCTGATCCCACAAACTCGGAAGCTCATAATGGTTTACAGTGAACTATTTGCCTTTAGAAGAAAAGGGTTTGAGCATCCTGATGGGGCAGCCTCTTGCTCTGCTGTTCTCTGGCCTCTGAGTCAGCCTTCCCACCAGGCTTTTGGCCTGGCATTAATTAGGAGTTGTCTGCAAATGACATTGCTTAGAACTCGGAAGGAAAATCCAAGATGGCAGCTCGGGTGGCTTTGTTGGGCTAATAATGTTCCTTTCAAAGGTACTGACCAAACAATGAAGCAGTGGCCTTCTGTTTTCAATATCCTGTTCCTTTCCCAGAGCAGTCATTTGCTGTGGGTCTGCTTTTACTCTCATCTACACCCATGCTGGCCCAGTGGAGAAAGGAGAATAAAGTTTGGTGCTCCAGGGTTGATCTGTGGGCCTTCTTATTTGCTCCTATCAAGGCATTAGCAGCCCCAGCCTTTCAAATATCACAAGATACTGAGACCAGTTTGAGAAATAGAGGTTTTGGGGTTTTTTTTCCCCAAAGACTCGAGAGAGTTTTTTTTTTTTTTTTTTTTTGAATTCACACAATGGCTATTTCAAAGTCGTTCTCTGTAGACAAACCAGCCTTAATTACTAAAATAAATAAAGGCTTAATTTAATGAAATAAAAACTTAATTACTGAAATAAATGAAGGCTGAGATTTCTGCATGGGTGCAGGAGCTGGGCACTACCTAAAAATGCACCAAACCTCCCAGCTTCTGCCAGCACCACTCTTCCTGCTCCCGACTCTCGCTCCCAAATCGCACGGAGCTGCTGCCATTCCTCTTGCTGCTCTGTCCAGTGCTGCAAAATCTGTCTGGCAGCTGTGCAGGCAGCAGATGAGGAGGATGCCATAGGAGAGGACTGTCATGGGGGAAGCAGTCCTGCATGCTCTGCCAGAAACAAGGCAGTAACTGCTGCCAATGAACTTTGCAGTATCAGGCCCCAGCCTGCACCCTCAGCCCCATGCTGTAGCTCCTCTGTCCCTCTCTGTCTGAGGAAAGACAAAACTCTTTGCTGTTTTTTTTTCTTCTTCTTTTTTTTTTCTCCCTTACCAAGAAAAAACTTGCCAGGTCTGCATCTTTCTCCCTAAACTGTTTCCTCTTTCTAATGCTAAAAGCATATGCCATACAGCTTTGTATCGTGCTGAGATGTTAACTCTTTTTTCAGTATTGGTTTTCATGTGGCTGACCTAAAGGGTGGTAACATCTCAGAGGGCACTGTGGGACTTTAAAGGGGTGGAAACTGTCTGCAAGGACCAGGAGGGCTCTGCTTTGCCCAGGTGAAATGAGAGGCCACGTTGCCAGAGCCCCATACACAGCTCAGCATGAACTCAGCCCTGGCAATCGTCACAGCAAATCTTCCCTCTGGGTTTTATGCATCTCTTAAAAAGTTTGTTGGCTTTTTGGTTTGGCAGCCAGGGTTTGTTTGGCCATGTAAGCAAGGTACCAAGTCCAGGCAGGGAGGTGGGTATCCGAGCTGGGGTTCTGCACCTTGCTGACCTGCTCGCTTGGCTCCCAGATGGGTCCAAGATCAAGCTTTATGGCTAAGAGCATGAGCCAAACAGAGTCAGGTTTGTACCCAGCACCTCTCATGGTGTTTATGACCATCTGCAGCAGCACCCCATTACCCAGATGGGGTGCCCATGGGTGGTGCTGGAGTCAGGCCCTGAACAGCAAGAGGAGCAGCAGGATTCCTCCACCCAAGTGAAGTCAGCTCAATCCTTTTAGCACAGAGTGATCCAGCTGTAGATGAAGAGTAAAAGCTGTATTGGAAACAGTTTTTTTTTCCTCGTCTAAATCAGGATAAAAGGAAAAATTTCAAATTTGGTTGTAGATCTGAGATTTAAACAAAAGGGGAGAGGCTGGGCCAGTGGAAGGATTTCTGTTTTATGTTGACCCTTTATTTTTAAATGACTATACATTAATGTGAATTTTAAATGCAAGACTCGTTTCAAACAGAAAGTGGAAATTTTGCTTTTTGAAAATGTAGAAACCACACCTATTGTTTTCTTCTAAATATCTTTTTAAGACAGGAATCAGAAACCAGCCCTTTCCCACAAAAAGGTCTTGTTTTCACCAAATTTGCATTTTTGACTGAAAGCCTTGTTTCAAAGTGTTGAAACTAGATCATGGTGGAGCAGCATTTATATCTAATTGGCCTCAAGGAAGAAGAAAACTCTGTGGGTGGGATTCATCTCACTTACTTATAGGTGTTTAGTCTACATTATTTGTTAATAGTCAGTGGCACCTCCAAAGGGTTAATAGCTCTATACTGGTCATAAAAAGAAGGTAGAGAGAGAACTTGCACTTGATACCTACTTTTCCAGTGGTTAAAACTAGGTGAAAGAAACCCTATCCTCACTGTTCACACTCTGGGCTGCAGAGAGAAGCTGAGCATCAGAGCTCTGAGGATTTCAAGCAGAGGCATGTTGGGAAAAGAAAAAGAAGAGGGGTTCTTCATCAGTTTTGCAGAAAGAGCCATATATTTTTAGGTGGCAGAAAATAGAACAGTTTTGTGGAGAATGAACCAGCTGAAAATACACTGGTTACTTCCACAACAATGTAAAACTTGAAAAATCTGATTATTTCTAACTTTCAGTGATGTTCTTGGGTATCTTTTTGCAACTCCTTTGCAATTTATCTCTGATTGTAAAAAAGGCTAAGTTTGTTTTTTGTTTTGTTTTTTTTTTTACTTTTCAGAGCAATGTTTATGTTTCTGCTCAGCTGCATTCCTTCCCCTTTTTTTTTCAGCAAAGTGTTTTAAATTCATGTATAATGCTGCATGCAAGACAGGTAATATCACCTGCAAAATCCCCATATGTGATTGAAGTAACTCAGTATGGAAATCAAAAGTAAGCACAACAATGCATGCATTTTGCTTTTTAAATTGTTACTAAAGGAATACATTTTTTTTATTGTGGTTGTGCCAGTCTCTTTTTGTAGGGGTATTTGGCTCCTGTAATGTTTGTGCTCAGAAAACAATTTGAGATTTAATGTGAGATTCAAGTCCAATTTATAAACAAAAATATGCAGCTTTCGTTTTCAGACAGTTACATGGGATGAAGCTGTCACTGGAGCATTATGGAAAGCATCTGTAGAAAGTGAACACAGCAGACTGGGCAAGGAACAGGCATTTCTGTGACAACCTTTCATAATCACCAAGCATAAAGAAGAAAAAATACAAAAAAGACCCTCTGACCAAACCCTGATGACTTTGATGATCACCTCCGTTCACATTTCTAGGCATAAATACACAGAAACAAAGACCAATGTGATGTGACAACTCAGGAAGGGCCTTTGCAGACACTTGTCCAAAGAAGTAGCTGGTGGGAACAAATCTGAATCTGTGGTGCTTTCTATACACTGAGGGTTTGATGCAAAAAAATCTGGGGCTTCCTTGTGTGTACTTGTAGTCTGAAAGGGGATAGATTTTTGTTAAGAGTTCCCACAGGAGTTTAAAAAAGGCAATTGAGAGATGACATGAAACAGAAAAGTTACTGGTTTTGCTTTTGTTTGTTTCAAAGAAAAGAAAGTGAAAGAAAGTTCCTCTATGTGTAAAAAAAAAACAAAACCAAACAGTGGGGTTTCTCATACAATTTATTTGAACTGCTCTGCTCTTGTTTTCCATCATGGCCACTTGGTTCACAAATCCTCCAGCTGCTCAGCTTTGGGTGGTGTGGCTGTGTTCCTGTATTTCCAGCAAGAAGATCTCAGCCCCCTGGACACAGCCCTGAGCCCTCTGCAGTCCCTGCCCAGCCTGCAGAGCCCCAAAGGGTGATCCAGGATGGGTCATCCCTGTTCACACTTGGCTGGTGCACAAGACACAGAGCTTAGCATTGCAATTCCCACTGAAGTAAGAGGAAAAATTTCCTACTCTATATACCAGTGTGCAAAAGTCCTTACAGTAATGCCTCTGGTTCTCTTTCAGCTAGGACCTGGGCAGTGGGAAGGCAGCTGAGCAGCCCCTCTCACACAGCTGAGATCATGTGGGCACAAAAGGGATGTACAGTGGAGTTCCCTTCCACAGGCAAAGACATTGCAGGAGTCATGGAGAATAGGAGAGCTCCAGGCTCCCCTGATGGCAAGATTTAACTGGAGTTCCTGACTTGCTGGATTAGCAGATGCCTGGGCTGTGCCTGAGGGTGACCACTGCCAGGAGTCTGCTGAGTCTGGAAATCAGACTCGTTTTTTCTGTTGGGATTCTCCAAAAAAAGGAAAGCTGAAACTTGGGTCAGTTCATGAGCTTGGGGATAAATGCCCAGGGTGGAGCCTGAGGCCTCAGAAGCAAACTAATAGGCCACTTTATTAATATATTTTCCTGACAGATTGCTTTTAAAAGTTCCTTTCTGTCATGTGCATGCAAAGGTTTTATGTCTTGGGAACCAGCCTAATGTCCATTCTGTTTTCAGGGCATACACATCATTCCCATTCATGTTAATGGGAAAGATTCTTCTTCTTCAAGGGAAGAAGAGACCCACAGAAATTTGGAACAGAATTTTAGACTCCACTGATCTCCTAGATAGGTGGGAGTAGGTGGGGTCTGTGTTGTAACTATTCCCTGCTGGTTTATCAGCTCCCTGATTCTCCCCCACATCATAAATCTTGCTGTTGGACTGGACTGTGGTGGGTTTGGACACTGCATTGTATCAACCTGTGAAAAGGTTTGTTTGGGCTTTTTTTTTTTTTTTTTCCTTAAGGATCTTCCAGTGAGCTGACACACGAGGGATCACATCTGCCAAAACCAGGACTGCCTCCTAGAGGAGAGCCCACTGGTGATAAAGGCAAAGTTACGTGCGTTTGAGACCTGGCATGACCTACTTAATAGGCAGAGTTATGAGAATCCATGTTAGGACAGTTTGTTTTTCAGCCTGGTTTCTCATGGGAACAAAGCTTATGCAATCGTACTGTCTGTGTCTACATCCTCCTCCTCTACCCAATAACTTTTGGACTCGTTGCTCAATTTCAACCTACTTTGACAGGGGGCAGAGGTTCCAGGGGTGCTGCTGCTCCCTGATAAAAATCAGGAGAGGAGAATGAGGGCCTGGGATGAGGAGCAGAGCTGAGCTCAGGACCGTCTGAACTGAACAGAAATTCCCTTCACCTGGGACACAAGCAGTGGGGAACTGCTGGCTTTGGTCATGGGAATACTCAAAGCTCAGTTTGGGTATCAGCACAAATAAGGGTCTCGTTCAGATCCTTTTTACCTCCTTGTCTTCCAGAAGATATTTTGCTTGTGCTTCCATGTGGACCTGGTTAATTAGAGGGGGGGAAATTATGGCCCCATAGACTTCATAGAGAATATTCAGTAGAGATAAAGTATTTAATGATGTGCAATTAAACCACTGTATATCTAACTCCTAAGAAATGGTGGGTTTTGAGAGGTAGTTCTTCCAGTGAGCAGGTGATAATGAACTCCCTAGGTTGCAAAAGTATAATTTCAAAACTATAGAGTGAATTTATTAAACATCCTATGGAAGCCCGATGTTGTTATATGAATATACAGGGAAAAAGACTACATCAGGATTTCTTGGTTCCATGTAATATGTATGACAGCCTCTTTTGGCTCATAAATAACATCAGAAGAACACGCATAACTATTTTCAGTGATTTTGTGATGTCCTCCCCATAGATTCTCAGTTTTTGGGAAAACTGTTTAAAAAAAAAAAAAAAAAAAAAAAAAAAAAAAGGCGTGAGAAACTAGTATTTTAAACATCATATAGTTAGATAAAATGACATTTAATTAGTGGGATCTTTGCAGTTATGTAGGGGGGGAAAAAAGACCCTTCTAGGTCATAATTTGGGACTGTGATGCTGTGAAGATGGGCATCAGCAGGCTTTGGGAAAGGGTGCTCTCAGACTATGAATTTCTTTTGGAGCAGAACTTGGAGAGTGATGGTTTTACAGAAAGAAAAATGGAAAAAGAAAAAAATGTCTGTGTCTTCCTGACTAGAAATTATAACTAAAGGTCCAGGCTGCATTCCCTTTGGGGCCACGAGAGACTCAGTCAAAGCTGGATCACCTGTAGATGCTTCTTCTCTTTACTTAAAACTGTTTTATTATAAAAATATTCCCTCCTCTTTTGAGTGATGAGCTGCTCTATTTCAGGCTCTCTTCCTAAGCAGGCTTGGTGCTGTGCACTCCAGATTGTTTTCTCTACTTCCCAACTGGTGCATGTCCTTTGAAGTCAAAGGAGCTGCTGTGATTTTAGCCCCATTGAGATACTCACTATGAAGAACTATATAAAAGACTACTGCTCACAGGGTGGGAGCTGCTGGTTTCCAGTTTCTCATTAATTTTTCACTTGTCTTTTATTTCAGTGGGTCTACACTATGCTCCACCTTTGGCACAGACACAAATACTATTTTTTTATGTGGTTCAGTGGGAGGAATGGTTTTGATCATTAAAAGCAAAGCAAAAATTATTTCAAGTAAAATTCCAGAGCCTCTTGTGCATCCATTTATCTTTCCATGGCTTCCTTCAAGCATTGCCTACTTGCTCTCTGGGGGTACGTGCTCCAACTGTGTTTCACCACATTTACAGTAGAAGTCACATATGACCAAGGCTAAAATTTAACCTTAATTGCCCACAGGCTGCTACCATCAAACCCTCTTGGCATGTAAGGGTTTTAAAGTGTTAAATGAGCCCAGAGAAAGCAATAAGCAAGGTAAAACATACCTAATTGTGATCTTTAGAAATACTCATGTGCTAAAATCTAAGCGCTAAGTCTCACATCACGTGAAGGAATGTTTAATCCTAAAATTATTTCCTTAAAGTATTCCTGATTGGGATGTTGAATCAGACAAAGGAAGGAGGTGTCTTTGGAGAAGGCACCACTTCTCCTCACTGAGACAGGGCTTTGGAAAGTAAATCAGTGCTGTGACTGGATCCATGCCATATGCAAAGGATCGATGAAATTTTATGTTCCTTCCTTGCAAGCCTCAGGTTTTGATTCCAGGTGTTCACATTAATCTGGGACACAGTGGAAGGATGAAGTTGCTATGGTTGCATGGAGATGGCAACACAATCTGGACCAACTTTAGTTAGCAAGACCAAGGAGTTTAATTATCTAAAATAAGTGCACTTTTTGAAGCCTTTTATGTCATTTGTTTAAGTTCACTAAGCAATGATAACACAGAATTAGTCCAGGTACTTGCATGTCTGTGTCTTGTCCTACAAGGAAATCTTTGTTTTTGTGCCTTAACATCCCATCACTGGCAGAAGTCAAGTAAATGAACAACCTGGTTACAGAGGTGTTAATGGAAATTGTAAGAGGATAGTACATAAGGTGATTCTAGATCTAAATTTTAGAAGTGTGTGATCTCACAGAGTAAAAGTAGCTCTGAGGAGCAAATCCCTTCTAGAGCCTGAAGAGTATACATTGCTTTTGGATGTTTAGGGCATCTTTTTATCACCCAGCTTGCAGAAACTCTGTTTTATGTCACCTGCAATGCTTAGAAATTATGACAGCCATCAGAGTGTAGTAACTGGGGACCACAGTTAGTGCTGCAGGCATTGCCCTGTGGATCTGCACCTTCCAACCATAACTCTTCCATCAAAGCTTCCGAAGAGCCACCTCCCATCTCTGTGATCATTTCCCTCTCTCTAGTGCATCCCTTTTTGGTTTGTGTGACATTTCTATCACCTTTAAGAAGCCTCATAGAGAGGAGGCCATAAGGTTTGGATGTAATTGGCATATGGATGGAGCTTAGGTTTTTTAATACACAGTTTTTATAAGACTGCTTTTATGTTTGCCTTTGCTCTTTGATCTCCACTTGAAAAATGTTTTTCATGGAGTTTGTTTGAAAGCACAAATAATCGCTTACCACAACTAAGGGCTAGCAAATAGTTCTAGAAAAGAAAGAAAACCAAAGAGAATCCATGAGCTGATGGAGATGCCTTGAAATATGTTTTAGAAACAGCTTGTAACGGCACATTTTGCAGGACTGTTCATCAAGTTAATTCTCCTGTTGCTTTGGCATTCTTGGGTATGGTAATAACAAGAAGGAAGGTTGTAATGGATGTCTAAAATGGGAGTGTTTTAATAGATTTTTGTAAATTACATTGTATTCAATACTGCAGCGTTGTGCTACAACACACTGCAATGAAAGATAAAGTCACTTGTGGACATAATCTCTGATTCAAAATTAAATATGATGATTCCCATGAAAGATAAGATTTAACTAATTATGGCCCTGGAAAAAAAGCAGTCCTGAAAAAATGTAAGACAAAGCTATTCTTGTCTGATAGAAACAAAAGCAGCCAGACTGGAGGAGGAGAGCTAGCCCAGCTTTTTGCGGTGCATTTGTAGCAAGGGCCACCCTTGTCATGGCCAAGGAGCTGTAAATTGAGATACTCTAATGAAGAAAACTCATCTCAGAGTGAATCAGGATGACTAAAGGTCTCCAAAACTTTGAAGCAAAATGAATCTGGGCAGAAAGCTGCCCTTATTATCTTGCTGAACTTGTGGATCTCAGTCACAGAAACGTTGGGTGCAAGTGTATGTAAGAGACCTGGAGATAGGATTTCTTCCCTTTAAAATCTCTCAGGTCTTGGAGAAATCCCCTGGCAAAGACAAACCAAAATGCAGAATATTTTACAAATGTTAAAAGTCAATTCTTTCTATCACTAACATTAAACTACTGTAATGTAGACCAGTTAATGATAGTGCTTCATGAAATAAGACATTAATCTCTACTTGTAATGCTAGTGCCATACAACTTGCTTCAGCTTTAATCTTTTATGAATTATGGACTCTTCTGTGATTCATAAAACAAATAAATCACATCTATAGGGCTATCATCTATTTATTACTGCTTTTTAAATGTTCAGGATAGTATAAAAAGGGTCTCTTTTGCTTGCCAAATGTTGTCAGCTACTGAGTAACATTTGGAAACCAGAGTCCAGATTCTGCATACAGCTGGACATAGGTTTTGTCTTTGTTCCTGAAAACAGGCAGCTCCACAGAAGTGCACTCAGGAGGCTGGGTATGCAGATTTCCTCCCATGTTTTCAGCCTATGTTTATATCAAGTGAGCCAGCTGATCTAAAAGCTGACAAAGTCCCTGGCCTTCCTTTCTAGAAAGAGGCAAAGGCTAGTAAGTAAATAGGACTTGCCAAGTTATGAAACCATGGGGAGAGTAAAGGAAAAGAATTATTTGCAAAAACAAAAATCAGAATAGGACAAATATTCAAATTATTGGGAGATTTATTCAAGCCAGAAATCACAGTTTCCCTGGTACTTTACCTTTAGCATGTTCTGTGCTCATTTCAGTGTTATTCTCTTTGCATCCCATATTTACAGTGAGAGAGGAAAAAAAATAAAGGAAAAAGCATCTGTTTCTAGGAACCTTCAGTGCTTCCATTTCTGGGGGGAGCCCTCCCAGTCAGTTGCCAACCTGTACCAGGAGGCTGGCAGTCTGCCTTGGTTGTTCCTAAATCCTGCTGGCACTGGTTAGGAATGAAACTAATGTCTTCCACCTCCTGCCTACAAAGACCCCAACATCTCCCTTCCCCAACAGCTGACCTTGGCCTCAGATTTCAAAATCTCAGTGGCCCAGAGAAATTACTGAAGTAAATAAATAAAACAAAACACGTGCCTCTAAACTCCAGAAGGCATGAAGTACCCACCTTTGACACCACGTACGTGTTTGTTCATGCCCAAATGGAGCTTGATGGAGCTTTTGAGCTCTCTTGGTATTTTTCTTATCTCTGATTCTTTTGAAGGACTTGTAAAAAAATATAAATCTTCCAGGCCACTTCTTATAAGCTGTAGTAAAAGCTGGGTTCATCCTAACTATACCATAATTCTAGCCCAGATTGCATTACTTCAGACATTGGTCTGTGGATTAGCAGAGAGAGCACAGTAATGGGATGTCCTTTCCAAGAATACTAAAACCCATGGAAATACTCAGCAAGTGCAATCTAGTGTTTTCTCTTGTCTTCTTAGGCTGCACATTCCACTAGACAGCACTCAGGTGCTTTGTCTCTCTGGATAGTTTCTTGCTGTGAAAAGCAGGTGGAATTGGAAAACTGCAGGTCAGTAACCCAGATGATGCAGGCAATATTTTCTGTTCTTTATAGCAAATAAGCCAAAAAAAATTATATATATATAAAAGAATACTATAACAAGTGAAAGAAAAGAGGCACACTAGTAAAACAGAGTCTCAAGAAAATAAATGCTTTCTAAGCCAAAGAGGAAAAGAGGCAGAATTCAGCAGGGTAATAAACACTCCTGAATGTCAGGACAAGTGTCTGCTGCTGATTTATTTGTCCTTTTGTTTTGTTTTTTTTTTAAGATTTGAAGCTCTTTGTGTGTAATGGTGATTGCAACTTAAATGTCAGATTGCTTTTCCTGGAGAGATGTTTCCTCACTCCAAGTCAGTGGTGAAACAACCCGGGGGAAATTTCCACCATAGGTGTTACTCAGATATGTTTACAAGAAGAACAACAGTTATGAAATTATCACGTTAAACGAAATGATCACCTGTGTAGATTCTCATGCCTTAAAGTCAGAACATGAATTCTAGTTGTTCAAAGGAGCGAAATGAAGAAGTGGAAAAAATCTGGTCGTTAATGACAGCAAAGCTGCCTGTGAGTGATCACTGCAGCGCATACCTCCGGCTTCTAAAGCAGCTGTTGATAAATGACACCAGAAGGTGTCTTTTGGCTCAGAAAGCTGCCCATTTTCATCAAGATTGTGTTCTGAAACCCCTGCAATTATATTATACTGCTCTTGCACCACTCTGTGGAATTTTGCTTTTTTATTTCCTACAGCTTCATGCAGACTCAAGCAGTTTGGCCTCTTTATTAAGCATAAGCATCAATCTGTAAAAAGTCTCTTGATTGTCTGGAGAAGTAGTTGTGAAAGTCAGCTTTGTTTCGTTGACTCAGAGTCCCTGGGGAGATGGACACTGATCCTTCTGTTCTCCTCTCTCAATACTCTTTGGCCAAAATTTTGGAATTTTTTTTTTTCTGTATCTGCCAATTATTCTTGTTTTAGAATCCAACAGAAGAATGTTTCAGTGCTGTTTCTTAATACTTTTTCTTTTTTAATAAATAAACGCCAGCAGCCTGGAGCTTATGAGCAGCCCTACAGTAATAAAAAGATGTACACAGCAGGCAGTACTCAATTTGCAAAAGAAAAACAGATTAACATTTCAGGTTTCTGAGGGCTTTTTGTCAACAACAGTACATTTAAAAACATCAATCTAGGAGTAATTGCATTATCAGTGCATTCTGGGCTGATTCTTCGGCTGATTCCCTTAATATCATGGAACAGAGATGTAGCTATGGGAAGTCTTTTTAATATATATAAAAAGTGAAGGCCTGGTAACAGTCAAGCTGATTTGACTGTATGTTATTTCCATTTCTGGGATTAGAATGATGTGAATACATGAGTAATGGTAGGAGATGGAACACCCACAGCCAAGCACTCAACACCTACAAAAACTGGTACCAAGCCCTGTTCCTGGGCATGTTTACAGAAAGTACATTGTAAGCTGACAATGAAAAAGAGCACTTAAAAACTGAACAAACAAACAAAAAAATAAAACCCAGAAAAAAGCCCTCAGCAGAGACTTCAACGAAACACCCTGAGAGTATCATTCCACTTTTCTTTGGCAGATGTTCACCAGTCACTTCTTGTGTATAATACTGCTGATTGCACCCATGCAAGAAGCAACATGGAATGAAATGTTGCTTTCTTTCTCTGAATTCTCCGTGAGGCTTCACGAGCTATCAGAAATTAAGAAACACCCTGAATGTGGCAGATAAGCAGCTCCCCAGAGTCTGCTGCTCCTGAATGCCATCATGTAGCCCCTTTCCCCCCCAGGCTCCTGGATGTGCCAGAGGATGGCTGGGTGTAGCTCTTCCCTGCAGAGAGGTTTCCCTGCGTACAAATAATTATTGTGAATTACATGGAAATACAGAGAGGCTGGTTCCACACTGGACTGTGAAAAGGCTTGACTGTTTTCTTACTTCCTTCTTACACAGTTGTCCCAGCTGCTGGGCTTTTAGCTGTGTCCATCATCCTCTCAGTGTCTCTCACCTGATGAAGAACAGACACTTCTTTTTAAAATTTTGTAGTGCAGAAAACTAATCTTGAGTCTGATTTCATGTTAATTCACATAGGCACTTCTGATAATTTTGTCTAATGTATATTTATTAGGGTTTTTCTTTCTTCTAACATCATTAGGTTTTTTTGAACTCAAAGGTCGGTTCCTACACCAGTATCAATCAATGTAACTACATTGATTTCAAGGATTGCAGCATCTTTCATTAATTTCTATTGCCAGGGATACTGGAGTTGTCTCTGGGGGAAAAAGATATATATATATTTATGCGTTTTGATTTAAATCACAAAGCAAAAAGAAATTTCTGTGAAGAATTTAATTCTGTAGCATGCCATTAACCATGCAATTAAGGCCTACTGGTGTTAAATGATCGATACAATAGAATCTCAGCTGGCCACCTCCAAAGATTTCTTTAAGTCCTTCTCCTCTGCACTGCTTCCCCCTCTATCTTCATAAATGAGAGCGTTGCACTGGAGAACATACCATCTGGGTTTTTTTTCTCATTCATTTGGATGTACTCCACTAGCAACCTAAAGCACACATTCCCAGGTAAAACAACTCAAGTGTTGGGTTCACTTATTCAGATTCAGTCACTCCAAAACAAATTCCCAAAACTCATTAATTTTATTTCCTTACTTATGTTGGTCCATTTGTGACAGAGGTATTTGCATGCTTTTGGGGGGAGAGAAATTAAATATATATGGGTATAGAGAACAAACATTTAAAGTTATGCAAAGTGCTTCAGTGTTAAAATGGGAAGTTATGTCTTTAAAAATAATTTCTGGTGTAAAGGTGTATCTGTAGTTACACATACATCTTTCCCCACTTTACAAGGAGTTCCCAGTGTATGCAGTTCTGTAACTTCCGTGCATGCAAAGCAGCAGCTTCACATGATAACTCTCTCCAGGGAAAGAGAAGCATTGCCTATAGCCAAAATATGTTTTATTAAAACCAGAATCTTCCTTGTCAGGCCACATTGCTCCTGCTGAACTTGAGGGATGCCAAATAATGATGTCAGGTTTGCCACATGCTGATAATGACATCCACGGCTGGTGCACAGATAAAGCAGTGAGAACACCTGGCCAATGACTTCCTCTGCAAACCAACATTTTCTCTCAGTTTTGTGTGATAAGAAGGCATCAGGGCTGGTGGTTGAAATACACTTCAGAAAATGAGGTGCAGCACTTGATAACAACAACCCTTCACACATCTGTGGGCTGGTGTGTGGTGGAGAAGAAGGGGAAGTTCAGAACCCAAAGAAATCTTTTAGATACTTCTCAGTGTAAAATGCAGCACACACACATCTTCTTTCCATGCTAAGTGACTGTCAGTGCAGGTCCCAACTGAGGCTGGGACTTTGTTACCTGGGACATCTCCCAGCACATCCCTCTCCTGGGCCTCCAGCCACATGAGGAAGGCAGACAGAGAGCAGACACAGACCAAAGGAGTCTCTGAGCCTCAGATTTGAATGGAGGAAGTAAGGTAATGAAAAGGAAATGATAATCTGGCCCTGGATTAATTACTTCATAACACGTGTCATTAAAGAAATGTATTCCAGTAAGTAGATGGTTTCGTAGCTCTGTCCTGCATAGGTCTGATCCTTGACTCTTCTGTCTACTGTTTTCAAGCCCTCAACTGCTTTGTAGCTGTGCATGGCCCAGTGCTTTGTGCCAACTGCAGGGACTGACTGCAGTGCTTGCAGGTCCCAGGGCAGCACTGGAACACTGCATCCCTATCTCACTGGAACAGGAGCTACAAAGCCTGAGCTTGACACTACTAACTCTCTCCCTGCCCCATGTGATTCTCCTTCTTTGTTGCAAGCAATAGTGGAATCACAAAACATGATGAGATCAAAATAAGGGACCTGAGACTACCACAGAGCCTTGCACTCTCTAATTTGGGAAAGTATTTTCCATATTTATTTTCTTTTTACCCATGTTTAGTTTTACACATATGTGATGTGACAGTCCCATGTAAAGAGGTGTTATTGTCCCTTGAATTCAATCAATCAGCTTTCCATAGGAAAGAAAATTTGTTTTGATCTGGTTTGCTCTGTTTGGGTCTACATTGTCAGTCCTTGGAGCTCAAACTGGTGAGTCACTCAGTCACCAGGAGTCTTTGAGTTGGAGAGCTGGGCCCATCAGAAAGTGTTCAGCCTTCAGTGCTTTTTCTAGGAAACCTGAACTGTGGGTCTGGGACTGCTGGAGAGAAAGAACTGTTGAGTTAATGTTGCACAAAGAGTAGTCAACACCAAGAGGCTAAGGTGTTATTAATTTTTCCTTTAGTGCCTTTAACCCCAGGTTAGCAATTAGTTATCACAACACACATAAGTATCTAAATAATCCCATTAGATAAATGTATTTTACTACACTCCTCACACCAGTTCCTAAGAATAGGGTAGGCAGGGCAGTTCTCCAATGGTTCTGCCCCTGCCATCTAACCCATGTTTCTCAGATCTCCGTGCTGGATATTTAGCCTAACATTTTTGGCAGTCTTCTGACAACTTTTAAATCTTTACAGGTGCTATTATTGATGTGTCAGTTGTCATGGAGAACAAGATAATATTTCATGACATAAAAATACCCCATAATCATTTCAGATGCTTGATGATACTGCTGCCAGGCATAGTCGAACTCTTCTTCACATCACTGGAGATGGAGGCTTCCCCTCTGCTCCACACAGCCCAGATATAATCCCTTCTGATTAGTGTCTTTTCTCTTTGATGCTCCCCTTTGTCATCCACACACTGGGAAAATTGCTCTGTATTGAGTTACATGCTTTGTGCTGTTTGCATAGGTGTCTTTTTTAACCTGGAAGCAAAGCTGTCTGTGCCCGAGCAGTGATAGGATTCTGACTTCTAGTAAATCTTTGATTAATGAAGCTCAGGCAAACAAATTAGTCATTAACCTTTGCTTCTTATGATAAGATTACTTATTGATGTTGAATAGTTGAGCTGCTCCCATGCTGCCCAGGTTGGGAATCTTGCTTTCCTTCAGACTTCAAGAATCTTCCCACCATCTAACAAGACCTCCCTTTTAGGATGGAGGTATTAGAGACCTGCTGCCTCTTCAGGGAGTCATCTTGTCCTATGGGATCTGACTGCACCCAATGTTACTTAAATGCAAACATCAATAGGCACTGCCCAACAGGAGAGAGGGCTGTTCCTTGCTCCTGCTCCTGATGTTTGCTAATCAGCTGTTGGGGAGGGCAACTCAGATGAGACAGGGGGGGAAATACAACAAGTGAGCCAAGTTTAAGAAAGTAATGGTACAGTGTGTAGCCATGGCTGTGTGGGACAATTGCTTGAATCCTTGACAAAGGCCAAATCTTTGGTGCCAGACCAGGAAATCATTATGTGATGTCCACATCAATAGCCAAACACCTATAGAATGCTTTGAATCCACTTAATACTGGCTTGATTCTGGGCTCTTTATCTGCTGCACAGATATCTCAGAATGTGCAAGAGCAATCTGGAATCCACTGATAGATCTTCCATCATCACATAAAGAGAGTTACAGATTTGCTATTGCACAGAAAACTCCTGGGCACTTCTTTGTGACCTTCACTGCAGTGCTGCTCATCTGGGAAAGGTTTGCACCCTTCCTGGCACCCAGAGCTATCTCTGCCAGTCTCCATGGGTGCAGAGATTCATCTGCTGGAGGAACTGAGCTAGATCCAGAAGAGGGTCTTTTCTTTCTGTCAACTGCAAATTAAAACATAGGAAAGTTATGTAGCACTAAAGAACAGAAGTGGTTTATGCCTACCTGCAGTCTGTAAAATCAGAGGAGGAATTCAAATTACACACATATCTAATTCATTGATCTCTGATATAATGGATGCTATTTAAATCTGCAGACATTTACACTGCAGTCTTGAATGCAGAGAATTACAAACAGCACAGATGATAGCTGGAGCTTCATTTTTTCTAGTTGATCAGCAGACTGAGCTTTGTCTTTGCACATTCAGTCTTCCATCCTGTAAATCCTTGTCTTCAGTCCCGTTCCCAGTCTGGTGATCCCCTGTGCACACAGCTATTAGCAGATGGAGATCTAGCAACCTGATCTGTAGGCCCAGTTGGGTAATCAAACATTTAATTGCTAACAGTTATCCATTAATGCTTATAAAGTAGGTTGCCAAACTGCTTCTGTGGACTACAAATATTTGCATCCAGACTTGCCTGCAAAAATTGAAGATGCATGTGAAAAGCTATACCACAATGACCAACTCTGCCATTTGCATCTGGACTCTTCAGACTGAAACAGAAAACACAAACCTTTGCTGCATCACTACAGAAAATCAGGTCCTAAGTTAAATTCCAGGCTTGCTTGCTTTGTCTCTTTTAAAACCTTTCCTCTTTCTCACCACTCTGTCTTCCTCTGGTCTTCCTAACACCTTGATTAAACGTTTCACAGAATCACAGAATCATCCAGGTTGGAAAGGACCTCTGAGATCATCAAGTCCAACCCTTCATCCACTACCACTGTTGTTACTAGATCAACCCTAGGAATTTGCTTCAACCCTAGGAATATATATTTGTCCACAGGTCTTATTAATTCAAAACCAGTTTCTAGAGTTAATCATGATTTTTCTATGATCTGTCATGCATCTAGGAATGCTTGTGTTTTAAAATAGAGTGTATTAAAATAAATCAAACATGATTCCAGGTAGCACTTCAGAGATGAACACGTGCTTCTTACTAACACTCCTGACTGGGAGAGACTGTAACTGTGCCCAGTAAGGATGAGCTACTTTGCTGTGCAGAAAAAGTAAACCTGTTCTCTAAAAGGGTTACAGTTCCCATCCTGGTAACTAAGTTTTGCCTTTTTATAATTGCTTGCTTTCTACTGTCTAGTTTATTAAAGTGATGTGGCTGGGATCTTGCTCACGTGACCTCTCTCTTTTCTCACAAGGGAAGACTTAAAGATGTATTGCAAGCATTGGGACTCCAAGGCTACATTTAAATTAGTAAATTCAAACGTGCCTGGAACTGTTCCCAGAACAAAATTGTTTATGCAGTCAACTACTAAGCTGTTCTCTGGTGTGAACTTGGCCCATTCCAAGTCCTTCTCTCCCTGAATGGTTCTTGGGCACAGCATGGCCAAGGGACCAGTCCTGGAGGCAGTGCAGATGCAGCCACTCCTTTGGAGGATAAATGAGTTCACTAGCACAGATGCTGGCCATTATCCACCAGCTGGCTTTTGTGCTTGTTTGGGTAGATTTTATTTACTTGACGAGGCAGAACCAAAATGCCTTGAACTTAGTACCAAGGCAAAACAATTTTCTTTGGAGAATCACATTGGTATGAGGCAAATGGCAGGGACCACAACTAGCCACTAGAATATGTAGGAAAACGTGATGCATATGCAAAATTAGGCTTCCAGTCACAATCTTGGGTTCATATCAGTTGGGTCTAAATGGTGTAAAAGCTGGGGGTAGAATACAGGGGAAGAAAGGCCCTCAGCTGAAAAGAGATGTGTCTTGTTACAGAATGAGGCTCAAATACTCAGTGGAACTGCAGAAAGAAAATGGTGTGATGGTTTAATGGGTTTTACTATGTTCTGCTTTGAGAGGATCAGGGCAAAAATTGCCTTACACTACACTGCCCTGAAACTGCCTGCAGCCCCCCCAGCATCCTGGGGCTCTGGACTCATGTACCCCCATCTGCTGCTAAGTCCACTTGGGGTCTTTGCTGGTTGGGAAGTAATTGCCAACTGAGGATCACAGGTTCCATAATTAAATATTTGTATATATTGGTAATTAAGCCCCATCCTTATCATTACTACATCAATCCCTCTCCCTTATTCCCATTTAATCTTCCCCCTGGGAAGGTAGTTGGGGCATAACAAAGAGCTTCTCTCACCTGGTTATTGGCTAAAACTATGGCATTCTAAACTATTTTTTTTTTAATTTGTGTGAATGTTCTATTCTTTTAAAGTAACTCTGAAGGGATCATCTGATCCTATAGATAAGCCATGTATAGTCACCAGCCCAACACATTCTTGTCAAATTTGAAATGGTGACCAACCACAGTACTTGTTTTTATTGAGAATTTAAGAAGCTGTTCAAGGACTACAAACTTCATCTCTTTGTCTCTTTTTTTCTCCTTCCACAGGGGTCTCTCTCCCCTCTTTATCTTTTTTTTTTTTTCTTTTTTTTCTCTTCCTTCATGCCCAAGATGGTTCCACTAGCAAATATTAATTCTTAATGCAAACAGAGTCTGTCAGGTACAGGAAGATGTAAATGGAAAATTAATTGAGGAGCAACGTGTTAGACTCGTGTTGTACAATGTTCTCAGCATCCATACTCAAGTAGAAGCCAGACACTGACTTGATGCCCCTCACAAACTCTCCCACACAAGCATCATGAGGCTTGGCTGCTGGAGACAGGAGGTGTGGACACTATATTTTTATACAGTGCCTGAAAAATCACTTCTTTTTTATCTTGTTACAGGCTCACTCTTATTCCCAGAGCTGATTGCAGAGCCAGAACAGAGCCACTGTCCTTCACTTGCTCAAGATCTGGCCAAAACACCACCTCAGGAGAGCCATCAAGGAGCTTGTTCACCATCCTGAAGTAAAAGGCCAGATTCAGCTGGCAAGTTGCTTTAACCTGCTCTGGTGAGTAGTGGTCAGAAAACTCTATTGCTGTCTGTTCACTGCTACCTGTAGGAGGTGGTTGTTGTTTTTGGAGCTTCTTGCCAGTCTTTGACAATGCAGAGTATGTAAACTAATCAATGAATTTTACTGCTTTATCTGTTTCATAAATTGCTCACAGATTATGATGCTTTTCACATCATTTGCAAGAGGTGCTTTTTGAAAAGAGATTTCTTGGCAATTATTTGTAATCTGTTTTGACTATACTCTCATTGATGACACAGTGATTCATTTTTGGCTCATTGATTAGAAGAGTTTTAGATTTCTGAATTATATTTGTTGGTAAGAATTCAGAATTTGGTTTCAGTGGATAGACTTTCAGTCCAGAAGAGGTAATAGTTTGCTCACCAGAGGGTTCAGGGAGTTCTTTCCCCCTCATACTTTGATGTATGAGTGCACTTGACAAAGCTTTATCTCCTAGAAAATTATTCAATCTTTCTTTCAAGCCATGTAGAATTCTCCTGCTTTCAATAAAAAATTCAGGTGTTTCTATGTTTTCCCCCCTCATTGAAATAATTTGCTACAGTATTCCTGGGAAAATAATAGAAGTAGCTGAGAATATAAGCAGAATTTGTAATGAATTTCCACACACCTATTAATATTTTCTGAGCACAAGTTTCAAACTCATGAGTGGAGTGTTGGGTTGTTGCTGCTTACTGTTATCCATACTCATTATACCTGGTTTAGTGACATCAGTCTCATCATCTGTGGAGAAGTGATCCCAGGTGGATTGTGGATCCAAGGCTGTTCTCTCTACTGACTGCAAGAGGAGGTTGGAACAAGCAGTGCATACCTTAAGTACCCTAACTACATGTTTAATTTTAGGTGGGAAATATCCTGGCTCTACTTGCTCATCCTTAGAGTTGGTTGTTGGGGAGAGGGGATGGGACACAATACTGGAATCATGAAAGGGAACAAAGCACCCTTCCATCTCCAGCAACCCTCTCTGGTCTTTTCTGGTAGCCCAGATCTTTATTTTGAAGAATCCATCAGGCTCAGGGTTGTTTCCACAGTTGCTGAAATTGTGCTAACTCCATTTCTCAGTCTTAACATCAGCATCCTGAGTCTCTTTTTACTTACCAGGCAAGGGAAGGGGCCACGTCTTTGACATACATGATATTTTAAATCCAACTTTATTTCAGGATTTACTCCACTAGATAATTTATATTTATTTTGGACACATTCTGAGGTCATGGATAGAGACATTTCTGGAGGAAAGTACATCTGATACAAAGGGTTTTCCTTTTTTCTTTTAGCCTCCCCCTGATCACCACTGACAATCATCTGTCTGAGACAGTTCTGCCTTCTTTCACATTTCCATTTTCACTCTTCCCCTCAGCACAGTTTCTCTGCACTCAGCAGCCTGCAAGCCATGCCCTAAAGTCTTGCAGTAAATGTCTCATTTAAAGAGTGAGAAAGCCTGAATTAAATAGGGCAGGGACTCTTGCTGGTCCAAGCTAATGGAGATGTCTTTTAGTGAGATGTCAGCTTTAGACAGTTCAGCTCTGCCAGCATCATGACAAACCCTCCTCCCATGGTTTAACAGTGTATGAACAATGTGTGTGTGATGGCCCTTTGACTGGGCTGTGCTTCATTTTTAGGTGTTTCCTCTTAATTCAGGACCATAGCTAATGACCTTATATAGGTGAATGGAACAGCAAGAAAACAAAGACTGGCTGACTTTGGCTCAAAGGCACACTAGAAACCCCTTCATTTTGCTAAGGCATAGATCATAAATTACCTAACTCATGTACAACCCTGCAAGCAGTGGAAAATATGGCTGTGTCTACACATCTATAGAAGACAATCTGACAAGTCTGGAATGTGAAATAATTCTAATTGATGTAACTGAAGCCAGAATGTCATACAAAGTTTGTCCAGTAGCTGGAAATTTCATTATCATTGTGGTGGTGGTCTTCAGTCTCTAGAGAAAAAGCATCTAGTAGTGGAAGATGATGTCCTGGTAGTGTTGCATTGCAATTATAAAGTTGGAGCTTTTAAAAATTAGCACTTCTGTTGAAACTTCAAAAATCCCCCCAAGTTGTACTATGGAGCAATTAGTGGGGCAATGAACACTTTTTCTTGGGTGGTAACTTCCATGGCTTGATAATTGCATAATCTGGAACTTTTCAGAAGTAACAAAACTTCCATCCTTGCTGGAAAAAAAAAAAAAAAAAAAAGTTAATTAACCCCAAGCTTTATTTTCTAAAGTGCCCACTCTCAGAGCATCAGCACACACAGAGTTTTGCTATTAACAATGTCTTTGGTGCAGCAATCCACCTTGTGTTTTCACATCTGCTTCCAACACTAGAAGTTTCCTCATTTTGCTGAAATGTGTTCCTTGTATTTTTTAGAGCTGTGTTAAAGCCTCACTGCTGAGGAGCCAGGGCAGTGACAGAGCTGCTCCCCAGCATGGGGTGAATGTCAGAAGTGCTGGAGCTAATGGGGAAGTAACAGTGCCCTTTGCTTCCCTGCCCTCCACTTCTCCCTTCCTCCCTGTCTCTGACCTCTTGCACCAGGAAAATTGCCCCTGCTGTGCAGATTGTCCTGCTCCTCTCCTACATGACAAACAAACAAACAAACAAACAGCAACTCCCATGTGTGCAGGGCAGATCCTATTAATTTGTAACCACGAGGATCAGAAAAACCCCTGAGAGAGCAACCAAGGGCAAGAGTGTGTTTGCAGTGTGTTCAGGATGGATTGCCCAATGCTGAGGGAAGCAAAACATGCAAGTGACAATTCTGCCAGACAACATGGGTGACTTGTCAAAAAAATAAGAGGATTAAAGACTACACTTGCCTTCCCTCACCTGCCTCTCTTTTCCCTCACCTCGTTTCCTCTTGTCCAGTAAATAGTCTGCAATTAAATCTTCCTAAATAGGAAAGAAATGCTACATTTAGACATTTCTCAAACTAGTAAAGAAATCATAGAATAATTTGTGTTGGAAGGGACCTCTAAAGGTCATCTAGTCCAACCCCTGGCAGTAAGCAGGGACACCCTATAAGACATGAGGATGACTTTGTGGGGGTTAAGTAGAGAAGAGGAAGGATTTCCCAAGCCTGGGCTGTACACAGGTATGGCCACAGCTCACATCCCATCACTACAAGCTGGTTCAGGACTTTTCACCTGAAGGTGCTGGCTCATGCTGCCCTGAGCACTGGGCAGGGTAGCACCAGTATCTTCCTCATCAGGTTTCATCAGGGAAGCAGGACTAATCAGCATCACCATCCATCACTGTATTCCTGAAAAGAGTGGGTTAATAGTTCACCAAAAATCAATAAAAGATTGCTGTGATGGGAGAGCCATCCTGGAATAATAGAGTGGTTTTCCTGCCAGCAATACTCTCATATTTACTAAGGGAGCAGAAGCTGTGATATCTAATTCTGACTCCAAGTCTAGCATCCTCCACCTCCTGCTGGTTACCAAGCAGCTACTTTTCTGTCGAGGCTGTAGCTTGTGGTGATGTTAAAGGAAATAGCTGGGACTGTCCATATGTGATGGAGAGCACAGCCAGGTTCATGCTCCCTGGCTGAATTTCCTTGGTGTTGCCACCCAGCTGATTGCTGCAGAGTCCTAGATGTTGAAATGCACCCAGTCTCTGAGGGCTTCCCCCTTGCATAATCTGTCTTTTCACTCTTCATATTTTTGTGCCTGTCTTTATTAATATTATTTTTCAAAATGATCACACTAGAATATATGCTGACCATACCTAGATCTTCTAAAAAGGTCTCTTTAGGTCTGTTAAAAATGCTGTAGACATGGTTTATGGCCTCACTTCCCATTTCAGACTACATCAGAAGCCCATTTTATAAGAAAGAGTAGTGTCCCACACGTGTCCAGGGTTCAGAGCTCCTTGAGATGGTTGGAGAGAAAAACAAACAAACCAACAGGCACATTACTACAGCAAGAAAGCAGAATTAAGACTTGACAGTTCTGCTGGAAGTTCAACCCAGCAACTTTGAACCCACTGACAAAGCCTCCTGATGTGCCTGTGGAGGATCAGCTCCTTGGCTCCAGCACCACTTGCTCCAGTGCTTGACTAGGGTACAACAATGACTGAGACAACATAACATTGTAGTAATGTGTATGCAAATATACACTTTTGGATATATTGTTCTGCTGGGCTGCTTTTACCATAGATCTAATCTCTTCACCTTTGGCATTGAAAATGTGTTTTAATTAACCCACCAGCAAACTATTAGACTGAGACAGTCTGGTCATTTTTAACTTTATTTTCCTGAATGAAAACAATGTTGGCCAAATTTACTGTACACTGTCACCTTAATTACCTGTCTTAGACAATCCCTTTCCTACTCACTTGCAGTTTATCAGTATAACACAAAAACTCTTCCTCTAAAAAAAAACTTTAAATGCTTCTGAGATTCAAATCGTAGATTGCTTGTGCAGCTATAATCTTAAAAAACATCTGCTACATTTGTGTGGTAAAGGAAGTCTCTTTAGAATACAGCCTTTGATTTCTATAAAAGACAAATCAGGCCACATGTTTTTGTTTTGAATGCTTCTCATCACAAGAGGAAATTTTCTGCAGCTTGGAATTTTGAAGGCATGAAAAATGTATTTATTTTTTTAAACAAAGAGCGTACAGAAGAACATCAACAAAACTCCTCGGAAGTGTTAACAACCATTCCTCTGTCATCTTTAAAGAAACACTAAAGACTGCCTGACCCACATTTTGATCTACCTTTCTGCCTTAAATTTATCTGGGTCATATTGTGTCCTTGATCCAGGCATATAACTCCCACTGACATCTCAGACCTTAGGAGGTTCACCCATCATTAGTTCTGAAGATGCTAATAGCCCAGACTAGCAGAAGATTAGGAGGCTTTTTTTTAACTATTTCTCAAGGAAATTGTGTTAATAGTTCTGGTTTGACAAACTGGGTTTGACACCAGTGTGAATTGAAGGTATGAATCGATGGTACCTGGTTCTTCATGGAGAACCCTTCTTTTTAGATTTTAAAACTGTTTTGTTGCTGCCCATTTCTTTCACCTAAGAAAGGGGGTCAGGCTGCAGGAGAGCTCATGTAGCACACGTAGCATAGTGCAGCCCTAAAACAGAATCTTGCCTTGCATTGATGGAAGATGTGTCAAATGAACAGCCAGTATTTCCCCTCTGATGAGCTTCTGATTACCAAGATTATTTTTATTTTTGTGTGCTAGAAACATAGTTTTGCCCTTATTTGAAATGCAAATGCTAGTGTTCTGTAAAATGAAGATGCTGATGCAGGAAAAATAACTGTTTCTAAATTTCAGAAACTGGTATCACTGACCTCATACATTTTTGGAGGTCTGCCAAGCAGGTACAACTAAAAAGTGTCCTGCAGATAGCAGCTGTGACCTGCAGCACATCCTTTAAGTGACAGCTGCTGTCAAAGTGAGGAAACAAGCAACGAGGGCAGAAAGGCACTTCAGATGTAGCAGCTTGCACAGTTCCCATACAGTTTGTGCTTTCACTCAGTGAAAATATTTCATTAACTCTCAATTCTATTTGTTTTGTGGAGGAGCTGTTTTCAGTTCACTTAAAAATCCAACTGTACAAGCCTGTGTCAACTTTCCAGCTTGTCCAGAACTCACTGGAGTTCCTTCAAAGATACCAGTTACCTCCAGTCAGTTTAAGGTCCACCTGTCTTGTGACCTGTGCCTGTGGCTCTTTTCTTGTTGAGCCTCTAATCAGATTCAGCTGATAATACAATATCCTTCTGAAAGGATAGTGACCTCTGGTTTATCTGAGGATTAACTACTAAAGGGGGTTAACATTCTTCTGCACATGGCACAGAGAAAGTCTGTGGAGATAAATTTTGAAAGGTGGGGAGGCACTGACATGCACTTGGGCAGGCATGGCTTTGAGAGAGGTGTCAGGCCTTAAGCAGAGCATACAATAAATCAAAGCTCTCCCTGAGCTCCTCCCACCCTCTTTTCCCTGGAGAAATCTTTATCCCACCAACAAACCAAGTTCTTCCACTCCACATTCCCCACGCTTTTGTAAGAAAGACCACAGTGCAAGTGCACACTGGAGCTGCTGGTAAATAATGGCAGATGTTTTCCATTACAGCAAAGGAGCCTCTTGTGCAATTAGAGAGCTTTTAACAAAATTTTGCACAGAATAACTGTGTATTTTACGTAGTTGTGAAATTGCCTTTCTGATAGGCAATCAGATTTGCAAAACACTTGGTGCATTTTTTTTTTTCCGTAATCATGTCTTCCCCTTGCTCTCAGATGCAGTATCCCTTGTAAACAACTGTCTCCTCTCCTTAGTACCCTCATCTGTATCATGTGGAAAAGAGAGCCTGGACTAGCTCTCATTTAAGCATTCTTCTCAAGTCAGGCATGGCAGGATTCCCAGAGGATTCAGTGAGCTTTGGGTTGGGTATTGAGCTCTGGGTGCAGTGCACACACTGAGAAGCTGACCTGTTCTCCCATTCCAGGTTTCACCCCTGATGAATGAATGTGCAATTTAACACAGATTCACTAAACCTTTCAATTGTACTAGAGGACGTTTCTGACCAAAGTTTTTGCTGTTTCACACAATTGCTGTAGAAACATACTGAAAAGTTGGAGCTTTACTTGAAGAGGGGAGAGCTGGGATGTGCTCTGAGCTCTGGAATTAAATCAGTGAACAGAGGGGGAGCCCAGCCCTGCCCTGACTCTTGAGCTGAGTCTGAGTTTAAAACTGCCTTGTCTTCTGCCTGTTTGTTTTCAGTCTGTTCAGGAGTTGAAATAATTCAGGGAAGTTCAAGCATGTATTTCACTTTTACTGGAGCAGAAATATTAGCTCTGCTATAACAGCAAGTGGTCAGGATTGTGTTTAGCTATGAATCTAGATGTCTTTTAAAAGCTCTGTCCGGATTTGGGAAAAGTTCAGACACATCATAACATTGTATTTAGGCTTTCAGCTCTTCTTTTCAGTTATGACACTGTGTTATAATGTATTTGGCCTTTTTAAAATATAAATAATCTTGTTTCTCAAGTGTAAAGCACATGCAGGTTGGTTGACTGTCTGGGCATCGCTGCAGGATTAAAAAGAGGGAGAGAGGTTTCTGCAGTCCCCCATATTGGATGAAGTCAGACCTTTGTCTCCTGCATTCAGAGATGGGGAGGACAAGAGCAGCTCTTTTGCAAAGAGCTCAGCTCCCAGTAGTTCCCATTATAACACCATGACTCAGCACCTAACATGTGATCTCTGCCCCCAGCACAAGCAGAGTGAAGAAAAAAGAAATACCCAATGACCCTTGGAGCAACGTGTCTTGCTGACAGTTAATTTGCCAACAGCACTCTGTGGCTTTGTATATTAATTAAGTAGTAAATTAATTCATTAATGTTGCCGACTCACAGAGAGCAGAGCATACCTTTGTGTCCTAATGTCTAATTCCATTATCACCAGGCTAAATTCAGCCCTCAGCTTACCTACATGATACCACTGCTGACTTCAACAGATGCCACATGAAAATATCCAGGGGCAGTTTGGGGCTGATGTGTTTCATAGTGCTACAGATAGCCATGGGGCTTTTTCATTCCTGTAAGGAAATATTCCTCCAGAAGCTTGGTGAAGTAAAAGCTCAGGCACTTTTGGGCTCTTTGCCCAACTTGAGAACAAGGGGCACAAAAAAAGGTTCATTTTTCTCACCAGCTACAAATTTGATTGACACGGAGGGTTGGTCCTATTAAGCTGAGATCTGGCCTGGGTTCAATGTATTTGGAAGCCTAGTTACAAAAGCACTAAAACAACTTTAACAGAGATTTTGTCAACCTATCAAAGACAAATCAAGAGTGATTTCCCTGATGTCTCTGCTGAATTGGGTAAATTTCATTTACTGACTTCAAGCACTGCGTGCTGGTAATTTTTCTCTCTGTCTTTTCCTCCAGAGGAATTTGACATGATCAGATCTACTCTGATGTTTCATAATCACATTTTCTTTCCCCTTCCTCTCTCCTCCTTCTCAGGGTGCTTTGAGTGTTGCTACCAGGTATGCAATATGCATACATGTTGGTGTGTCAGTGACAAAAAATGGGCCAAATTCAGAAGTGTGCTTAACAAAAGCTAACACAGCAGAGCCTCCTTTAATCTCTCTGCCCTTGACTTTATTTGACTTGTATCACATAGAGACCCTCTGAATGACAGCTGCAGGATTGCCTGGGTGAAGCATGTTATGAAGTGTGACTTCTGTGGGACCTGGAATGGACTAAACCCCTTCAGCTTGATGCACTTAAAACTTGATGCTCTGCAAGTTCACGGGACAGTGGAGGAAAGGGATGTGAGCTTTTAGTACAGCATGGAAGGAGGTGTATGTGCACTGATATAAATGTTGTTTTCAGGCAATTCTAATCAAGTAGAGGAAATTTTCTTTTGGGGGAAAATGGACATCATGCAGCTGGGGATACCAAAATTTCAATGATGTGTAATGAATCTGAGTAGGACTGTGTGAAGGATTCCCTGCAGCACCAGCAAGACTCCCATGGCATCATCTGGGTCCAAAGTTCTCATTTTTATGTCATACTAATTTCTAATTTGCATGGCACATGCTTAGCACTGCTAATCAGTGATACTTCACCCCCAGCCCCAAGGAAAGGCAGAGAGACCCATTCAGGGACTGCCAGGTTCACCTTTTGGGGGAGAAACCATTGCAAGCACAAAGGGCAGCAATGCTTGTTGACATTTTGCTGGGGGTTTCTGTGGACAAAGCTCAGTGTGACTGACACAGCTTGGTGCATTCCTTGGTGTTTGCAAGGTTTTGAATGAAACCAAGTGAGCCTCAGTGGTTCCAGCTCTGCAGTGACTCTGGTCCTGGTGTACATTTCATTCAACCTTGAAAGAAACATTGTCCCAAACAGTGCAGTGTAAAAACTTCTTTTAAAGTCAGCAGCAGTTGCTTTTAATGATTATAAAAAAAGAAACAGGCTGAGCTCCTCCCATGTAGAGCCTTCCAAGCTCCTTGGGCACATGCAGGGCTGGCCTGGGCCTTGGTTTACACAAAACCACGCGATGGCAGAAGGAAAGGGCCAACGGGTTCAAAGTGCCCAGAGGCACCCTAGGGTGCAGACTGCCCCCACCACAGTCCTTTGTCATCAATCCTGAAGATCAGTCGACTGAAATGTGGTGCTGCCTGGGATGCCCTGAAAGAGCACCATCCTTTTCCATAGCCCATGGGGCTGTGGACAGCAGGATACTCGTCGTCCTCTGCAGCAGCTGCCAGCCAGTACCTACTGTGGTTCTTCTTTAGAGCAAGCCCCTGTGCACATGTCCTTTGTTCTCTCCCCTTTCTGGAGGAGAAAACCAAAGCTAAGCAAGATTTAAGTGATGTATTCAAAGTCAGACTGTGATTCAGTGATCAGCTGAGAAAGCAGACGTGCTGTGCTAGCCACTATTCCTGTTCCTTCCAAGTTAATGTGGATGGATTTATTCAACGCATATTTATTTTGGGGTTTCTTTTTCATGACATATCCTCAATTTCTTGACTTACAGTTTTCATTAATGTGAAATTTGATTACAGAACGAGGCAAAATCGCAGAGCAAGGCATGTTTCCACCATGCAATTTCAAACCAAGCCAGCCCCATTTCAGCCTGAGGATTGCATGGAGAGAGGATCGATCCTGAATTTGCCAAGTGACATAATCACAAAATATATTCTGATCTTATTTGGATCCCACCAAGCATATTTCATATGCCTGAAATGCCTGCTGCTTAGATTTTTCTTCTCTCTTCCTGATGTCCTGCAGAGTGAAACAGGAATGAGGGAACACAGCTTCTGGATCCTCAAGTATATGAGCTGCTTTGTCCTTTGCTTTCTGTTTCTTTCTCAGTGCATGCCAGTACAGATACTCCCTGATCAGAACAGGGTATGTAGGATACAGAGATTCTCCCAATGTCAAAATGTAGCATTCTGGCCTGGAGCAACTCTTCAATTTTTCACATTTATGTGACACTATGGAAGTAAGTAAGAGAGAGGATTTTATCTTGTGCCCTAGCAGCTAGAATTTACATAAACTTAGAGGTCTTGAAATCACAAATGCAAAGTGAAGTATTGTGTATCATTAAAATAAATCACTGTTGCAGAAGCCTAAAACTTAAATAAAAGCTTCCTTGCTTGAATCAGTCTGGTCATACAATGCAAGAAGCAAGCAGTTTTGCTTTCAGTATTCTGTAGATCATACAACTTGCATCAATCTCTATTTTTATTCTACAGTATCACATTTAATATCCTAGAGTTACCTCCCTTAACCATGTTTAATTTGGCTTTATGTTTGTTTATTTTCTTTGTCATGTCATTTTTTTCCTCTTGTTGTTAGTTTTGTTTGGCACTTGTATAATAACACTTTGGAAACATTAACTAATTAACCTTCCTAATACTCCTGGGAGGTACTGAAGGGCTACGTAAGCCTTACTCTGCCTCCCACTTCATGATGAAATAAGCAGGAGTTGTCTGATTTGCATAGGGATGAAAGAAAATCACCTGAGCCAAGATTCAAACCCAGGGATCCTAGTCTGGATTTGTCTGTTTCCTTTTTATAGTGGAACAGTTTTAGGCCTCTTTGAGAGTTCAGATGAAGAAGAAACAAACTCTACAGGCATTGTATCTCCTTCCTTAAGCATCTTGCCACTTTGTACAGGATATTTGGGGCATTCTCTGGGCAAGCACACAGTGTTACCATCCCCACCCAACAGCATCACTGCCCCACAAGGAACAGAAGCCAACGCTTGTATGACTGAGCCTTTTGGCATCCATGTTACAGTAGTGCCTAGAAATGCAAATAAGAACAAGGCTTTTTGTGGTGGGTACTGTGCAAACCAACATGAAAAATGGTCCTTATCTTCAACAGCTCACTAACTCCTCCGTGTTTGCACCTTCTGGCTGAGTACTGAACACACTGCTAACTGGTAGAGAGCTGTCATTCAAATATGGCTTGCCCAGAGATTGGCAAAGCTGTCCCTCCAGAGGATAGCTGGAAGGGGAACTCCCTGTGTAACTTTGTACCTGGGATGTGTAAAAGAGCAGTGAATATTATCAGAGAGAGGAGTTAGAGCAGGGTATGGTAAGGCAGCTCAGTCAGAGGGATGAAGGCTGCCCAGGAAGTGTGCTGGCAGGTCTGTGCCTCAGGAAAGAGGTGACTGGTTTGTGACACAGGGAGTGGGAGCAGCAATGGGAAGAGGGAAGGCAGTGGAGGGCTCAGCCCCCCGTGCCTTGCCCAGGGGATGTGTGGTGCAGGGCAGGAGGAGCAGGGGATCCAGAGATCATGGGAGGTTGGTGGGGTAAATCCTCTGTGGAGATCCAGCCTGTGAGCTAGGGACTTCTCAGCCTTAGGAGAGGGAGGTGGCTACATGGCTGGGCAGCCCCTCACTTCCAACCCAGCTGCTTGGGTTTGGCTCCTTGGGATGGACACAACCTCCACCTTCTGCAATCTCTTCCAGTGAACTTGTCTGTGAGCACACATGAAGATTTCAGGAGCACCCCTTGGCTGCCAAGTCCTCGAGTCCGATGATCCTCCTGCACCCACCTCTGTGCCCATGGTGTCACAAACCAGTCAGTGAGGAATGTCAGCACCCTGGGATGGGCTCTGAAGGGGCTCTCTTACAGCAGAGCTGAAACCAGAAGGATTGAGAGGAGCAGCAGCAGGGATCCAGCCTTGTAACTGCAGTGGACTGGGTGGACTGGGTGCCTACCCAGTTCTGAATCACAGCCATCACCTTATGCATGCTTGAGCATTGCTGCCACCTGTGCCAGAGAGCAGTGCTGATATGTTCATGACTTTGGGTGGCATCAAGAGCAGTGCAGAGTGCTGCCCAGCCACTGCTGCAACAACACTGTCAGGTCTCAGCACTCCTCAGCTCCTCCAACTGGAGTCTCCTCTGGACAGGCAGGATATTGCCAGACCTTTCTGTCTGTCTGCATTTTCCCACCAGGAGGAACTGGGGGAATCACAGAGGACAAAAAGGGTTTTGATGGAATAGACACATGTATAAATAGAATACGCTGTTGTAAAATGGAAAAGCACAGTTTGAAGTGTCTGTGAAACAGGCCAGTGTTCCTGGCCTTCTCTCCTTTTTATGTGGTAGTAGAATAAGATTAAATTCCCCTTTAATGCCATAGTGGCTTGTGCCTTATTAAAATCATCTCTCATAACATTTTTCGAGAATTGTGTGGAATTCACTTAAAAGAATCCCCATGAAATGAAGAGAGCTGTTGGAATCATCTGCCTGTAGTGCAGTGGGCTCTGCCATGCACAGCAAGGTTTTACTGCCTGCTTGCAGAGGGAGCACAGGCACCAGCTTCCCAGCTATTCATCCTGAAGTATCTCAAAAGGCACTGAGGTGCTTGAAACAATATTGTAGCATACTAGTATTTGATCAAGGAGAGAAAGATCTCTGAATAATTAAAATCAATTAGCAGGCTAAAGGGATTCCTCTTGTCTTTGGAGAACATTTTTGAGCAGTGGGTAAAAGTTTTCTTTCCTTTCCCAATAATTATCTCTCTCAAACACATGTACCCACACACAGTCTTGTGCAGCCACAGTCTCTTCTGGTTTAGAAGATCTCAGGGGTGGTTCTGTGAGCACTTAGCACCCGTGCACAGCCCAGATGGTGGGTTCCTGTGGAAGTGAGCTCCAGCTGCCACAACCTGGGCACTGCTGAAGACTGAAATCTGCTCTTGCAAGTCCCTGCATCCTGGGAATATCCTTCTGGAAATATGTAGCTCCTAGCTGAGCTGGGCTGAAAATTAAAAAAAAACAAAAAAACCCAAAAAATACAAAACAAACAAAACAAGAAACCCCCCCAAGAGATACCCTAGTGAACAGAAAATGACATCCCTTTCAGTGTCTGTTTAGACACTGGTTTAGATTCAGAAGCTGGGGAGCAGTATGGGACAAGAGCACTACTTTCATCTCACCAAGCTATAGTGCAGGAGACTAAGGTCTATCAACTTGAATAAATAAAAGAAAAAAAAGCCCATCTAGGTCCTCGATCTGCTCCATCAGCTGATGTCTTCTCTGACTCAGGACATCTCCACCTGAACGCCCACTGATCTCTGCTGTTCCTGGTAATGATGCAGCCCTGTGAAGCAACAACGCACCAATTGCGTGATCTTCTGATGAGGTGGCACTCTGAGCAATGATGCAAACAGCATGAGCCCTGAGAAGCTTTTTGCCTCTTCATCACTCTTTACTTGCTTCTCTCCACACTGTGTCCCCCTGCCTCCCCTGACAGCCTCAACCAATTTGATTTTCTCTGCTGCCTCATTCAGAAAAAAACCCCCATAGCTTGAAATCCCCCTAGCAGAAAGGAATGAATTGCTGGCTGACACATGCCCTGCAATGAAACAACAGCTTGTGAACAAATACATAGAGAAGCCTTTGGGTTTGGGTTGGCTTCAGAATATATCAGTTTATTTCTGCTGTGACTTGGGGAGTACAAACATCTTTACATTAGCAAACATCACACGACGGGATTCATATCACAGTGAGGAATGTGTGTGGCTTTTGGACAGGCCAGGTCCCACCTTGGCACTGCCCCAGGAGGCTGGAACAGCCCTGTCCCATTGTACTTAATCCTCAGAAAAGTCTTATAAGGGTTTAATAACAAACTTAGCCTTTAAAGCTCATGTTCCCCATCAGCACCCTCTCGCCTCCTTCCCCACTTCATTGACTAAATGATTTAATTGAAATTACGGAAATATTTTTGAAAAACACAGTGAACATAGTGACATTTTTGCTTGAGAATGTTTGAAATTTGCGTTTCTTTCTGTGGTTTTCACTGGAGAAAAAAAAAAACCAAAACCTGTTTGCCATTTTGTTTCTATTCCCCTAGCTAAAATAACAAATTTGAAAACATAAATAGAGAGTAAAAAGCACCAGAATATGTTCCAGATGCCATGTGTCTGGCAGGGAGAGCTCCTGCACTGCCCAGTGCCAGTTGCTGTGGGAGAACAGGCGTAAGTTGAGGATTCAGGTTCAGCTTGACTGGGAGGATGGGAAACAAGTTCATCCACTTCTGCCCCTGTGCCTGGTAATAGCCAGATTGCTGTGCAGGGCATCAAGAGCTGTCATGACAGGGGACAGCTCAGGACAATGAGTGTAAATCAATTTAAGAGAGTCATCAAGAATGTTTTCTGGAGTCCCTGTTTAAGAAGCCCACAATCTCCTCTGTTATTGTTTTTTAGTAAAGCATCTGCGTTCTTTTTTTCCATAATATTTTTAGCTCATCTCCCTTAAGAAAGTACTGACAATGCCATCTCCCCCCTCTCTAGGTTCCTGGATAGCAACAGCAGTGAGTAGTTTTCTGTGGTTCAGATGTGTTTCAAGCATGGGACAATTGCCAGGATTTCATTAAGTGAACAACATGTGAATGTAACCACATACAGTACTACTCCCATCCATACAGTGCAGAGAGCCTTTGCATGGAAGCAGATGTTATGGAAACAGCCCAAGTCAAATAAGCAAGGGAAGATTACCTCCATAATGAGCTAAAAATGAGTCTGCACCTTCTTAAAGGGATCACAAAAGAAAAAAAAAAAAAAAAAAGTGTTTTCAAAGAATAGTACAGACACCCGGGCAGGTATCAGCAGGTGTAAAGCAGTTAGCATTTGCTCTCTCTGTATCCTATATGTAAACATTTTAAAGATCAATTCAGATGCAAGTCTAAATATATCCAAGTGAATCTAAATGGATACAGATTACTTCTTCCAGCGTGAAAATCTTACCCTTAAAATCTTTAAAAAAAAAAAAAAAATCTCTGACTTTCTTTGCTTCTTAGCTCCTGATTTATTATCTGATTATTAGGAACTGCTGTCATCACTGAACCTTTTATACAGATTAACACAAACTAATTGTAGCCTATTAAATGATAAAGGTTGAAAAAAATCGTTATTTTACATATTTCTAAACAAAAATATATTTGACATATACATAGCACACAGCATGTGTTGTTATTTGCCTGCACAGGGTATTCCCTCCAGTTTGAACCCTGGAATTTCCCACACACTCACTTTCCCCCTGCATCTGCCTTAAAATACTTTTCTCCCACCAGTGCACATCACTGTCCAACAACCACTCTGCTCTCACCAGAGGTGGTAAAGGAAAGGGACTTGCCATGGTGGAAATAATCATTTTAATTGATAATTCCTTGTTCGGCATCAATCTGGAACCACAACCACTCTTATTATCATCACTACTTGTTCCAGCATAGCTTTTTGTTTGTTTTTAGTGGGGAAGATGAAGGGGTTTATTGGGAAGAGGAGGCAGTGGCAATGAGAGTCAGTGCTACTGGCCAAGGAGCCTGGGGTTTTTCCCTGTTTTCTCCCATGTCTCAATCTCTCCCTAGCTTACTCAAAAGGCATAAAAGGAGAAATTTCTAAAGGGAAGTCCCTCTCAGTTGCTGTCTGCCCACATGGACTCTTTCTTCCCCTCATCACCCCTCTCTCCCCAGTGCTCCATCCCAGAAACACAGGGAAGGGAAAGCAAGGAAGGGGGGCAGTGCAACTAGTTTCAAAGAAAAACTTTTTTTCTCATCAGCAGTGCTGAAGTGCTTTGAAAATGCTTCTTTCTGCACTACATTAACTGCTTTACACACTCACTACTTCAGCTTCCCCTCTTTTTCTCCCAGGAGGAGGAGAGAAGTTAAGAACCTGACAGAAGAGATATTTTTATAGCTCTTCATTACTTCAAAATGAACACTTTATTTCAAATTTCAGCATATTTTTCTCTCTCTCTCTCTTTTTTTTTTTTTCTTTTTTTTTTTTTTTTTTTTTGTCTAAACATTTTTGGGGGTGGGAGGATCATTAAAACTTACTGACTAGATACATGAGTCTTTGCATTTGGCAATTTGGCTTACATTGAGTAATAGTTATTTGTCTCAGTTAAATTAATGTTGATGGATTTCTTTCATATTTCTTCCTCATTCTGAATAAGATTTACTGAATGTAGCTTTTAAATGTCATTACATATGTGGAGTTAATTCACATCTGCATTTTTGTGCTGGGAGGGGTAACCTATTTTCTGCTTCCACTCTCCGTAGCGGGGCTCACATGTTTCAGGGGCTAGTTCTGCCATTCATATCTTTCAAAGAGCCCTGATTGGCTTCAGTGGGAGTTAAAAGCTCTTCAGGGCTTTAAGAAAGAGGTCTGATCAGTTTTGAAAGTGTTCATAGCTGAATGGATTTAACTATTATCTTTTTCAAAAGTTTCCTTCAAGTGACAATATGATCCTTGGTGCACTCAGTGTGATTTTTTTTTTAATTTTTTTTTTTTTCAAAAAGGATTTGGTATATTATGGCAATAACTGCAGAGAAAGTGCTACCTATATGGAGTCGAAATCAGTTGTTCATCCATCAGAAAGTCACAATCCATGGATGTGACATGGGAAGGCTCGGCTGGGAGACCTGGGGACAGCCAGGCGTGTCGGCTCGCGGGCACGCTGGGAGCTGGAGCCCAGCAACACTGCATAAAAGCCAACAACATTTTTTTGTCATCTGCTCAAACCATCAATTACCCCAGGGACCATCCTGGTCTGTTGAGGCAACCGTGCTCTTACCCTTCTGCACCTGCCTTTGCCATCATCCCCTTTGTGCTCTGCAGAGGAGCAGCCATCTGCTGAGATGGCCCCTGCTGGAGCATTAGTGCTGGCACCTGGAAATTGCCAAAAAGCCTGAGAGAGATGAAGAGTGCTTGACAAAGCACCTTAGATTGGGGGTTTTGAAGTATGACAAGCACATGTTCTTCCATGTTCTGTGTCGCCCATGTGATGCATCCCAACACTTAAACCCAAGCACTTCTCAGGGCTGAAGTACCTGTGTGAGGCTTGGCATATGGTTAAGTGCTCGGCTGAAATGGGGCAACCATAGAAGTAAAAGCCCATTGAGCCCAAAACCGAGCTAATGGAAATTGGAATAGTGCCACTGATTACAAGGGACAGTCGTAATTAGCACCGGCAGAGAGCTGGAGCTTTATGAAGCAGAAAACACAGCTATGCACTACGTCCCACCAGGATCCAGAAGCTTTAACTCTGACCTTTAAAATCATATTAGTTTGGTAATTCCAGTTACAATAGTGAAGTGCTCTTAGAGGGATATAGTAAATGCTGAGATTCATATGTGTATTTATATGAAGTATATCTATTTATCAAACTGACAGCTGACTTTTAGTTAATTCTTTATAATTGTGCTTTCTTGAGAATACTACTGAATGTCTGATTTGATGAAGAAAATGCATGCCCATGGTGATTTGTTGCAGAATTATGCATGTGTATGGCTTTGCACGTGAAGCTGATCAATATGGGGCATTAGTGTCTACATACATAATTTTTATGACTCTTTTTTAATAGGGTTTGCTTTATGTTTTGTTTTGAGATTGCTAATGAAAGCTATTTATTTAGAGGTCAGTGTTAAGCTTGTTGTGATGAAATATGTATTTTGCTTTCTTTGTACTTGATAAGAGTAATGCATGTACGTCTATTATGTCGGCAGCCTAAGATTTATGATATCCACCACTATTAATGTCTTGGCTTTTCAGTGCTTAGATTTTATAAATGAGCTGATAAGTAGAGATACTGTTGTTACTTAGCAACCTTAATTGAAATTTTGAAACAAAATACTTTCATTTTGGAATTTCCCAGGTAATTATTTTGGCATCTTATGTGTTTATTTTCTATTTTCCTCCGTTTGTTACAAGGAGATAGCTAGGAGATACCCCCTCTTTTTTTTTTTTTTTTTTTTTTTTTTTTAATTAAAAGAAAACAGGAAAGCTGACAAGGAGTGTGAGTTTTAACCAGTGATCCACAGCTTCTCCTTCAGTGCTGATTTTTTTTTTTCCTTAGCATGTGTCAGCAAAGTTTTTACAAGAAAATTGTGCTGTCCTCTCGCCGTGACCTTTTTGCAAGTTTTCAGCAGCACATAAACCTGCTGCAAAGTTTATTCAAGGCCTGGTGCAGGCAGGGCAGGCAGGCAGGTGCTCTCAGGAGGAGACAACCAGCAGCCCCAAGCAGCACCAGGGTGCCCAGCACCCCCTTAACCTGTGTGTCTGACCACAGCAGCCCCAGAAAAGGCAGCAGCCCCACACTCCCCCACCTAACCCTCTTTTTATAAGTGCTTGGCATAGGGTTGTTATGATTGGTATTCATGCTTCTCAGATGGTTATCTATTTATTTATAGTTTTGGCCATAGGTTTGATGGCAGCTGTAGGGCTGTGCCTAAGTGCCTTTGAAAACCCACCTGTAATACAAAGTCAAATTTCAGGCCCTCCGGTTTGCTGTTAGAAAAGAAAAAAGTAAACTGAAAACCAAACCAAGCCTAAACCCCAAATAAATCCCCGTGTTCCCATCTTTGCCCTGAAATTGATTTTCCTTTATATTTTCCTTTAAAATTATCATAATTGTCTGAGTCTTCAGGTGCCATATAAGAGATCACACCCTGTGATCATGGCTATGATCCTTCAGCAATTATTCATCCTCTTCCTCCTCGAGCTCTTTGTGGGGGCACAGTGTTCATGGGTTGAAAGACAAGTATCAGTTTAATCCCTCTCTCTTTTCCTTCTGTGCTTTGGTGTATTCAATACTTTTGTCAGCTGTAATTATATCTGGGTAATGAGATGAGTTCTGAGCCAAAGTTAAATAGTCACAAGGTGTGTGAGCTGGTCCCACACACAGAGGCAGGAATTACAGGCTGAGGAATAAAAGTTTTCCTTGTCAGTGTGATCTGAGGGGTGTCAGAGGAGCAGCAGATACCAGGAACAAAACAAGCCCAGGGCTGATCTGACCTGGCCCCATATGTTAATGTCAGAAAGCACCTGGCTCCTAACATTTGTGTAGAAGGAAGGTGTATAACAAAAAGTAAGAAACAATACAGCCCGTTTGTTCCTTTAAAAAAAAAAAAAAATTTTTTTAAAAAAAGGCTATTTTTAGCAGAGGTCCCAAACTAGCAGAAGTCATCCACTACTAATTTAATTATCCATGCCAATAAACTCAGGAGGGGCTGAGATGTGAAGGTCATAATTGCCCACCTCACCCCAAAAGTGCCTTGGAGACACCACATTGACACCAGATCTCCATGGGCAGCTGAGAGCATCATCACGGTGTCCATGTGAGCACCAAGATGGATGGGGTTTTATAGCTGTGGTTTTTTTAATCCTATGATTTTGTGTGAATTCTGATGAAGGGGTGTGGAGGAATCAGTGCTGGAGATCCTAAAGGTGTAGCATCCAGCAGCTGCTCAGGAAATCTCTGAAACGTCCACGTCACCAGGCTGGGAAGGGCAGGAGAGCAAAGGGAAGTACAAAAGCCACTGCCTACTATTCACTGCAGACAAAGGTGTTTCCTTCAGCTCCTCTTTCCTGAATGTGGGTGGGAGGAAGAGGTGGAAGGAGCAGCCAAAAAACCTGAGCAGGCAGCATGGTGCTCATTTTCAAAGAAGCCACTTTTGTGGGGAAAAAAGGAGCATTAACCCTTCAGCTCATGGATGCACCCTGAGACCCCTGAGTGTCTGGCCAGGGAAGCAGCATCTCTGCTGGGGGTGGTACCCCTGCCCAGGGGTACAGCTTCACCTTCTTCCAATCCCCCTTCCCTGAGGGTCTGCAAGGGTCCAGATGCTGTAATTGCATGGATTTCCAGTATCTTGCTCATTTAGGAATTAGGGCCATTGCTAACTTGAGAGTGGCTTTAGCAGGTCATGTCCTGCCCCTCCCTCAGAAAGAAGAAGAGTGATTTCCTAGAAAGGATGATAAAACTGTCAGCATGATGTGATACCTGACCTGTCTGTCAATCACATGGGCTGGAAGTATGTCTGAGCAGCACTAGAACAGCAAAAGCGATTAAAAAAAAAATTTTTACTTGGAAGTAAAACTCTCAGTATCCTCAGAAATTAAGTATTCTCAACACCAACAAAAAATGTGTAGATACTCCTATAATTCCCTCCACAGCTGCCTGATCTCAGAGAAATGTCAAATTTCTCTCAAACACTCCTGGTCCCCCCAAAACACCTCTTGGACTGAGATCTTTAAACCATTTTGAATTCTGTTGTCTTAATTTGGGGAACTTTGAAAAACAGTTTTCTTAGGTGGTCTCTCAGCAGCATCTGTGTCACTCACTGCAGCAGGCTCCCCAGGATATGTTGAAATATGTTGGTCCTGGGGTGGAAGAAAATTTTATGAAAAAGCAATTGCTTTTCCCAGCTGGCTTCATTCAAGTGCAGCCAGGATAAAGCTCCTCACTCACACACCTTGGCTTCTTGCCTGCACAAGGTCTCTAAAACACCCACTGGGTGGGAACAGGGGCTTTTCCTTTCCCACCAGTGGACCCATCATGGCTAAACCACCCCAGTTTTAAACTATTTTTAAATCTGAAAGCAATCCAGATGCTGATGTAATAATTATGGGAGTGATGCCATATGGGGCACCTGGTGAAACAGCTAAGAAAAGCCTGATGAATCCTCCAGAACTCTGCCAGCATGAGGAACAGTCCCAGAGGAGCTACCCAGGGCACATCCTGGCTGGGGGTCTCTGCTGTAAAGCTCTTGCCATGAAACCCATGGCAATTCACATGTTTGGGGAATTAGAATACCACTGTCTTTTTAGAAAGCTTTTAGCAAGTGAAGTTTGTCTATTCTTTCCTTTTTTTCCTTTGTTAAAATGTTTCCAAGTGCTCTGCTCCAGCCTTATCACACAGGCAGCCCAAGGCCTTCTCCCTCAAGCTGTGGGAGGTTCTCCATTGGCTTTAATAAGGGTTGGAGCATCTCCCCCATTTTCATATCTACAGCCAGGTTGCTTCTAAAGCAAGATTGCAGAGGTGATATGGCTCTGGAGAGCTAGGTGCTGGAAATGTAGGTGCCTCCTTCTTACAACGCTTTGGGAAGCGTTGAAGGAAGGATGGCATCAGAGCTCTAGTTACTGGGAGATGCTTGCTGTCACACAAGCCCAAGGCCTGAGGGTGCATCCAAAACAAAGCAATCAGGAGAGAAAAAGCAAGAGTGGGAGTTTTTTAAAAAAAACTTTAGTGAATATAAATTTCCTTAATTTTTCCTCAAAAGTGTGCAGTTTCTTTCAGGCTTAATTAAACCTCTTGAGACAGAGAGAGGTAGTAAATACACACCAGGAAGACAGATGCATCCCTATAGCTTCTTCCTCAGCGTCAAACACACCTTGCATTGCAAGAAGACAGAAGGAAACACACATGATGTATCTTCACTCCTGGGTGCTGGGTCTCCCCATTAACATTTTGGATGAGCAAACCCCCTGGGCCCTCTCATTGCTCTCCAGGCTGGGCCCAGGTCTTGGACATGAAAGGTACATGGTTTATGCAGGGACAGAGGGTTCAAGGAGGATATTGGCCCCATTCCCAAGCCTGATGAAGTCAGGGAAAACTCCTCCCATCCCTCTGATGGGGTTTAGTAAGAGCCTTTCATGAGCAGGGGCTGCAGCATGCTCCTGCCTGCTCCCTGCCTGCTCTGACCTGAGCTGTCAAGGGCTTGATGCCCGGGCACTTTGCCTTTCCCAGAGCATGGAAGGGAGGATATGTAAGAGGATGTTACAGGTTACAGAGTCAGGACAGTAATTTTGTCTCTTGGCATCCTGCTACTTTGGTAAGAAGGGGGGAAAGAAACCCCAAACTAGAAGTGGTATTTTCAGGACAAACTGTTTGACAACATCAGCTTGGGAAAAAAAAAAAAAAAAGGCTCATTGCAAATATGCAAATAGATAAAAGAATTATTGTAAAGCCACATATCCTCAGAGCCAGGCAAAGCTCAATTGCTGGGCAGGACACATGGCTGTGGAGAGGCCCATATCTCCATGGGAGTAAAACCCTGAATAGCACTGTGGCATTTTGGCAGCACAAAGATCAGTAATTTGGGTGTCCTGGCTTTTAGAAGCTGCCCTCTGGCTCCTGCTTTCCAGGAGAGAAGGTGACCCTGTCCCAGATCTCCGTGCATTGCCACCTCCTGGGGAAGCCCCTCTGTGCCTCTCACTCCTGCTCTGTAAAACTCTTTGTCTCTTGGGTGGGGTGGCTGAGGAGCTGTGGCAAGGTGAAAGAGGGCTCAGGCATGTCCCAGAATGGGTGTGCATGACTCTGGGTGGCTGGGGGAGGATTGCATGTCTGAGGGAAAGTCATTGCTTCTGCAGCTGGATGCTTTGAAGGCAGTGAGGGGCTGGCTGAGCCCATGGGCATAGTTAGGGCTGGCGGGGAGAACTCCAAAGGCCCTTTCCTTCTCTGAGTCACCGTCCCTCCTCCTCCTCCTCCTCCTCCTCCTCCTCGCCTGGTGATGAAGGAGCACTCATGGCTTTCCAGGGTGAGAAAGGAAGGCAATGCCCACGTCACTCAGCTCTGTCAGCCCCTGCCAAGGGCAAGGCAGTGGCACAGCTCACACGTTTCAGGGCTGGGCACGAGTGGCTTCGCTTTGTCTTTTTTTTGGCTTTCACCTGCGGAAGGTAAAAGCGTCAGTGAGGCATGGTGGGGAGCAGAGGGCAATCTTCCCTCTTGGGCAAAGTACAGGCCTGCACCAAACACCAGTGTCTGAGCTTGCATGGAGTGGCTCACACAGTTACCAAAGAAGGCAAACAACCCTACATTGAAACAACACAAACAAACAAACAGCATCTTTCTGTCGGGGTTTGTAGGCGAGCTACAAGTAAACAGCAATAGCCATGATCAGTTAGACAGTTGTGTTTAATGAGATCTATTTTAGAGATTAACTACCCAGTCTAAAACTCATCATGCTGCTGATATTCTGTTGGTCTCAAAATATCATGGAAATGAAAATAATTAGGCTGCAGGTTGCAGTAGCTGTTAGGAAATATTGGCATGACATAACTGAAGAAATGTTGAAAAGACAAATTTCAGTATGAGCCCTATGACATAGTAAAAATCATTGGTTAATATCATGCTAAATCAAAACATCATAGAGAGTCACAATTTCATATGGAGAGGAGGCAGGGAAACCATACTTAAATAAATAAGGGCCAGGCAATGTTGGAAGTCAGAGACAGAAGAGCCTGAATGAGTAAATAGAAACTGTTTCCACTGGTAGAGCCTGAGCATATTAAAGTTTTGTTTTGTAAAAAAAAGTTAGGTTTGTGCAAAATTAAAAACTAGCATTTTTGATGGTTTTTCTTCATGCTTGAAAATGAACTTTAATGAAGAATGTTGTTTATAATGCTCTCCTGCTTGGGAGAAACAAAAGAAAAAATGTTCATCCCGAGCCTGAACTGATTAACTGAGTCCCCACCTCTGACATCAGAACAGAGCAGCATGGCTGGCCTGGCCCTATGCTCCCTCCTCTCTCTTTCCCCAGGGAGATGAGGTCATCAAAACTTTGCTGAAATGTTGTTTTCCAAGGATTCTGCAGGGCAGGTTCATCCTAAAGGTGAACTTCATTGATTTCAAGATATGTGGACATCTGGAAATTCATAGCATTCCACTCCCCTAGATACACTGCAAAAGCCAAATGTGATGCTTCCAGGGGGTCTTTGTTGTATCCCTAATGGCACTACCAGGAGACATGGCATTATTTTGTGATTTTGGCTGGAGTTACCATCACATCCCCCAAAAAATCCTCAGAGGGTTGCTCCAGCATTTTCTTTCTGATCCTTGGCAGTTCCAGGTAGCGACAAGGGACCCAGATGAGTCCTCTGGGACCTGGGATCTATACAACAGGACACTGCCAACATCTTCATCATCCTGTGGCTTGACTGAACGGTGGTGAGAACTCCTGCCAACTTCTCATGACCAGACTGGAAAAGGACAAGCCTGAGATTTGTCCCAGCTGCCCTCTCATGAGTCTTAATTATTTACCCATGCATTGCACAGCTCTGCTGGGGAGTCCTGGCAAACCCACAACTCATCTGCTCCTCCATGGCTGCTGGGGCTTGAGGCTCAACGGGGAGCAGGATTGAGTAAGGTCCCAGCAGTGATCCAAGAACAGAGTTCTGTCCCATCCACCTGGATGGGTTTGCAAAACAGGTGTGTTTGTGGCTGGGCAGGGTGGGTCTGGCTGCACCTAGCACGGCGGGTGGCATCAAAGGAGGCCCAGGGTTGAAAGTGGGTGAAGGAGACAAAAGGCAGGGTTGGGAGAGAAGCTTGGGCGGAGGATGAGAAGCGGGAGAGGTGGCAGATGAGAGGTTGGAGTGTGGGCTGCACTGGCATCACCCTGCTCTCTGCAGCATCGCCCAAGGAGTGAGCTGGAGAGTGAGCATGGAGGGAAAAGCAGGAGCTGTGCCACAGGAGGAGTGGTCACTGGATGCAGCAAATCATTCTGCTGCTCATCCCCTGGGTGTGCTCAGGCACACAGAGCCTGGATCCCCATCACTGGAGACTTCCCTGCACCCAGGGGTGCCCAAGCACCTCAGTGCCCTGCACCTCCTATCACCCAGACCCTACCCAAAGTCTCACTTCCAAGCTTTCTTCTCTGGACTCATTTTCCCTGGCCACCCCTCCCCACCTCTTCTTGGTGTGACAGGGACAGTGCCCTGCACCTCCTATCACCCAGACCCTACCCAAAGTCTCACTTCCAAGCTTTCTTCTCTGGACTCATTTTCCCTGGCCACCCCTCCCCACCCCTTCTTGGTGTGACAGGGACATGGATGGGGCACAGCCAGGACTGGTTTGGGTGCAGGGGCTGGCAGGAGGCAGTGAAGGGATGAATCAAGGGCTGGCACTGCCTACTTCCATCCTGAGAGGAGATGGGGCTCTTCCACACACAGTGTACCCCATCACCTTCACAATCTGACTTGCCCGGACCAGTCAGTGGCCTGTGTACAGCAATTAAACTTTGCCAAAATGGTAAAACCAGTCTCTATAAACTCAGATCCAAACAGAGTATTTTCATATGACAGAGGCCACAGCTTAATATAATTAGCTGTGACTTACACGCTGGTTACTCTGGTGTGATGTCAGCTTCTCTACACTGTTTATTTTAATTAAAGCAGAAATTGTAGGTCTTGAGAGCTGGTAATTACAGCCCGTGGACTCAATTTGCCAAAGCCCCTAATTAACCTGCTCTGTGTCTACCTGACTTGAGGTGTTAGTTGAAACATGACTGGTGCAGTGGCATTATGTTGTCTGCAGTGATGGAAATACAGTAGGAAGACGTGACAGGCTCTGTGATGGGGGATCCATATTTTAATCTGTTCTGCATGACATTCCTCTCACTTTTATGTAGATTGCCAGTTTCCTACCTGAGCCTTTGTAAGTGATAGACTAGCTGAGAAAATAGATTTGACAAGAAGTACCCCTTTTTTCAGAATAATTGCCTCCTGTGTATGCTCAGCAGGGTTTGGAAGTCTGGGATCTCTGTGGCAGGAGATTGCAGCAGAGCAGGTGGACCTTAATGCTCACAAATACTTCTGCCCAGATTTGGCAGCTCCGTCTGCCTCAAGTAACTTTAAAATGCAAGTGCTTCTCTCCCAGCTCAGCCACAACCTCGCATCATTCAAGTCCCTCTTTAATTTCCCACCCAGTGCCTGCTATCACATTTAATGTATTCATTCCCCCTGTAAAGACTCTCCGTAGTCTCTTGCTCCTGTATCTCCACAGCTGCTCTACTTTCTCTCTTCTTGACTCGTGTGGACCAGCCAGATATTTCACCACCAGTGCAACAGGGAGTTTTGCTCTTGCCCAAGGTGGCCCAGATCAGGGCCTGGAGACAGACACACTGCCCTGCTTTTTCCATGCTTGAAAATCCACAGCTCTCCCTAAGCTTGGATCTGCCCTAACTACAACTGAACCTCTAAAATGCCTGCTTCCAAAACTGAGCTGCTTTGCACAGACCAGCCTTTACAGAAATTGAACTTGTGCTTTTGAGGTAAAATATGTACCAATTACAAACTAGGCAGCTATCTGCTTAGATTGGCCATTTCTTTGTCTTTTCTTATAAATTTTTCCCCTTGCTCATGTGTGTCCTTCTCGTGCAGTGATTTTGCAGGAAATGTGGACCTGATGACTAAGGGCATAAACAATGCCAAAAGATCTGCAGGGCCACTATTTCTTATTAGCCTTGATGTACCCATCCAGTTTCAAAAATCTTTTGCAGTTGAAAGCTCTCCTCTACACTTGAACTTTTAAAGGAAGTCAGTCTGCTGCTTTAGGAACAAATGTGAGCCATAGTACCTCAATTTGCCCTTTAACTGGGTGACAGAAAAAGAAAAAAAGCAAGTACTTGATTTATGAGCTATGTATTTGAAAAGAGGAAATATTCTTCATACAGTTTAAACTAGAGAGATAGAGATGTGAAATCCTTTCCAAAGGCTGCTCTTTTCCGTTAGGAGATAATAACAGGATATCAAAGTTCCCCATCACCATTTTAACCACTCTGTTTCCCCCAGATTTCCCCTACATTTTGTGGGGAGGGAGAGTGTGTTCCTTGCAACCTGTCATCGTTCAAAACTGCCCATGGGAGGATAGCTGAGGGAAGGAGAAGGGGGGTGGAGGTGCATGATGCACGTTAGCCAACATCTCACAACACATTAATCTTCACCAGCAAGGAGAGACAGGCCAACTCCTCGGGGCTTCACCACTATAACCTTCTCCTCCTCATTCATGAAGACAAATGCCCTCGGAGTGATCAGCCATCATGTATTCTCTATGCATGTGCCAGATGGCTGTCTTGTAAGCTAGCCAGAAAGAAATCTTCTCTACGGAGAGCAAACAGGCAGGAGTGCTTGCAGTGAGCTTCCCACAGGTGTGACATCCACCCGGCTGTCCGTCCATCCCTGCAATTCTTCGTTGGGTTTTTGTGTGATGAGCTGGCAGGTCGTCCATCCTCACTGGCAGGGAGGAGCCAGGCTGGGGTAGCCCCGTTCCCATGGAGATTGCTACTGCTTCCCCATGTGCCATTAGGGTGTAAATGACAGGATTTTCCTAAATCCATCCCCCTGGAGCATCTCACGCAAGGTTGGTGAGGAAAGAGTGAAGAGTAAAATGGGTGTGGAGCTTTCTGGGGCTTGAGGAGCAAGCTGTGGCAGCACGTCACCTGGCATGATCTTGTGTTTGCTTTCTCTCTTCGTCCTTTCTAAAGGTCAGATGCTGGTGACCTTACATCACCTGGTGGCACAATTGTCCATCCTGATTCTGGAGGATGCTGAGCAGGAGTTGCTTTCCCAGCTGGGGGGCTGTGCAGAGGGCAGGGGCTGGTTGGGAGCACACTTACACTGAGATCCCCATGTTCATGCTCCCTCCCCTTCCCCCCCCTGTGGACTCAGTTCCTTCTGGCTTTGACCTACCCAGGCAGTGACCAGTGCAGGGAAGCAAATATTGCAGATGGAGTCCCAAAGGCAGATGTGAGGCTGGACTATGCCAGTGCCTGCAAGTCTGAACAAAACCTGATCTCTGCATCCTGCCGGTCATCACCTCCTCCCAGCCCAAGAATCTGAGTTACTTGTAAGGACAGACTAATCCAAAACTAAAAAAAAAAAATTAAAATTAAAGGGAGAGAGATGACAGAGTAATCCAGAATAAAAAAAAAGAAAAGAAAATTAAAGGGAGAGAGAGATTAAGTTTGTTTCAACAACAAATTCTAAATAGTTCTCAATGGACATAAATCTTCTTGTATAGAAGGAGTGGAATCTTTCTTTTTCTTTGGAAACCAATGGTCAAATTCCCGTCCATTGCCTCCAGGATTTTAGCCTAAACTCTTTCATGTATTAAATATAGTTCTAAGTAGTTATAGATCTGTTGAATCAAGAGAGAAATAAAAATGGCAACACTGAGTATTTTTATTATTATTTATGCTGCCAGTTGCAAGGTCCCCATTAGAATGAATGAGACACTCAGAGTGCTTTAAGTTGACATATACAAAAGAAAGACCCACGGGTTCTCCACATTATTTTATGTCTTGAAGAAATACCCAACAACACAATCAGCAGAATGCAGTTAGATCATTTATAATAGAAAACCCACCAGATTCATTAAACTGGCCAGTTCCAGCTGTTCACAATGCACGGGGTTGACTGAAGGATTTCTCCTGCTGTGCTGTGGGATGCTGGGTGTCAGGATGGGGTGTTAATCTGCACACAATATGCATGGAAATTACTGGGCAGATCTTCACGAATTGGATCAGAGAGCAGCATCAGAGCTGGCTGCTTCTTTTGGCTGCTGCTCACCTCCATGCATGCCAAGGAGAAAAAACTTTGTCCTGAGCTGCTGTGTATCAATGCATCAGCTCACAGACATGTGCTAGACAGCTTGAAGAAGAGAGTGTCATGAATCAGCCATATCAAAGGGGTTGTGTTTTTTAAATGGGAGCAAACTGCTCCAGGCTCAGATTTGAACCTCAGGTTCCTGCTGAAGCCCAAAAATATTTATTTTTCTCATTTATCTGTCAGACCCACTGTTTTCCCACAGATCTTCCCACCTGCATGTGCAAGTAGCTGGCTGGTACCTCCTCCTGGTTGGGAAACTTGGGCCAGTAACACCATTGCTCAACCACCAAGCCCCACTGCACTCTGACACAGACCAGTATGAGCTTTGGGATCCCCACAGCAGGAGGTTCAAACTCCTCTAGGTTACTGGTCAGGAGTCAACATACCAGTAAATTCAAGTGCAAGTTCCTACCATCAGGGACCGTTGCTTTGTTCTGTGTTTGGATAGTGCCCCGCCTGTGGGGCTGTACCTCCAGGTTAGGGCCCTTCAATGCCACACTTGTGCAGTGAAATTAAATAATAAAATAGCAGCAGTAACCAGAGTAATTAGCACCTGCTTTGACTTGTTGCCACAGACCCACCAACCACAAACATTAGTCAGGGTTTGTGATCATGTCTTCCAAACTGCAAATGCTTGCAAAACACCTACTGTCTTTTCACACATGGAAAAGGGGGGAAAAGTCAGAAAAACAATTGCTGACAACAGATCTCATCACCTAGATTCCTCTGGGTGGCCAGTGCTTTCCTCTAGCTGTAAAACATCTCTCCCCACTCCAGATCCACCAAGTGTGTGGGTACTCATCTGCCTCAGGTAAGGGCCTACACTGCATCTCCAGTGGGCAAGAAAAGGAGGGATGATGCTCAGCTGGATTTCTTCTGTCTGTCATTGAGTATCAGCCACAGCATGAGTTAAAATAGAGGCATAATAGGATAAATGAAAGGGAGTGATTGAGAAGATGTGGGCGACGTGACAGACAAGCAAGCTTCTTGCATGTTGATGAGAATGGCATTATCCAAGCAATGGTTGATTTCTTTTTGTGTCTTGTTTAAAGGGGCAGCATCTTCAAGCAGCCTGGATTTCCTGAAGGATAGTAGTTATATTGCAGAAAAAGCCCATGTCTTCTCAGTGAATCAATTCTACATTTATTTACCCCAAAAAGCCCCAAAGGAAAATTAAAACAAACAATTCCAAAAGCAATGCGATATGGGACAGGAAACCTTCATGAGTTGTCAGCTTAAAACAGAAAGAATGGGTCTGTGAATAATGGCAACCCACTATGGAACAAGCTGATATTTCAGTGAGTTTTCAATAAACCTGAGCATCTAAAAAATGGAAAGTCTGCCAGCACTCATGAACAGCATGTGAGAAAGCCTCTTGCAGCCTCTGTGTTCATCTGTCACCAGAGATGCTTGCTAACAGTGCCACACGAGTCAGTTTTTATAGTATATGCTTTATACCCATGCATTATTTTTAGGCAGTTACTGTGGCCCTGCAATTTGGGGAAGTACAGAACACCGAGCTCTGTACAAGGAAAATACGTAGATGGATTCGAAAGCAATTCCTGCTGGAGGAGTCTTAAGGCCTAGGTGTGTTTGCAACCTTGACAAAGTTACAGTAAGATGAAAGACAAAGGGCAGGAAAACATATAATTAAAGTAGCGTGATGTTACTGGGCACTTATAGACACAGAATGAATACAGAGTGCTTTTACTGTGAGAGATGCTGTCCTGCTGTCACCAACTTTCCCTGAGGTTATTCAGACACAGAATGACCAAAATGAGACACCGTGATTGCTCCTGTGAAAGACACATCTTGAAGAGGAGTCCCAAGAAATTCAGCAGTCAGGAAAAGGTAGTGGAGAGAGCAAGAATAACGAACAGTTTTGTTATGAAACAGAATGCTCTGGAGGCAGTTTAACGGAGGCGATCCAGGTCAGAGCTGTTGTGATGGAAGAGAACTTTTAAATTACTCAGGGTTTAAAGGGACCCAATGTTCCTTCTGATTTAGGAATCAGTTCCAGCTGGGTACGAGCCAGCTAAGGATCCACAAATGGGTACAAATTCAAATTGTAGGGGAGGATAGGAACTAGCAGTTCTCATAGGCAGGTTCAGCCTTCTTATTCACTTTATCTGATATCTTGATAGTGACAGCAAGACACATCAGATAACTCTGAGGGAGATAGAAGGAGCTGTTCCACAAACATTTAGGGATAATTCCTTGATTCAAGGTTTGAATTGTAGTAACAGTTGATGAGAGGAAACAACTTTAATCAGTGTGGTATTCACAATGTCACAGTGTTAGACACAGGCAACAATTGTGACAATTTCACACGTGCCCTTCAAACTTGTCAGATGATGGTCATATATAGTGATCTGCAGGTGTGTTGTCCTTCTGTGTAGGTTAGAGGAGGTGCTGTGGCCCAGAAAGATGTCCAGCCTCTTGCCAGACCTGTGCCCAGTGCTCCACTGTCCTAGCAGGTGGTGGCAGGGAGCTGCTTTGGCAGCTTTTTGCTTTCCCAGTGTGAGTGCTTAACCCAAAATGATGCTCTGGATGTTTCCCAGCAGTAACAGCAAACCACTGAGCCTCATGTGATCTCCAAGTGAAACCCACTCATCTAACTTTTGGCTTACAGCCTCTTGGCTGCAGCACTTCAGCCCTCTGCAATGCCCCTGCCACATGTCTCCTCACCCAGACTTGGCCACTGTGACAGCACAAGGTCCCAGAGCAGAGCCATGGGACTCTGCCTGCACCCACAGCATGGCCGTGGCTTTGAGAAGCAACATGCTCCATATGAGCTGAGCACAGGGAACCCAACCCCTCCTGTGCACATGTCAAACAGCAGCCTCATAACTTCCTGGGGGAGCCCAGGACTTAGGGGTTCAAGCAGCACTTTACAGAGGAGCCACCACAATGAGCTTGGGAGATGTTGTGCCAGCTGTCCAGGCCCTGGCAAACTCATTATTTATGAGAGCTGACTAGTGAGTTGTGTATTCCATTGATTCTTTGGGGAGCTGAATCAAGTTCTCTGTCATACTAGAGATGTTGAGTGACAACTTTTCATTGCCTCAGTTTCCCCTGTTTGAAATGTCACCTTTGAAATACTCAGGAGTAAACTGTTTTATCACTCCATTGGGAATAATACAGTTCCTGTGTTCCTTATTCCTTGATTCAGGTGGTTTCATGGGATCTTTAACTCACCACGGCAGCAGTTTCACAAGGTGATAATAAAACTGATGAGGTGTTCACACAGGGCAAAGTGATACCTGAAAAATAAAAAAGTTAGGTAAAAGAGTGGAGGTAAAGGCAAGACCATGGAGTGGTGATCCAGCTTGCTGGAGGCACAACAAAGGACAACAGTGAGGCCAGGAACAAGAACCTCAACCTTCCCAGGGCTCAGCCATCCTTCCAGCACCAGGCCAGGTCTCTGCCAGGAGGTTTTGTGTCCATACCAACAATCTCATTCATATACTAAATTAATCAGAAGATCTTCTGTGTCTGCAGAGACAACAACAGCATCTTTTGGTAGGGTGGAGTTCCAGGTCCTCACTTGTCTCAGATGCCAGCCAGAAACATCAGGGATAAGAGAGATGCCACTGCTGAGTGGCTCTAGCTGTCATCAGTGATGCTATGACTGTTCCTTGTGTGAGCAGGTTACAGCTAAGGAAAGGCGAGGTGTGAGGGCTGTGTTTATTTCACTGTATTTTAATGAAGAAATTGAAGCTGCTGTCAGCATTACCCGTGGGTGCATCAGCTACAAATCAACACTTAAATAAATGAACTAAATGACGTGATGTCAGCTCAATATTCACAAACTACTTGGTCAGAACGCAGACTGAGTGCTTTGTAGCACTGAGCCTATCCCCAAAATAACCCTGTGGGTAAAAGCCTGAACTAATTAACGAGTGGGCGTCCTGTTCTGAAAGGCAAAGAACTCAGGGGACACCAGTGTTAATATTTAGTATCACCAAAACTAATCAACACCAGAGATGTCTAGGAAAATCTAGAGCTGGCATTCCCCCTCCTCACCCATTCCAGATGGAGGTGTGAACAGCCTGAGAGATGTCAGTGACTTCCTGGGGTACCTGGTGTCTCCCAAGGGGAATCATTGGCAGGAATTTTTGGCCTGTGCCAGCCCCAGCAATGGAGCAGGGAGAGGGAGGCAGGTGACTCAGGAGCCTGGAGTCTTTCCCTCTGTAGGAAGTGAGAGTTGGTGCCACCACAGGTCACCAAGGCACTGACAAAGGTGTCTGCCACCAACACTGTGTCACCTTTCTCCTAGGCTGCTGGGCTGGGTCCACCCCTCAAGCAATGCTGAGCTGTCCCAGTTTCTCTCTCCATGGGCTGTTGCAAGAGGGACAGCCAGCCTGTCCCTGAGCACCAGGAGGGATGGCTCTGCCTCTTCAGTGCACCCACTGCTGAGGACAGGCTCTGCCATAGGGCTGGGAGGGCAATTTCTTCCACACCTCTTTCTGTATCTCAGTCCTCCTGGACATGCAATGCAGGTACAGCACTTGTCACTGCTCCCCTGATCTCCTGTGACTGTCTTGTCAATCACCTAGAGCTGCTGTATATTTCTGTACAGGACACTATGTTGTCTGGACTGACAGTTTTCTTATGAGTGGTAGCAAACTTTGGCTAGAAATAATACTAATTTAGCCTCTTTGGCCTTCAGTTTAACTACTCAAATGTTCCATTCTAAGGAGGTGACAGCTGCTTTGATCTGCTTCAGTAAAAGTGGATAGAAAGTCTGAAGCTTGCTGGAAGGCAGCTCTTTTTCCACTGCAGCCTTCTGGGAAGATCTTGTGGGTAAGAGAAGCATTAGAATGTAAGTGATGCCTCACAGGACCTTAATTAGTAGAGGGAAACACCTTGATTGGTATATTCTTTGGCTGTCTTAGTCAGTTAATACCACCTCTAGGTCACACACTGCTTCTGCAGTCATCACTGCAACTCTCCTAGGTGCAGCTCCAGTCTGCTGGGGTCTGGAAAAGACTGGGCGTGGGGCTGGGCTGGGTGGTCAAGGGTTGGAAGGTGCAGGAGCCTCCAACTGCATCGGCATTCGACAGGGAGGCTGCTCAATTTACACAGTCTAGTATCTGCCCAAGGAAGAAGAGCTTCTCCATAGAGGAGTTCCATGGAGTTTGGGTGCCACTCTGCTGGCTGTAATTAGGTGCTACGTGGCTAAATTATCTTGTTCAATTTATATGTGATACTTTGCTGGGAGGCCATTAAATTCATGTTCTCTTCCTAAGATAAAGGCTTTTGAAGCTATTCCAGGCTTCCATGTAAAGATGCACTTAGCCAGTTGCAACAAATAGGAGGATGAATGCTTCTCTGTCAGTGCTGTGTGAGGCCATCAGAGGCAGATGCAGAGTTCTCACCACAGCTGGGTTTGGTTTTGGTGTCTGGGTTTGTTACTCTGACAGGGATCCTGCAGAAGCCCAATAGCTTTACAAGGACTTGTGCAAAACTGATCTAGTAATAAAAAGCCTTGGTGCTGGGCAATCAGGAGCTTTCCATGAGTCCCTATGACATGAGCAATGCTATTCTGAGGTGTCCCCTCTTCCTCTCTTCATCATCTTTGGGTATTGAACACTTTGTTCAGAGCAGGTGAGAGCTTTCTCCCTCCCAGACACCTCTGCCATTCATACAAACCCATGGCACATGAAGGCTGGTCAGGAACCCTGTGGAAGGAAGGGGACCTCAGGGCTTCCAGATGGACCAAGTGTGGCTAGTTTGGGCTACCCACAGATGTCCTGTGTTCAAGTCCTCCTCAGCTATTGCAGTAATTTCAACATACAGCAGGGGCAGGCATCAGTCAGCAACACAGCAGAGCCTTGAGGAAGACAGAGCACAGGGATCAGGCTGCTGCAGTTGTTCTTCTGCTGAGTTTTTAAGCTCTGAAATCAGTAACTCATTTGGCAAAGGCTACGGCCAAAGCTAGGCTAGTTAGTTAATGCAAGAACTGAAGAAGCTGTGAAGTGACCTCAACAAGGCTTACTTTTTTCTTAGGAGGGGACTTCAAGCTTCCTTGCATACTTAGAGATCAAGGGAGCAGCTTTTAGAGACACTTGCACAGCTCATTTGATTTCTCTATGCAAAAATACCGTGTATATTTGAATCATGAAACGTGGGCTACAAACAGTGAGAGGTTCTGGGGACTGAGAAAGTATCTGGCATTGGACCCCAGCTCTGAAGTAGGAACAGGAACCATCTCCAGGCATCCCCAAAATTCTTACTTGGTTAGAGGGGGTTCCAGTGCTGCACACGGTCCCCAGATCTACTCAGCTTCAAACAAATTTTATTTTCTTTTCAGTTTGAATGCCACCTCCTATTCTATTGGCATACTCCAAACTTAGGGATGCTTTAAAATGGGGATCAAGTTCTCCTGTGTCACTGAGCACTGAGGAGGGATTCAAAAACTCAGGAGGAGCCTATTAGATATTTTAGGGCAGGTTGCCAGTTCTTTTGCCAGCACACAGACTACTACAAATTCTTACACGCACATACATAGTTCAGACTCGCCCTGTGCAGTGACACCCAACCACATTTAATTCCTGTGCATACCATCTCTCTTTGCCAGCCTCCTCTCTGAAGCTTTTTTCCTTGTTCTCAACAAACACAATTCTAAATTCAGTCCCTGAGTTTCCATTAGGGATGAGCAAAGCAGAGCTTTAAATTCTGAAGCTCTCTTAACCCATCTGCTCCTGGAACAAAAAGCTTCCCAGTTTCATTCCAACAACTCAGGAAACTTTTGTCCACTGAAATCTTGGAAAAGAAAAAAGTGTGGGGGGGAGGGCAACCCAAAAAGGAATTACTAAAGTGGAGCAGGTCCTTCTTCTGGTGTAGTTTTACTTGCAGAGATGTGAATTAAAGGGATGATGGTGAATACAGTCTTAAGACCTGATCTGAGTCTTCTGTGAATATTCCTCCGTAGAGCAAACTCCAGCATATTCTGGTCTGTACTTGTGGATGGTAGTTCAAGGTTACATTAAAGAGGCTGACAGTGCAGCTCGGATCCTGCAGCACCTGCTTGTACCTTGGCTCAGATCATTTTTCAGAAAGAAAAAAAAAAAAAAGGAATTAAAACAAAAATAACCTACCTAAATAAATAACTGCAGGGGAAAAAAAGCTCCAAATGTGCCATGTGTTTTCATCCTGATGTTGTTATTTGTAAAAAGGAAGGGGCACTGGCTGGAGCAGAAGGTAGGTGTATCTTTTGGCACTGATGGAGTTAATGGTGATCCCCTTCCCTATGGCCATCCAGCACTGGGTGAGTGCAGCCCCATTGTCCATGGGCACAGCCTGTGCTAAATGTGCTGCTCTTCCTGGAGCCATAATGTGAAACACTGGGGGCTGGAGTAACAAAGACCTTTTCCATGAGCAGTTCACAGCCCCTCGTGGCATCATGGGTCATAGAATCCTAGAATCATAGACTCAAAGTTCCCCCCAGAGCTGCCTCAGCAGATCCACCAGAATCACCTGGTTCCTCAGGTTTGAAGTTGGGCCAGGGAAAAAAAGAATTTGATGGGCTGAACCATGGCATTTCAAGGCTCATCTGGGGAGTCAGTGCCTCATACTGTGCCAGATTCTGGCGTCTTCAAAGAATGAACTTCTATTTCCTGATGACTGAAACTGCTAAGAGTCATTGAAAAGGAGGATGAAAAAATCTGAGCATTAACTGAGTTTTAAATTGAGCAATGAGCACCTTGCATACACATACGTGAAATACTTATTTCCCCCACTGAGAATTAGTTATTGATAAATCCACAAGGTGATGTAGCAACAACTTCCACTGTTCTGTGAGATAAGAGCTAGTGTTTAATCAACTAGGAGAGTTAGATGAAAGAGATACCATGTAATAAGCGTTATTCTTGTGGAGCTGCCACCTCCAGCCTAACAATTTTAAATTGAGGCTTGCTGAAGTTTTTCATCACTCTGATCTCACCTGACCACCATTGCCTGTTACATGTGAAATCAGGGGGTGCTGCTCTCTGGGGGTGTGAAAAAGAGGATTTCAGCTGTGCTCTGCCTGAGCCCATTGGCTCCTTCCCCACAGTCTGTCCCTTCACACTCTGCTCCTGCTCCTTCAGCCCCTCTTCCCACCTCTCAGCCACTTTGGAACAGACACTGCAGAGGCACTTCAAGTGCATGGATGTCATTGACAGGCAAATGAAAGATTTGATCTTTTGATTCAAGCCTTTTTTAAAAAATGATCCACTAGCAACGGAACTGCCTGTTTTGTTTTTTTTTTTTTAAAGAATTTACTTCTCTTCTGTGACAAGAAATGGCTTAAAGACCTGCTTGCCTGCCCAAGTTTTGCTCTGCTGTAGTTATGCTGATGCATATGCTTCACTGAAGCTCCATAAGTGCTGGTGCTGGCAAGGTGTGAGGTATTCAGGCTCAGACCAACATAAGGTACATGGAGAGCAGAATATTTTGCTGCACAAATGCTGAGCATCTAGAGTGCAGGGTTTGCACCTGTGCAATTACTTTGATGTAGTCAGACTGGAGCAAGGAAAGGGGAGAAAAGCAATGTAGACAAAGCTTTCAGCTGACAGAGAAAATAAAAACACAGCTTGTGGTTGTGCGAACTGATCTGTGATAAAAATGTTTGCATAAATTACATGCAAATGACTGGGAAGTACAAACATACCCACAAGAAAGTCTGTTCCACTCAGGACCAGAAGCAGAAGTGCTGGAAATATAGGAAGAGAACTCAAACCTCAAGGAAGTTACCAGGGTGAGGGTCTCTTTCAGTCAAAATCAGTGACAAAGCCGCCACTTACCTCATTAGCATGGGATCACCCCCTGGTCTTGCAAACAAGGGGATTCTATCTAGCTCACAAAAGATTTAGGGAAGCACCCAAATTGTTGTTGCTAGCTTAGAGATACATGAAAACTGTAGAAGTGGCCCTCATGGGGAGTATTTCTTTGGGACCCTATCTACCTGTTTGGAGGTGGAGGTTGGGATGCCCATTGGAGATGCACCAAAAGAGGCATTTCCAGTCACCTGTCTCATTCACTTTGCTGAGTTGTTATTATTCCAGGTCTCAGGAATCCTAACTTCTCTGGGAAATAGGGACAGCCCCAGCCAGTGTGACTGTAAGCTCCAGGTCAGTGCTCACTGACTGGAGGCAGTTACTCATGTTACTGTCTCTGGGCTGTTTCTTGAAGGAGACTTTGCCTTTCCAAAAGCTTCTCTCATGCATCTGCAAATGGCTTCTTCTGCACAGTGCAGGCTGCATGTTGCCTGCTTGTGTGCTAAACCATCTGACTGAGCCACCAGCAGTTTAACCAGGGTCTTCCTGAGGTGTTGCAATATATGGACGTGTTTTTGGGGGGTCTGATAGGTCAAAAATATACATACACATATGTAAGTGTGTGTAAATTTAAAAAAAAAAAAAATGGCTTTTACCCTCATTTTGACCAGAGATAGGAGAAGTAATAATTATAACTTAAATTGCATTGATGCAAAATCACAACAGTATTTTGCTTATCTGATCTTATCTTTCCTTTGATGGTCTGAGTTGCACAATAACAGCTAACTCTACAGGGGCTGAGAGATAGCATGATACTGCTCATGAAGCTTATCATCTCACTGCTTCTCATCACAGCCTTAATGTTGGTAATAACCCAAGCTTGAGTTTAAAGAGGAATACTTAACTTTAATATATATTTCCTGCTCCCATGTATTTCAGGGAAAAGCATTGAATTTATTGGCAGGAAGGACAAACAAAAACAGACTCTCCCGAGATGCTAAGCACATATAAAAATCCAGATGTTTCCAGCATCAGGATTTTTTTTTTTTTCCTTTATTTTGGTCTCTGTTTTCCTGCCAGGCCTACAGGAAAGCAGACACAGAATGAAACTGCTCTCCAATGGTAGCTTTGAGGAGCAAACTCTACAAACAAGAAAAAACAAACACAGTCAAAATCAAGTGCTTTCCTCCTTTGTCATTTGTTCGGCTGCTGCTGCCGAACCCCAGGCTCATACCTGGGGTAAGAGTTTTTTCCTGTTTCTTCTGAGGCCATGCTTATGTGACCCGGGGACTTCTAAGGCTGGGAAAGGTGGGGAGGGGGGGGGAAGGGGGTGTCTCATCTCACAGATCCTTCCTGCAAGATGTCTAAGTGATGACTGCTTATTGATCCTCAGCCTGCGTGTGGCGGTGCAGATAAAGCTGTGTTTGTTGGACATCCCACTGTGGCCAGGGCATCCTTATCTCTGCTGCAAATCAGGGAAATATGGCTCCTGTGGGTTCTTGGGAGGGGGGTGAGGGGGGGGGGGAAGACCTTGTGCTCAGGACTAAGGAATTTCCCTTATTATCTGATTAATCTTTAGGACTTCCCTGCCTTCCTTCCCCTCGTCTTACAATCGTGCTGTGTATAGGCCAGGAGGACTCCTGGGAGTTGGAGTGCTGATTTATTCATTGTTGTATTACTGCATAAATGAAGGGCAGCAGTCTTTCCAACTCGGTGGATTCTCTTGACTTGATGAAACTTGCACAGAAACACTGGGAGGATTCCTCTAGTGTGTTGCTGCTGTTCCTCTGCTTCATTAAATAGCTGCTGCATTAGGTACTTTGCAAAATATTAGTGCAATTAGTGATATACATTTATATAAATTTGACAATGACCTGTGATAAGGGAATGATACTACAGCATCCTGCTGATGCTACTTTTCTTCTCGGAGTGTTATTTCCCAATATCTTGCTCCATCGTGACCTGGCAGTAATGAAGTCAATGAAAACTTTTCTTTTGATGTGAGAGGGAGCAGGAAAAAAAGTCACCCTGAGATTCCTTAGGCAAGCCTGGGTCTCATTAAAGTTACTGGAAAAAATATACATGTCCAGTTTGTATACGGAAATTATGTTGATTGTCCCTTCTGGCTGTAACCAGAAAACTCATCCAAACCCAAAAAAACAACAAGCAAAATAAGTTAGGAAAGACAGCATAAGTGCAACAAAGAATATTTTTCCAGTGTATTAAGTAAGTACCAAGTATTCCATGGTTGTGCTTACTGCTCAGTAGGGGAACTCCTTTTCAATGGAGGATAGCAAAGTTAATCCTGCCCTGTTTTCTTTTGCTTACTAAAAGAGCTGAAAGGCAAGCATTTGTTAATTGTATGTACAGAAAATGTACATGGAGAGCTCAGTTTAATCCCCAAAGTTATAAAGATTCTTTCTTTTTACCTTTTTTTTTAATCAAAAACTTTTCAAATGGTGGTGGAAAAAATGAATGTTGAAAGCTATCCTTCTGTTACACTCTGTAAATCTGGGACTGTCTGTCAATTCCATTTCTGTTCCATTGAGCTCTGGCAAGAAGTTCAACTGACAGGGAAAATGTCTTTATTACACAAGGAATTGTTTGCTCTGCCACTATCAGCTGTGCTAACAGTAGCTCCCAAAACTGTGCTAGGGTTTAACTTTTCAGCCAGGTTCTTCTGTGAGAGCTAAGATGGGTTGTCTTTAGATGCATAGCTGCTGTCTGAGCACAGGGCTTACCAGAGAAAGAGAGCTGGTGGTCATGTCGTGTGGCAAAATGTATGTATTTTGCCAAATTCAGCCAAATTTGCCTCTACGAAAAGCATCCTCAGGGTAAAGGCCATGGTTTGCTCTCTGAACAGTAGCTGGATGCTGGGACAGCCTTCTTGAGGTTTCTGTCACCTCTCTGCCCAAGCACAGCACGTCACTCACACTCAGCAAAACTGATATTTACAAAACTGGGAGTTTCTCTGCGAGGCTCCAAAGCCAGCAGTTGAGCAAAGTCATTTTCCAAACATCTGAGTCACCCTCTGCTCAACAGCTCCCAGAGGGTGCTCTGCCCCTTGGAAAAGCAGGTCCCTTTCTGGAACTGATCTTAGTCACCTCTCCGTTAAAGTCTTGCCCTCGCATCCCCGATGAAAGCCTTGATCTTCTGCTGTTTTTAAAATGGGAACTCTTCTCTCATCACTTCCCAACGTGCCACAGCAGACCAGGGCTATGACCCATCCTCTCATATTTGCACTCCTGAGGCACAGACGGCCCTTTCAAAGGCCCAGTCCCATTTGGGGTTTTCTTTCCTAAGACTCAACCCAACAACCATCTGCTGTGCTCTCTTTGTTAACCCATCACAGGGCACAGTAAATCTCATTTCTCTCAGTGAGAAGTGCTACAGTGGCCAGTGTCTACCTCTTTCATTTTTACTTTTTTATTGACTCTATGGTTACAGCAGCTAAGCTACTACCCCTCAGGTCCCTGAGCAGCCCTGTTGCTTCTTTGGCATGGAATCACCTCATGCAGTTGTGTTTAAGAATAAGGCTGGGCAGCCTTCAGCCCAGCATCCATACTGTGCCTTGGCTTCTCCCCTTGTGGATGAGTTTCAGAAATCTCAACCAACAGCAGGACTTTTTTTCTTTTTCAAGAGGAATTCGTGTGTTCATACACCCATAGACACTGCCAGGCATTGATTCAAGAATCAGCTTACACCTTCCAACAATGGTTAGCAGTGGTTATTAAAACACAGACCATCAAAAGTTTGGTGTCTGTATCTGAGGTGAAATTAATGTGAATGACACTCAAAAGCCCCAAAGCTCTGCTCAGCTGCAGGATTCCTGAAGAGCAGGAGTCTTCTGCTGGCAGCTTGCTGAAGATTTTCTTCTGGGACAGGGGGTTTTCCTCTGTCTTCCCTTCTCACATTTTAGCCCTCAGAACTGGTCTGTTCCCACAGTAGAAGAGCTAAAGCAATGGGCAGACCAGGTCTGGTCCTGCATCTTGAAGGAATGAAGATCCTGAACATTCAGAGGCTGAGAGGTAGGACAATATTTCAGTAATAGTTCTGACTCTGCTTTTCCTCAGCACACCCATGCTGCTATCAGTAAGTCCATAGGAGGAAAATGATCCCCATGTGCCTCAGTTGTCTGTGTCCCTTACTCCAAATCAATTCTGTTTTGCTTTTTAAGCATGTAACTAAAATAGGTACTTAAAGATGTGCAATTATTATGTGATCCACCCTAAATATGCAGAAGAAAGATCATCCACAGAAAGAGTCTTGAACTGAATCTAAGTATTTATCATTACTCAACCAACAAGAGCAGCCCAGAAGACTGTCTATGATGCTGCTAGATGGACATGTTTTCATTAAGCAATTTATGCTTTCCTAAGATGTACAGACCCTTTTATCCTTCTTGACTTTCATATGTTCTGTACAACTCATCTAAGCCTTTCACTCAGTCCTGAGATATGGGAGTGGAGGTGGTAAACCCAGCCCCACTGCAATTCTGCAGCTCCTCCTGGGCTTCCCAGGAATCAGCTCATAGGTTCTCCTCATTACCAAGAAGATTTGGAGATAAACAAGTATTTGCACTTCCCTTTGGCTGACCAAAACTTGGCTTGTCCGTGGAGGCAGCAGCCATGGTCAGAGGGATATGAGGAATGGAATAATTCCTCCCACTCACACAAAGACCACACTCTGACCTGCTGAGTGAAAGGCAGATGTGGAGAACTGCCTGGAGGTGACCATATCCAGAGGCAGAGGCAGAGCCACACTGGGAGCTGGGAGATAAACCAGAGTGAAGAGGGAGAAGAACACAGCAGAAAGACTAAGAGGGGGTGAAAGGTTCAGAAAATCATTGAAAAGGAGCCTTCTTATTCCCTCCTGTTGGTTATTGCCACTGCAGACAGGACAGAGGTTTTGGCAAGGCTCTGCCTCTGAGATGCACACAACAGGGATCTACCCCATGCACTGCATGTGCTGCAGTCTTCCCACTCACTAAAGCTCTCAGGGGCCTTCTCAGGATTTATTTCAGCTTGGAAACTCACCACACCTCTGATATCATCCCCCCACTGAGGCTTGAATTCATTTCAAGCTGACTGATCCAACCCAGAAAGCTGGGTTTTGTATATGTGAGGTAAATCTATAGTTCATAAAGCAACACACAGGACTGGAGTGGCTCGAGACTAAGGGGTAAACAGATCCCAACTATTTGTACAATTGGTTCAGAAAGATTTTAACTAATCATAGAATCATAGCATCACAGAAAAGGATCTGAAAGCTCATCCAGTTCCAACCCCCTGCATGGGCAGGGACACCTTCCACTCGACCAGGTTGCTCCAAGCCCCATCCAACCTGGCTTGAACATTTCCACAGCCACAACTTCTCTGGGCAACCTGGGCCAGGGGCTCACCACTTCCACCCTGAAGAATTTCTTCTTGATGTCTAATCTAAATCTCCCCTCTTCCATCTTAAAACCCTTACCCCTTGTCATTTCACTACAGGACCTCAGAAAAAGCCCCTCCCCAGCTTTCTTGTTAAATTTCTTGTTTATTAATTGAATGCATCATCTTCCCATTATGGTTTTGGGGCTACTTAAAATCAACTTGGCTGTATAGACTGAGCCTCCACATACTGCACAGAACACAGGCATGGAGACCAGGAGGAAAATTAAGAGCCAAGCGAATTCATACATCCAGTTGTGTGGTTATGAGATGCCTCCTGAAACTACCACTTGCTTTAAAAAAAAGACTTCAGGCCCAGTCATACAAACCCTCTATTTCTGTGAAACTGCTCACACTCTAGGAGTGACTTATTAGTTCTACTTGTATGAAAACTCCATAGAAGCACTTGCTTGATCACAACTGATGAAGCATTTCAGCATGTTTGTTTTATCATCAAATGGAAAGAATCTGAGAATATTTTCATGCCCACAAAAGCCCTTGTCAGTTAGAAGTGAATGTTTTGTCCTAGCAATGATAAAGACCTCCTGTATAGCTCTTGTCTAGGGCTGGGCTTTGAACTTTAAAAGTAACTGGTGCTGATAAACAGGAAACAAAAGATTACAGTTCACAGCTTGCGTTAAATTGTTCTCTTTTTTTTTTTTTTTTTTTTTCTTTTTTCTTTTTGCTGTTGTAGTTTTTATGTTTTAGGCAGGGACAAATATAATGTTTCATCAAAGCTGAGTTCAGAATTTGTTTACTTATATAGGGGTTATTTTGCCCTTTGCATGGCACACTGCTGCAACTGCAAGAAACATGGGTTGGCACAAAAAGGGGAGGAGGAGTGAGCCCTATAATGGAAGAAATGTTACCCAATAATTAAAATTCAGGGTACTGTAAATCCTAATGGAAACAACAATGTGTCTTTGTGTACAATTAACTCTGGGCTCCAGTTCATGATAAAAATTCTAGCTTGTAAAAAGCCCTGACCTCAATACCGACAGCTCAACAGAGGTTCACAGATCTGGCTTAAAAAAAAACAACTTTCACAGAAGGGGGAACAAATAATAGCTGGACTTGGTCCCCTAAATATGCTCCAATTATTCAGGGTGGTTGAAGATAAGAAGATACAGGAGAAGTATCAAGGGGAAAATAGTCCCATAGCTCAAAGAAAAGTACAAAATGCTGTTTGATGTCTAGAAAGAAAATTCACCCTCCCCCTCTTGTTATCCCAGTCACACATGCTGTGGGGCACCCTGTGTGTTATCAGTGGAGTCCTAGAAAATCTGTATTATTATTGGTTTAATACTTTTTTTCATTGTTAACAAAGCAGACAAAACGAGTTGTTCATTACAGTGAGTGACTGACAGGGAAACATGGAGGACTATTCATTAAGTAATTACTACTTTTAGGCAGAAAAAGTTGCTGTGCTTGAAAGAGGGAAAAAACAGTACAAAATCAAATTGTCTATTCTCTTTTTTTGGGGGTGTGTGTGTGGAGGGAGTAATGTCTCAGGGAAAAGACAGTTCTACAAATGTCAATCAGTTTGACAAGCAATTATCAGCTTAAAGATAAGGACATAGACTGTGGGTAGAGAACCTCAGTTACGTGCAGTTTAGTGGTGGGGAGAGTGGAATTTGTCCAGAAAAGTGTGTCTACAGCTTATCTGCAAATCTGTAGAAACTGGATGAAAACTTGTAATATTTTCTGACCAACTATAGTTCAATTTGCAGAGGATATTTTTTTGTTTGTTTGCCACCACTTCTTAAGATGGAAGAACAACATAGTTCCTTATAGAAGGACCATGAATTCAGAAAACTGGAAATATTTTTTGTCAGAGCTCAGGCTGAATTCATACTTGGGCTTGAGGTGTTTCTCTCCAGCAGTGAATTCAACAGTTTTAGCAGATGCTTTCTCCAAAGCAGGTGAGAAACAGGATTTTGAAAGACATTTAAGTACCTGAAGCCCTCAAATCCCAGCTGTAATATTTGCTCCTGAACCCCCTTGGTTTTCCTCACACATGCATCTACCTTTTTTTGCTACAATTAAAATGGCCCAAGAATCCCTGTTTAACCATCTGAGGTCTAAAATATCAGCAATGCCTTCTTCACTTAGCCTGGAAAATAGGGGAAAGGCTCTCCTTTTGCTTGGCATCATGCCTGGGTAACAAAGTGCTCAAAAAAGAGAGTGGTGACTTGGTTCTGAGAGCACCTTACATTCCCTTGGTTTCCGTGAGAGCTGTGGGTGCTCAGATGCTTTGGTTACAAGGCTACTTATTAGGTGCTTAAAATACAGATTAAATGGAGAGAGATGTGATCACTCTGCTTGTGGAAAGCTATGAAAAGAAACAATTTTGCATTGCAACCACTACCTTTTGATATTTAACCACAGGTAGGTTAAGGAAGGAACTTGCTCCTGTACACTGCAGTGTGCTGGAATCTGGGTGGCTTAGAGAAGGAACAGAGCAGCCTCCACCAGAAGTAGCTGTTCATGGTTAAAAGGAAAGAAGGATTAAAATTAGTGGAAGTGTGGAAAAATAGCACTTGTGTGCAAAGGATCTTTACAGAGAAGAACTCCACCTGCTCTGTTCCAATGCATCTGAACCTATTTTGTGTTTGCTGGGGAATATAACCATGCAGAGTCCCTGGGAAATTGCATTTAAAACGTTAATCAATTAATTAAAAGTCCCAGGTTTTTGTATGTCTAAGTATCTCCTTAGTGTCACTGAACGGCATACTCAGCCACGCCATGAAAAAAAAAACCAAGTTGGTGGGATTCTTTAGGGAAACAATTTCCAAGGAGAAATGTCATTGGCATTCTGTCCATTTTAGGCAGAGTAGGAACACGTGTCCACAAGTCCCAGACAGTTCAGCATGCTGTGAGCTGGTGACAACAGTGACAACCGATGGCATAAATCTTACTGATCCCAGTGGGGCAAGAGCAAGTCCTTAATCCCCATGTTGTTTCCAAGCTTCCTGTTTTGAAATTGCCATAATTAAATTCTAAAGACTGAGAAAGCACCAAACAAGTTGCCAAGTTTATGTCAAGCTTTATCAGCTGATCTCATCATAATCCAGTAAATGGCGTATCGTGAACATCAAATCTAATTAAATCCTTTTGAGATACGGGTTAAAAAACAGACAGAAACAAGAATTAAACATTTTAAACCTGCCACTGCGTAACAAGAATTAATCCACAGGGAGAAGCAAATTTCATTGCAATTTGGACAAAATGCCTTCTACGTTCTCCTTTCCCCAGTGGCTCACCCTCTCTCTGTCACACACTGTCCAAAGGAAAATGCAGTTACTGGGGTTTTATTTTAAGCCTCGATTGCATGAAATGCACCTCTAAATTCTGCCTCCTCGACCAGGATACAGGACGAGGCAGAGTAAAGGAGACACGTTTTATTTATGTTTTTATCTCCAGTGTTCTCAGCAGCACTTCAGGTGCTGTCCAGGCACAAAAAAGAATGATCTCTAGCCGTGGGAAGCACAATGAAAAAAGCTCTAATGTGGGCTCAAAAAGGCAGCAGTGAGTTTGTTATTTTTAAGTCAGTCTCTTGATGGTCACATTATCTGCCAGGCACCTTTTGAAATGCATCTCAAATGCACCACAGGTGTCCGTGTGTGTGCATACACCCTCAGGGCTACACCTATGCTGGTAGTAAATTAAACAGTGACAGGTAACATTCCCAGGCTTTGGAATTTGATAGTCTATAATGTTAAATTGCTAGAACCTGCCCTGGCACATTTCTGGCCTGGATCAATTAGTGTTCTCCCACACATGTCCCAGGAATTTAGGAGTTAGCACAGCCAGAGACCATTCCCAAGAGATGCCATGTGTGCAGTTGTCCTGTGGGGTGATTAGAGGAGCTTAATGATATGGTCAAAGCTCATTCCAGGTCTTCCGGCCCCATTGCCAGAGAACAGCCCCAACAACACCTAATTTTCTAATAAGAGCTGTTGTCTACATCTTGCCCATGTCATAGCCTGTATCTGCTGTACACTTAATCTGGGTACTTCATAAGAGTGCTCTACCCTGAAGCCAGATCACGTCAGGGCTTTATGAAAGGTCAGATCAGGACTTTGTTGGATGACTTCATGAACTATGGCTTCCCTACATTTGGGCAGGAGCTGCTCTCCAATCCAACCTTTCCAATGAATTGCATTAGGTTACAGCTGACCTGAAGGAAGTAAACAGATTTCTCTATTCACATCTTTCATTCTTGATAAGAATCCTGATCTCCCTGAAAATCAGCAAGAAGTTGATGGTCGCATCTCTTGCAGTCCTTTAATCAACTCATTCAAAAGACCAAGAATTTGTATCAAGCAGCAGAATTTCAGTCTGCCATAAAAGCTGTCCTTTCACCTCCAAGATTAAGCTAAAAATCAAAGCTCCCAATGGATCTGTCTGAGGTGAGCAGAACAGACCTTCTGGTATAGGTTCGCTCTACCTAGCCTTGGATACCTGAAATAAAACTCTGCTTTCCCAAGGCTTCCTCTGAGCCAAAGGAACATGGCACCAGAAGATAATTCAGCCCATCTCAGACCTAAATTTTGTCTCCACTAAGAGGCACAAGGAGCACAGGCCAGCAATATTCATCATTTCAGCCTTTCAAATTAATGGGTTTTACCTGCAAATCTGCAGTGGTTGCTCTGCCTGCTTTTGACAGCGATTTTCAAGCCTTTTACAAGCCTCACCAACTGTTGTCTGTGTTTTCACAGGAAAATAAAAACCAAATTAACCAGATTTGTCCCAGTCACCAGTTTCAATAGCAAAAAAATATTGTCAGTTTCAGCCCAAACCTGATTCAATATGAAGTTTGCATGTTTGCAGATGTCTAAAGGTGAAAAAAAAAAACAAAATAAAAAAGCCATACATGCACAAGGAAAAAAAAAAATCCAGCAGTTTCTGCAGGCTGTGTCCCAGTAGCCCCCCCATCATCCTCAGGGTACCCATTTAGTCTCATACACCTTTAATTCACCCTCCTTCCCATGAGGTCAGAAGTTCAGTATGCAAAGGCAGCTTCAAAATGAGATGTTGCCAAGCTTGTTTACAGAGAGCTAATGGCAGAGGAACAGTGTCAACTGAGAAAAAAGAAATACAGAGGGAAAAGGTCTCCTGTGTTCTGTGCAAATAATCCTGCTTATATTAAGTATTAAAACAGCCAGAAAAGCCAATGACTTCTGATGTCTTTTAAGTACAATAATATTTAATAGCTTTAAGAGGAAGGAAACATTCATCTTTGAAGATCAGAGGTTATCTCAGCAAAAAATATGATCTGTCATCATTATTAGTAGCAATAAATAACAGTAACAGCGTGACTAATTCAGTTCACAGCTGATGATCAGCATTAATTGATCACTGTTTTGCTAATGTGGTCTCCTGATCTCTGGGCTCCAGGTTAGTAAGCATGAAGTCTCTTATCAGCTGGGCATCCATAGCTCCAGTACCTTCAGTCACCAGCATTGTAATTCCAAGACAGGGCCACAGGATGAAAACTATACCTTGGAACTTCTTTCTCTGTCACAGCTTTGATGCTGGGATGGATGCGTGCCTTCAAGGTTCTTCTTTCAAGGACACCCTTCTTGCAGTGATATCTTAATATGTGGATAAATGTTTGGTACCTGAGGGGCATGTTGCAAGCACATCAACATCTTTTTTATTCTCTTTTGTAGAGATCTTTTTTGTACAAATCTTTCCATTTGATTTACAGAATGATTTATTTCTCTGCAGGTGATTCAATTTCTGCCTAACATGCTGATGGGTCTCCATATTCTGAAAACACAGGTCAACACTAAAGTTATAACTAAGCTGTAAATTTTCTCATTGGGCTTTGGAGTTGAAGCCCAGTCTCAGATGCACTTTAAACTCTTTCTTGCACCTTGATTTAGAAGTAGATTTAGATGCCCTACATAAAACCTTCCTATTACTCCAGTAAGGATCCACTGCAGCTACTTTGCTTGGTGAACTCAAAGTGGCACCTGAGGCAACATTCCCTTCCTTTTCGCTCCTCGTACCTGCAGAAGCATCCTTGGGGCTTGTTGTGGATGATCCAGCTGACACTGGGAGACATCCTGGGTGGATCCCCTGCTGCCTAGCCCTGGTACTCAGAGCTGTACCCTGCAGCCTCTCATATGACCAATGTAGGGCAGACACAATGGCCTTGGGCCCTTCCTGAGAAGGATCAAGTACCACTCCTGGCAAATGAGGGGTTTGCCAGCTCACAGAACTCAGGCTGAGCTCTGGCTGCCTTTAAAGAAAACACCAGCATGAGGTGCTTGGCTTCAGGCTCTCCTGGGGGTAGTCTATCCCAGCTAGGTACAGACACAGCCTTTGGTCCAAGGTGGAGTAGCATTTGCTCCCCTCGGATATTACGGAGACACTCACAGGAGACAGAGAGAAACCTGCAGGAGAACATGGCTTCTCCCCTCTCGTGCCCATCTGGAGGTGAAACACCTGTGATGGACCAGCATTTAAAAAGCCTTCCTCACGAACATAAATCTTGGAGAAAAAATCCTTCTTCTCCAATAGTTCCAGCACACTTCAGTTTAGCTTCATTCTCCTATAGCCACAATATTATAGCTTTTATGATAAATAATCTTTCCTCTGCACTGCAAAGCTCCTCCCTGGGTGTTCATCTCTGATCAGGAGAAGCTCAATAAGGAGTGGAAGAACAAGATGGGAGGACATATCCTCTGAAGCAGCTTGTAGACAGTAGAAGACCTTGGTGCTGTTAAAGGATTTTGCTTTGCACAGGGGATGAATGTCCTGGTGCTTCTCTATCTCATTCTCCATTCGTGTGTCTCAGTAACAACCATGTCGCCATCGAGACCACCACACAAGTCACAAGGACCTATCAGGGACAACCCTGTTCCAAGAACACATGTCCCATTTGGGCTACAGCAGTCTCAGGAGTGATGGTGTCCTAAGGCAAACCCCCCGGTTCCATCTGGATGCTGATGGCAGTAGAGGGCAGCAGTGCACATCACCCCCAAGCTTCCAGAACCAAGATGGGACTGCTTGACATTGACCATCACCTGGTGGTCTAAGGAACAAGATCAATAGCAGCTTGCTCATGCTTCACTTTGCCACTTGATGTATGGGGTTTTTTTTCCCAGAAGTTGTCAGTATTTCCTAAACCTGCAGGTAGGGCCCCATTCTCCAGTGTTTAGCATCTCCAGTGAAGACTGAATTTTGGGGTGCATGTCAGCAGTCACTGGATCTGATAAAACCTCTGTAATCGGATGCTCTCACCACACTTGTGTGATGTGGAGCACTTGTGGATGCAGGGATTCATTTTGGCGTCTGCCTGGAGAGCTGAGCTTTTCCAACTGAAATGAGAAGTCAAGAGCCAGGAAACTACCAAGGGCTACTCACATAAATGCAATGACAGCTCCAGGCTGAGGAACAAAGGACAGGAAAATGAAAGACAAAGCTGATGAGCCGTCTTCAGTATTAGTCCTTACTGTTCACTTTCCCTTCCCGAGCAGATTTAAGGCCTTGGTGACAGCTGTCAATCTCCCCTGCCCTGCCAGAGAGGATTGCTGTAACTCAGCCCTTGAGTGGTTTATCAGGGGAGGCTGGCAAGAGGGATTTTCTTTTGTTTTTTTAAGTAATAAAAGAAGATCCTGTGTCTTTAACCTTCAGGATAACCTTGTTTCAGCCTGGCCCTCATTGCTGGACTGCTCCTTGATGAGCTTTTTATGCCTGATTAATTAGTACATTGAAGGGGAGGGGGGGCTGCTCCATTTAGCAGCTTGTGCCTCCTTCTGCCTAATCCCCTCCCCAGTACTACAGCTCCAGAGGGTCAGCAGTTGCCTCTCTCATCCCTCTGTTGTGGGGTGTTCATTACTTCTTTCTGCTTTTTGATTGTACTGCTTCCTATTGACTTAACCACACTTACTGAGGGCTAGCTGGAGAGTAGATTAATTTGAGTCTGTAGGCTTTATGTCTCCACTGTCACAAAACTTTGCAAAGAAAAAGAAAATGCAGATGCTGGAGCAAATGGGTCAGATTTATGGAGCACTATCTTCCAAAGAGCCACTTTTACAGTGTTATTGGTGACAAGAAATCATATTTTTTTTTAGGAAGATAACTTTGCAAACGCCATTATTGCCAGTGTGTGTGTAAGAGAACATGACAAGTACTTTTTGTGATCCTTTATTTTTTAGAAATATGAACCCATAATAATGCAACTGGTGCTAAATTATTTTATGTCTTAGTTTTCCCAGGGCAGGCAGGAAGGAAAAACTGACCCTCTTGGTTGATCATGTTCAGTTCTGCCAAGAAAGAGTACTGGATAAAAGCTAAGTAGTGTTGCTGGTGATAAAATAAAGGCAGCCTTTTGCTTAAATAGCTTTTTTGGCTAAAACTGGAAAAAGTCAACCTACAAATGAGATGCAAGCATACAAGAGACATGTTTGGCTATTGAAGTCCAGTGAGGTGGTGGCTTCTTTGTCACTTGGTCACTCTCTAGAAGCAACGGGACAGTAGGGTACAGATTTACAGAATTGGCATATGAATACCCTGGTCATACAAGGTGGGATCAGCCATGGGGCTTCGTTGCCCTCTTGCCTTTCCTCTGCCCAGGTCAGCTGAGGGCTTTGCACTTGATCTAACAGGAGTTAATGACTTTCTGCAGACATACCTGGGTGAGGTTCTCAAGCCTCTGCAAAGGAGCAGACAAGGTCAGCATAATAGTCCCTCCTGATTTGAAAAGCCTCTGAGTCAATGAGCTTAATGTTAGCCTGAGGGTTATTGCTGATATATGTTTCAGTTGCTAGCAGAAGGGGAACAAATATTACTGTGTTCATGAAAAAAATAGAAGCAGCTCCTTCCTGGGACTGCAACCCCACAGTTAGAGCAGGGTCCTCCCTCCCTTTAGCCTTTTGTCAGTGGGGGGATGTCCAACCTCTGGTGGCTGCTTCTGAGTTTAGGTGAAGCTGCTGTGTCCTCAGTTAGAGACATTTGCTGAGGCTGCAAGCTGCCATCTCTGTATTCCAGAGAAGAGCCTGCTTCATGGCACCATCCTTAGTGCTTCATGTTAACTTCAGAGCTCACAGAGAAGCTAATGCTCCCAGACCCCAATTCCCTTTCCTGCTCTAACTCCAGTCTTGGAGCTGTGGAAAACTGTCTGGAAGGGACCTGGAGAGGTCTTGTAGTTCAGCTCAGTTCCCAAAGGCAGGACCTGATCTACTCAGGGTGCTCCTTGTTTGTCTAACCTGTTCTCAAAAGTGTCTGGGGATACAAACCCACACCCTCCCTGGGTGAGCTTGTCTAGTGTTCACCTGAGCTTTGACTCACAGCATGGAGAATTCCCCCAGCCTGATGCAAGGAGAGGTTAAATTTTGAAGTGAAAAATATATGGAAGGCATGGTAAAAAAAAAAAAAAAAAAAAAAAAAAAAAAAAAAAAATATTCAGACACTCAGTGACCCTGTAGAACCTAGACAAGCTGTAAATAACTTTACAAAGTGATGGGAAATCAGCTCTTCTGTTTTGAAAACACTGAGTTATTCCTTCAGCAGCCTGCTTTGGTGGGTTGCATTTCAAAATAATGTCCTACTGATTTAGGGACATATGAGGTAGCACTGTTTCACCAAGGAAAAAATCCATGCTCAGCCCAACCCCAGCTGAGGAAGCTTTAGTTCAGTTTAACTTTGCTTCCTATTTCAGTGCCTGAAACAGAAAAATTTGGGCTTAAAGTGTCTCTGAATGAAAACTTGCAAGAAGGGGAAGCCTGAAAATCTCATTCTGGGTACCTCCTACCTCCAAAGTAAATGACTAAAGCTGCATTTTCCTCTGGAGAAATCCCATTGGCTTCTGGAGAGGTTTAACTGGGCAGAGCCCTGGAAATTTGCTGTTGCCCTGGAGGACAGGAGGGTTTAATGGTGCTGAACTTCCAGAGGCATTGCTGACGTATGTGGCACAGTTGTGGAAGCAGAGGAGCACCGTGAAGCAAGATGCACACGATGTTCCATCCTCTTACCTTGGGTTACTCTGAGCCATGGCCCAATTAAGAGGGAAAGGAACTGGGATGCAAGAGGCACTTCCTTTTTCAGGAATTCCCCTCCGGCAAATTATATCTATCCTTTCAAAAGGTCACTCCTGACCCACACTGCCTGTTGCTCATGATAAATGAATGCCCTGGCATACAGTGGGGGTGAGATCCATGCAATGAAGCCCATGACAATGCAGCAAGGAGGAGATGGGAGATCCTGCTGCATGGACATCCCTGCAGGGCTTGGCTCCTGCTTAGCCAGCAAAACATGGGCTTCAAGGAGGCACAAGAATCTTTTAAGGGAGGAGGGTAAGATGTGTCAGCTGAAAGATAACCACTTGGCAGTGCAGCATAAACTGGTCATGGAGGCTAAAAATTTCAGCAGCATCTCCTTACACAGCAGCAACAAGTTGGTGCCTGTGGAGTGCTCCAGGAACCTTGTCAGGTTAGTAGTGGCAACAAAGGTCCTTTTGCAATATATTTATTTGTCGAATACTAGAGTTCTAGCACTAAGCAGAAGAATATGTGCAGAGTTAGTCAGATCCTTCCTCACCTTTCCAAAAGGGGTCAAATACCAAGTCCAGTTCACAGTGATAAAACAGGTCACTGCCAGGAATTTCTTCACAGTTTCCGCCTTCAGAGGAAGTGAAACGTTTTGGTGGGCTCTGATTCCTCTTCACACAGAACTCAAAGAACTTTCCTGTCCCCCTCCTGGCAGCTGCCCCAGCCACCAGCCATGTCCTGGACCCCAACCATGAATTGATGCAGCAAGAGGGTGAGGGATCAGCAATCTATGAAACCTTTTTGTGCCTGTGCTCTTGCATTTGTTTGGCATCTTGGTAGGAAGCAGAGAGGGGTTTTTTTTTCTGCTTTGTGGCCCCTACACTGGCTGTGAGGAGCTGGTGTCTTCAAACTGAGTACAGCATTGAGTACAGAGATATCAAAACATACAGGCAAAAACACCTGCATGTGTCTCATAGCAGCAAAACTACCCCACTGCACAGCCTGGTTAAATGCAGCAAAAGAATAGATGTGCAGGGAAGGATTTAGTTTGATTCACACTTAATTTCCCCTTAGCCAAACTGAAATATAACTTACTCACTGAGACTTATTCCCAAAAACAGCCCTGCAGAGCTGCAGGCCCTGGCCACTGCCCAGGCTGAATAACATCTCGAGCTCCATTTGATGGTAAAAGCAAACACTTTGCTATTGAGAGAAAACAAATTAATTTTCCTCCTCTGGAACTGGGAGACCCTTGCATTAGCCCATGCATAAAATAAAAATAAGGGACTCCCAAAATTATAGAGAGCAAGAATTATCCCAAGCCTTTGCCTGCCACGAGCTGAAGGAAACAGGGGCTGAGATAAGAAGAAAATACAGTTTTGTCCCTCTTGAAACAGAAAGTTGAATGAAAACCATCCCTTTGAGGCTGAAGGTGTCTGTTTGCCCATCAGGGCTGTTGTTGGGGGGTTGAGGGAAGACAGCAGCAAACACCTTGCAATGGTTGTGATCCTGAGGAGTTGCCATCACCTCAGAAATGTGCTGGTGGAACAGAGCAAAAAGTTTACCTGGACCTGGAGAGAGTAGAAGGGGCTCACACAACTCACTGTGGGCATTTTTGTGATGAGAGCTGCTGAACTATTCAGATGTGCACGAGAAGCCTCCTGCTGAGGACTGGAACATCCAGCACTGCATTTATTAAAGAACTGATTAACATATTCAGTTTGAAAGTCTGGGGATCAAATTAGTGAACTTCAGTGAAAAGTAGATTTTTGTAAAGATGATCATCTAAATTTAAAAAAAAAAAAGTAAAAGTAAAAAAAAAAAAAAAAAAAAACGTGGCAAAACACAAGGTAATGGTTTGTTTCTGACTAAAGCAAAATTACAGGAAAAATGCAGCTTGTCAGGTAGTCTGCTGCAGGCCTTCAACAGCCCAGAAGTGATTTCCCTGGGGACAACCTTCTTCACCATCATTTGCTGGTGGCAACAGAGGTGCCCTGCCCTCTCTCCTGTTTAGAGTCATAAAGGGTAAAAAACAGCATAAGAACTGCACATCTCCTTCCAAGAGGATATTTTGATCAACTTTCCAATGTTAATATCCTATTAATGGTAAAGCAGGATCTGACAAAGTAATTCTTTTCTCGTTCAAACTCTTAAATAATTTCTAGCATAAGTCAATGAAAGTAAATTAAACAAAGAGAGACAAAGTGGGGGGCAAATTTTCTGGAGTTTGGGTCATTGCTAAGAAAGTAAGCAGAAAAAAGAAGCAAAAGGCTCAGGAAAAGTGAAGGGACAGGCAGAACTTTACAAGAATTTGGAAACTGCAGAGTACTAAAGGAAGGGAACAAAGTGAAAACCAGACAGTGAATCATCCTCACTGGTGTGTGCAAAACCTGACTGGGAATTCAGGCAGGTCCTCTTGTTTTGCTTCACCCATCACTTTTATTCTTTTTGCAAGGTATTAATACTTTTGCTAAGCAGCTGGTTGTGGTGTCCCAAGAGAGAGCTTCCTTTCCCTCAAGCCTACCTACAGCCACTTTTCTCTCCCTGTAAATTTCTTCTGTCTCCCTTCCTTCAAACTGCTTCTTGCTGTGGCAAGAAGGTGCTGGGGCTGAGCAGGGCTCACTGTGGTTGGTGGAAGTCTTTACTTTTCTGTCCTTGATCTAGCTGGACATTAGGACAAAGTTTTTAAAATGGAATTCAATATTTAAATTACTTTTTTTCTTCTTTTTTTTTTTTTTTTTTTTTTTTTTTTTAAGAGGGAAAGAGAGAAGGTCTGTCTAGCCAGATTTATTGTGCCTCTGGATCTTTTCAAAGGGAGAGGGAGCACAGGCAAAAGATACTGGCTGGCCAGCAGGCAGAAAGAACAGAAGAGGAAAACCCAAGGGGGAATCCTATTAAAGAAGACACCACAATCTTTTCACCTTTTTTGTTTCAGCAGGCTGGGCTACAAATTGCAAAGAGCATTTCTGTTTCATTGATTGCATCTGGGGGGGTTGCCCAGCCATAGCAGACTACCTGGGAGTGAAATCAGAGTAAATCAGAAGCCACCACCAAGAGTAGAGAGATAAGAACCCACAGCACTTCAGGACAGGTTAGAATGGGGTTTGTGGTGGTAGCAATGGGTGCAGGGAAACCATCCCAGCACAGAAGCACCAAACTCAGCTCCTGACCCTGCCTGGCAGGCTCGGGGTGACCCCCCTCCTGCCCAGCCAAGCATCCACTGCCAGACCCCACTGAGGAGGAGTCACAATGGCAGCAAAAGAACCTGGAGGGGTAGAAAGTCCCTATTATCTCACAGTCTGCCTTTCAGCACAGCCCACTTAAACACCTGTAATTTTCTGAAGACGCAGACAGGCTGCTGGGCTCTTTAAGGATACTGCTTCTGGCAAAAACAAAACAAAAAAATCCACCCCAAATCCAACTTGAGTTCAAATTTAACCCTCTCTGGCAGGCAGAGTATTTTTAGAAGTGCCTAGTCCCACGTTAACATGTGCTGGATGTGCTCAAACACCTTTTGATGTTGTGTTGAGGCAAATTAGTGAGAATGGAGGCTCATAAATCCTCCAGAATTAGAGAACTGATTAAATGCCTGCATCTGGATTCAGAGCAATGGGGTGCAGGCCTGGGTTTTCCAGATAGCCCAGATGAGCTCTGCCTGTTGCAGGGGAGCAAGGAATGGCTCTGGTTTTCCCAGGTCCCTCCATGAGAAGCCTCAGGCAGAACCAGGGGGGCCAGTTTCCCTCTCAACCCAGCTGCCTTTGCTGGGATCACCAGCACCCATCAGTCCTGCTTCCATAAGGACCAAAATCCCATTTTCAGAGTATTCAAAAAGTGCTTAGCAGGCACAGCCCACCTGGCAGATATTTGTTCCATGGCTTCTGATTCTTGGTGCCATTGCATCATTACCATAGTAAATAGTAGCTACTACACCTGAGTAGCTACTCGGGTGAGCCTCTCTGTGCTGGCCAGCCCACTGAGGTGGAGGCAGCCAGGGATGGACAGGTTAGGCTCTAGCAGCTTGCTGAGAATTCTGATTATGCTAAGTAGCTTGCACAGCTATTGTCAGGGATGAGTCAAACTCTTAAAGCAAAAGCCCTGAATTATTTTTTTTTTTTTCCTAATGAAGAACTTACTGTTTGAGGTGGTTGAGCCCCTGGCTAGGATGCTTCCTTTGTCCTCCTGAGGGCTGGGTCCAGCAAAGCCTCCACTGACCACCCAGGCAGGTGTCTGCTCATCAGCTTCCATTTAGGCTCCATTTTTTAGTCATAGGCTTAATCTCAGCTTCTCCCTGTAAAAATTACTTTTCTCCCTTTGGGAGAACACAATGAGGATGAAAAATTACACAGAAAAAAATATGGATTTATTTTCTCATTTTAAACTATCAGTTTGAAATGCAGTTTTGGCGTGAAGAACGTGGTGGAAGGGAAGTCCCACACTGAAACCAGTGAAGTCCTGTAAGATTTGAGGGAGTGGGATTCTCTGAGCAGTTTCTGTGGGTGGGTGTTTTCCCTGTGCTCCCCTAAGAGCTGATCGACTTCCAGCATGTGCCAGCTCTGGGTGGGGAGTGCAGGGGGAGATTTGACTGACTGCTCCTCCACAATGCTCCTCATTGTCTTTTCTTCTCTTACAGCTGTTTTTTGTGAGTGTGGGTTTGGAGGGACTGTGTGTGTGTGTGTGTGGTTTTTATGTGCAAGGAGATTGCAGAAAAGAAGATTTAAAGGGTTGCATTTCAGGAGAAATCTAAACTCAGCCCCCACGTTTGCATATTTGGAATGACACACCTAGATCCTTGCCCACTCACTTTGTGTTGGCTACAGTTTTGCTCAGGCCAAAACTCACATGGGAGTGCTCAGGGTCTCTGCATGTGCAAATTGCAGGATTAGCTACCTAACAATTGGTCCAAAAACACAGAACTGGTGATTTACAGTCTCAGCCAAAGTAACAGGTCACATTCTGGGATGGAGGAGCTTGGCATCACGTTACTGAAGTCAGAGGAGCTTTTCAGATTTACACCAGCTGAGGATTTGGGCATAAGGTGTTTCCTGAGTGAGAAAAATCCAAAGGGAAAGAACTATTCCATTTGGTTTATTTTTACAGAGCAATCTACAAAAAGTGATCATTTTGCCAAAGAAGCAGGGATCACCTGGCGGGTGCTTGTGCTTGAGCAATAACATCTTAAGGGAATTCACAAATTTGTTCAGTGACAAATTTCTACCATCCCTGCCAAAAATCAGGAACCACTGCAGCTTAACGTCCTTTTTCTTTTCCTAAGTAAATGGTATAAATGGCATTTTTGTGCATGGAAACTCCAGGCTCATACTTCCAGTGCACTAGTTACAACCATCTTCACAGTTGCAGCAAATGGCCACATCCCTCATCTTTGCACATGAAGCTACCTGGAGTCTGCACGTGCTTTTCTAAATGCAGGTGTCACCTGACTGCCACAAGAAATGTGCTTCCTACACACTTTGCTTGCTTTATTTGCTTTCTTTCCTAACTCATCACACAATGTCACAACTGTAAAGCAGCCTCTGGGGCTGGCTTATTAATTCAAGTTCCCTGCCAAGGTGTCTCCCCTTCCCTCACACTTCCCACCTTGCTTGGATAACTTGTAGGTTCAGGATGGGATGCTGGGATGGGAATGGGTTAGCAGGACCCATGATCACTGGAATCTAAGACCTACATTTGAAATGTGTCTCTAATGTTATTGTTACTCATTGCTTTGTTTCACTGGGTGTGTCATATGCCATTTTCCCTTAATGAGGAGCTGTTACACAGCAAGTTCATTCACCCTTGCTGAGTGTTGGAAGATTAAACCACATGAGGTGACAAGCTTACAAACACTTTGCTGGAGGGCTGAAAATACTCTGGAATGGGATGAGAAGTTTAACATGTTCACAGAGGTACAACTTGCCAGCGAGTGGAAGGTGGTATCGTTCCAGAGAGCGTAGGAGACAATAACTGGGCAGTGATGAGATGTGTATGTTACAGGAAATATTAAAATTCATCAAAATCTGCTCTGACACTCAAGCCTCAAATAATGCTTCTAGGGATGGATTAATTATTCAGGCAGAAATCTGCACCCACCCCAGCTTGCTACCTGTGAGTCTGCCAAACCCAGTCCAGCCTGGGGTTCCCATCCACCCTTCAGACATTTGTGTTATAATCCTACAGTTCTTTGGAGACACTACTATGGGGGACTGCAATGGGATGTTGCAATGGGAATACTGCATGTAAATCACACATTTGGCAGTAAATAATGAGGAGCTGAGAGCTCCTGAGAACACGGACAGGAGAACAGGATGCATGGGCATCCCTGAAAGTCCCAGAGCAGAGGGAGGAGAAAAAGCAGCTTCACCAAAAAAAGCAAATGGAGAAATGGGTCTTTGCATGCAGAGGCTCAGAATTTTACAACCACAGCTTCTCTCAAGGGTTTGTATTTCTGCAAATTCAGGAGAGGACTTCCTAACTAATACAGAATATTAAAGAAAATAATAATAAATCACAGTTTCTTTATGCATCTTGCTTCAGACACACAAACATTGTTGCGTATATATTTACAGTTAAGCTGTTTGCTTTTTTTGGAGTTGAGATGACACTTTCTCCAAAGTCAGAGAGGGTGCAGAGCAGAGTAGAGCTTTGCCTTTTGCAGAATGGGCAGCTGTCAGCTTCCAAGGAGTGCCTGTTTTGATTATTTCACCTAAACATTTGCCCAACTCAAAAGACCTAGAGTACCAATAAAAACTCTCACTGCCTCCTAGTCTTTCTTGTGCCTTATTAATGGCTTTTACTGAATATCTTGTTACAGAGCATTGAGAAGTTCTTGAGTATGACAGTGTGCACTGGAGACAGAGGTGGTGGAATGAAAATGTGCATCTGCCTGATGCTTCTTCATCTTGCCATATGCAGAACTGGATCCAGGCTCCCCAGAGTTTGTAGGACAGGGTTGGTTTGGTTTTGTTTTGTTTTTTAGTTTTGGCCCCAATCTGATCTCAGATAAGAAGGCCGAGTTGCAACACAAGTACCATGACAACTGGGAAAGGGGAACTCTGCAGCGTCTGCACAGAGGGGAGATTTCAACATCAGACGTGGCCAAGCTCTGATGGGGAGTGAAAGCCAGGGGGGCTGAAGGTCACAGACTTGTGCAGGAAAGGTGAAAGAGACTAGAGAAGGTGGAATTGGGTTTCTGAGTAATGAAAGGTTTAAATGAGCTGAAATGGCAGCGAGAAAAGATGACAAGGAGGGCGTGAGAGACTTCAGGATGATTTTACCTCAAACTGCAGGAGATAAACATAAGAGGGAACAAAATAAGAGGAAACTTTACCCAAGCTCTAGGGAAAAATAAACCAGAGATGCCTATAGCAGATTTAACCCTCATGTCTGCAACAGACCTACCCACACCTCTGCACTGCAGGGAGGTTAAGCCATGAACCAGATTGCAATTTGCCCCCTGGCTCATTTCTTCTGGGAAAAAAAAATATGAAAGAGAATGAATTGGTAGGAGGACTGTGCTATAAATCATCCCAGCAGAAGTGGAACGTTGACATAATTTTTCACTTGCATCTTGTTGATGAGAAGGTGATTTACAAATCAACAGACTCTAAAGAGAAGTACACTAAAGGCCTTCAGAAAAAAATTACATGTGCAGAAGCAAAGCTGCAGAACTGGGTCCTATGTGGAATTTAAAGTAGATCAAGTAATAACATACAAGGATGAGAAAGCATTTAAGAAGCAGTGACTGTGTTTTGGGGACATTCTTTGGCAAAACCTAAAGGGGACCACAAAAAAGGCAGTGTGTACACCATCAGTCACCTTGGAGAAATTATTTAATGAAGGGGACTGGATATTTGGAGGAGGTGTAGGACATAAAATCAGAGTAGGGGAGAACAGCATCAAGAGGTGATTCCTGTTACCCAGAGATAAACAGGACATGGGAAAGATCAGGAGGGTATCAATGCAGCTGCAGAAACCCATCCTGCTAAGCCATGTTTGAGGTGAGAGGAGGGAAAGTGTCTGTGTGTGTAGGAGTGCACAAATGAGGTGAATCATTTTCAGAAACAGTCCCGTGAGCAGCAGCACCAACGTAGCCCTCGGACGTATGGCTCAGGAGTGACTCAATTTGCTGATGTCTCATCAGGGGTGAGCTCATACAGAAGTTTTAGGAGAAGCACTGACAAAATTAATTTCCTGAACCCAAGCACCTATTTTCCTAAGCCTTGAAAACATTTAATAACTTTGAACACACCAGCAGATGGGTTGATATTGGGTAGCAGGTCCAAAAGCTACTAGGGAGAAACTGATGGGAGGCACCAGCAGCCAGGCACATGGTGCTGCACTGGAACCAGGCTAGGAAATAGCACTGTCAGCTTTTGTGTGCTGCAGTGGGATATTTTCATTCAGTTATTAGCAATCTGGTTAGCAAAAGAACATGAAAATATCGGCAAACAGGAACCCAGGTTAACATAGATAATTTTTTTTTTTATCTGTAATGTTTTAAACTGCTTTTATCTAGTAAACAGCTATGAACAACTTGAAGCTGATGGGGTTTGTTCCCAGTTCCACCACCCTGTGCCTTGGGGTTGCTCTAACCATGTTTCCATGAAGTCTCACCTTGCTGTAACCTGTGGTGGTACATTCAGCTCCATCTGTAATAAAATGGCAATTAAAAGTCTCCGGGAGGTTTTATTACCTGGTATAGTTGAAACACTTGCAGATGCAGTAATGGAAGTACTGATCAAAGTTTGACTGGTATTAATTATGTTTTCAGGCACTTCATTACTTCCTACTTTCCAGCTAGGGCCAGAGGAGAGGCATCAAAGAACTGCCACAGCAGTGATTGTCCCCATAACATCATCACCAGCAGCACTCAGGAAGTCCTGCTAAAAACTCCATCTTCCTTTGGGAGAAATACTTGAATTTCTAGGCTTGAGTGTTTTGAGTAAAGTCTGGATGTCTAAGTGGAATTGCTGAATATTTTAAGCCAAGGCAAATGGTCCAAGTTTTTCCAAGGGCTTTTACATTCAGCTTCCACCAGCCAAAGAATCAAGGCCAATGCATTCTTATGTCCTGAGGGATGACCAAGAAAAATGTTTCTAGAAACTTCTAGAAAAAACAGTTTGCACTGTGACTGAACCCTGAAGAAATTAACCTCAGAAAAGACGGAAAATTAGAACTCTCTATAGATTTGCATGTTAATTACTCAATGAAATTGGATGGGGAGTCTTAAATAGCCTTTAGACTTAAACATACATTTTCAAACCCATTATCATTACTTCTCATCCACATGAAAGTAATACCCTAAACACAGAGAGTGCTGAACAAATGTAAAGGAAGGTAAAGTCCCTGTCCAGAGAAATTCAGAATCAGTGCAAGTAGGAGAGGGAGGAAAGGGGTAAAAAAAGCAAAGAAACAAGCACTACTATAGCAGGCAAGTGGCCGAGCTGGGTAGAAAAGGATTTCTCTTCCTGCAGAATATTTGAGAATTTTAAAATGTTCCCAAACCACACTCAGATGAAGCCAAATCTTTTCAATGTGTTTTGCTGAAACTATTAACAAAAGCAAATATCAAAACAATTTGGTTTTCAGCAACATTAAAAAATAATCCCCAAACTGAAAGAATAATTTGAAAACACTGGGAACAGCCAGAAGCTGGAGGCTTTCTGCTTTGGGGTTTGTCTGTTTTTAAGCAAGTAGGTGGAAAGTTTCTTCCAAAATAATGGAAAAAGTGAAAATGTGTTTTTTCCTTCAAAAATATTTTGTAGGGAAATACTTGTGATTTTCTGCTCCCCATACTTCAGAAGCAAACTATCACAGGAGTGACCCTAGAGCCAGGGAGCTCCAAGCTGGAAGAGGGCCATGACTCAGGAACGGTCACAGTTGTTCATCATTTTGCTGAGATGTGGCACCTGGGACTTGTGAAGATGAACTGCTGGTGACTCGTTTGTCCTGGAGGGGGGGAAAGGTGGGTCCCTCACAGTACTCCCATTTTTCCCATGGAAGGGATCCCTTCAAGATGCCCTCAGCAGCCCACAGAGGAAGGCAGTTTGTTTAGGTGGTGTTTCTCCAGAGAGAAGCTTCAGGACACAGCTTCAAATCCTGTGTTCATCAACATGGGATGCAGCAGTTGTTCTCCTCTCAGGGATCCCCTTCCTCTGGAGAGATGCTGCAAGGAGCCATTCAGTAGATGAGAACAGCTAACAGAGCTCCTGGGAGCAGCATGTGGGCACTGCTGGTAGCACAAACCTCTCAGAAAATTTTCAGCTTCCTGTTGCCTTGGCAGATCTTTCCTGACTGTAACCAGGCTCCACTGGCCAGTAGCAACTTTTGCAACTCCAGACCAGCACATCCCAATGTCCTATACCTAAAACTAACTTTGAAGTTCCGTGCCAAGTTTCTAGCAAAGCAATAGAATTTCTATTTATTTTTTTTTTTAATCACCTAAGTGTGGTCAGCCACGTGTCTCACCTAGATCAAGAAAAACCACTTTCTTTTTTTTCTCTTACTGCAGGTGCAGTGGGGAATGGCCGGGTGCCTTTTCACACCAACATGCATGGCAGGACTGGCCCCACACCTCTGCTGGGTGCTGGGTGCTGGGTGCTGTCTTCTGAACAGCCATGAGGGCAGGCAAGGACAGGCACGTAGTGAGCAGGGGCACAGAGAAGGAGACACCCAAGGAAGCAGAGTCAATGCATTTATCATTAGCTTGGGGTTAGTAACCGAGCCCAGAATCTGAAGAACCACCCAGCTGTCAGACAATTACTCATTTTTTGCCTCTTGTCGGGTGCCTGGAAAGCATTCCTCCTCAGTAATGAAGAAAATAAAGCTGCTGGAAGAACCACAGGTTCTTGCAGTCTTGCCTTTCCAAGACACCCTTTCAAACCGCTGTGTGGTGTCTCGTTTGCTGAAGGAGTCAGGGCTTGGTCTTCAGAAAACTGAAGGAGTGAGATCATGGGGCTCCAGGACAGGGCCTTTATGACTTCAGGAGCATTACACTACCCCTGGGTTTCAGCTGATGTGGTTCCTGGGCTCAGTTCCAGAAAAGCCCAGGCTGTCTCAGCATCTTCTGTGAAACTGGTAGGATACTCAGCATCTCACTTCAGGATCAGAGGAGCCCTACCTCACCCTGGCCCCGAACTGCATGTTGGTGACATGACTAATGTCTGTCAACATTGACAGGAGCAGTTTGGTTTGAATTGTTCTTCACAATACCTCCCAGCATGATGGCACATGTTTCCAGGCAGCACTGCCCTTTGTAAAGGTAACCAAATGCTTTTTTCGTGTTAAGACCCCATCTGCAGTAAATTATAACCTTGCCAAACCTAGAATACTCAGGCTGAAGTTTTCCATAGCAGTCATCTGCCAGTGTAGAAAATTCAATTAATTAGTTGTTTCTCTGAGCATCTGAGCAATGACTCTCATGCTTTGGTGAGGAGGAATAGGAATAGGATCAAATCCATGGAAAGCCAATCCTTAATCTACAAAGATTTGCAGGACAGGGGAGCTGGTTTGGGACCAAGTGCTGGTTTGACTTGTTAAACAGCTTCTCTTTCCCAGCAGGTAATGGACACTCACACACAACAAAATCTGCCCACAGCAGAACTCCAGCTGGTGAGGAATATTTCTTCCATTCCTTCATTGTTTTCACTCAAAAAAGCATCTGCTAAGCTATGCATAAAACCTATGAAGATGGCCAGAGGCACTTTATGGACAGTTAAAGCGGTTCTATAGAATTATTGAACCATCCTCAAGAATTTGAGAGAGAAATGTAGTCACCAGGAGAGATGTATAGAGCAGCTCAAAGTACAAAATAATATGTATTCAACTGCAATGGTGAAATATGCCCCCAGCCCATGAGGGACACTTGTAATGGACACAGAGAATCCAGTTGCTTTCAATATTTGGTGAGAAGGAAACAATCTCATCGTGTATTAATTTTTAGAAAATGTTCTGACATTTTGCAGAGGACAATATTGGTTTTGCAGCTATAGATCTTGCACAGACTGACTCCTGTGTTTAACTTTCTATATTCTAAACAGGTCCCATTGACTTTCATGAGCCCGCTTGTAAGTAAAGATAACTTAGAGGATCAAAGCCCTATAAACTGTGTCATTAAATTTTAAGAAGTCAGAAGCTGCACGTTCTCTTCCCAGGCTGTACCAGCATCTCCCATGAGTGCTAATGAGACCAGTCATGTTCCCTGGACATCAAGACGACAGAGATTTGATTTTACTCTTGATTGTATAGATGAAAATAAGCAATAACACATGAAAATCAATGTAGGTATACATGGCAGTCAAACTATAGATCATAAAGTTCTATTCATTTTGGGTGCCTGTCTGAAGTTCTGTTCTCTCCTTAATGCACATGATATATCAAGTACATACAGTAGGTTAGTAGAGCTCATCAGAATTGATTCTCTGGGCATTTGCCAATAATTCCAAGAGAAAATAATAAATAATAATAAGAACCCTAAGACTAATGGTCTGATTCAGTTCAGGAATGCATGGGAAAGATGATTCAGATTTTAGCCACAGCAACTGACTCCTCTATACCTTGTAGGAGAGTTTTCCTGAAAATCAGGCAGGGTTTTGCTGATAACAAGTTTTCGTGAAGTAGGAAGTGAGAAAAGAGAAGTGGGGAGAACTATATCTCTCAAGAAACTTTTCAAGCCAGTGCAGAGATATGGGAAAGGAAGAGGACAAAAGCATCATCCCAACCTTATTTTAAATGTTGATTTTTTTTAAAAAATTTTATTTTTTTAATAGTTATCTTCAAAACAAACAAGTAGTAGAAGTTGCAGAAGAACCCCGAGGACAAAATGTGTTTCAGAAGATGCTCTTTCACTATAGAGTGCAGACCAGAGAACAATTTTCCATGACTGGATAAGACACTTTGTCCTCCAAACACCCCTGGCTCCAGTTTCCACAGCAGAAACCCAGGCTGGGAGGAAGCCCTAAAACCTCCACCCAGGACTGCCAGAGCTGCAGGCCACACTTGGGAGCACCCCTGCCCCACAACCTCCCTGTGGCAGCTCAGAGGATGGGAAAAACATCCCACATGGGACTTCTTGCTTCAGTCCCAGGCTTTTTTCCAAGAGGATCAGCTACTGTGCATCACCTCTGCAGTGTTTGGCTACCACCTCCTTGCAAAGCCCCTGGAGCCTGTGAGCATTTCTGTCAAAGGGAGTTTTATCTGAAGAGAGAACCCACCACAGATGTGATGCTTAGGGACCTCGTTTCAGTGGGGGACTTGGCAGTGCTGGGTTACCAGCTGGACTTGATGATCTTAAAGGTCTTTTCCAACCAGAGTATATGATTCTATTAGCCAGAATTTGAAGGGAGATGAATGGAAAAGCAGAAAATGTTGCTTTTCAATATGAGTCAGAGAAGCAGCATCTAGTGCGGGTTCAAGTTAGCCCCAAAACCCCAGGGGATGCCTTTTGTTGGGGCAAACATCATTGAGAAGGTAAAACAAGCACATCCTGGGCAGAGGAGACCAATAAATCATTCATGAAAAGAATAGGAAGTATCATAATCGGGGCAAAGAGAATGCTAATTTGCTTTGCAACCTGATCAAATGGAACTCCTGGCCTTGAGGGATGCAGCCATTTTGGGGGCTGATTGCCAGAGTTAATTCAGAGCATTAACTTTTCAGCTTTGCTCCAGGCAGAACTTGTCCCAAGTGATCTAAAACTTTCAGTGCACTTATTCTATCAGAAGATTTGTGTGTGTGTGTGACTGCCTAATTAATGAGTTTCTTTTCAATATTAATATGCAGAAAAGTTTACTGCCTTAAAGGTGTGTCAATATATACATTTTTCTGGTTAAAAGAAGCTTGCCTTTGGCTACTCTAAAATATAAAAGCTATTAATTAAAGTATACAGTGCTTTAGAAAATAAGGTATTGAACTGATGAAGTCTTTGGGGAGGATTGCCACAGAATTTATGCCAAATGCCTCAATAAAGTGATAGGCTCACATGAGTAACCTGAAGTATTTTAGTAAAGATTTTTCAGAAGGCTTGACCTACTCCCTCCCAACCCACCAAAAAATATTGTTGAGTGATCTCAGCTCAAGGGGAATCAAGAAAAAACAAAGGCACAGACTCCTCCCAGACCTGCTGAGTTGCACTTTACCCTGTGTAAGGACCTACAGGGACATGGGAAGCACGGAGCCCTTGGTGTCACACCAACACCACCAGGTGCACATACACTGAGCCCTCTCTCCAAGCAGGGGTGCTCGCCAGCCACATCTCAAAGCCCAGCCCCATCTCAGACCTGTGTCTTCCAGAGGCCAAGTAATCCTTTTTTGCAGAGAAAAAATGATCCTTCCCCAGGCATCCTCCAGCTGGTGGCTTCTGAGCCTGAAGTGGCCCCAAGATGCAAGACTAAGGCCCAGGATTGCAGGCAGACCTCATCTGAAGCTCAGACTTCATTACACCAGATTACACCAGGCAGCTTGTCCTTCCTCATAGGGACTCTCCACCCTTCACCTTGTGTCAGGGAGAAGAAAACAAGGATGAAGAAGAAGAAATACTATTGCTTTCAGTTTTATAAATGGGAAACTGAGGTATGAATGCAAGACAGATCTCCAGTGCAATTTGCTTTTTTTTTTTTTTTTTTTTTTTTTTCCCCTAAACAACTTCAAAAACTCTATCATCCAAGTGATTTAGTGATTTTCTCTGAGTTTACACAGGAAGCCGCTGGAAAAGCCAAGGGCCAAGTGCTGTGTGCAAAACCAATATTTTAACTGTATGACTATTCTTTCTCCCCAGTGGGTGCCTCTATAAAAAGTTTGCCAAATTGAGCCTGAAATTATCCTCCTCCTTCTTAAATTTCCCAGAGTGTATCACATTATCTTTTCCTACCTGGCAAGAGCTGCCCTAAGCTTCCACCAGTGACTGCTTAACATGCTGAGTGAAGCCTTGGAGGAGAGTAAAATCCTTCAGAGTCCTCCCCACCTGTCTGGACCCCAAATCAGTGCCTGGAGACACTGCAAGGAGCATTCTAGGAAAGTGAAAAGGAAGAAAAAAAAAAAGAGCTTCTTATGTTAATTAACCTGATGAGTTGGTGAGGAAAAACAGCTGATGCCCATGGAGCAAGGCTGGAGTAAATGGCAAGAACCTGTGCCCATGTGTTTCTTATCATAGAATCATAGAATGGTTGGGGAAGGGACCTTAAAGACCATCCAGTCCCAACCCCTGCCATGGGCAGGGACACCTCCCACCAGCCCAGGTTGCTCCAAGCCCCATCCAACCTGGCCTTGGATACTTCCAGGGATGGGGCAGCCACAACTTCTCTGGGCAGCCTGGGCCAGGGGCTCACCATCCTCACAAAAGAATTCTTCTACTGGATAACCTAAATCTCCCTTCCTGGGAAAACTAGGGGAGTTTCTTGATCAAAGGTCAACAAACTCCTATTTTGCAAACATAGTGCCAGAACTTTTTTCTCAGCCTAGGTGATTATTATGTTTCATGGGAGAGCTTTAATAAGCAAGGATTAGCTGGTTAATATGAGGTGACAGAAGCAGTAGTAGGGCACAGTGAGTCTCCAGGTTCCTTTTGTTTCCTGCTTTCAGGGGCTGAGAGAAGGATGGGAGAGAAAGTCAAGAAAAAGAATTGTAAAACATGCCTGTTCTTTCTTCCTCAGCTCCCTGTGGCTGTGAGGCAGATCTCCATAACACAGCAGATAGGCAGCTGCTCAATGTAGGATCAGTAGAGGTAAAAAAAAAAAAAAATCCTATTCTTTATGGCTGTTATTTGATCCCTAATAAATAAACTGAATATGAGATTTTTGCATGATGCTTTAATGTCAGTGAAGTGCATTCTGGCTGTGGTTGCTGCCACCCCTCTAATGAGAGGTGTTGGAGGCCCTACATAAACAGGAGCCAGTAAAAGTGGGGAGGAAGAATGTGAGGGCTGACATCCCTCCTCCAAAGTAGGTCAGGCTCCCCTGAAGGCTTGGCTGTGCAGTTCCTCCTGTTGGAGCAGACACCTGTGAGGGATGAAGAGCTTGTGCTGAGCACAGGTCGAGCTCGTGTGCTGGGTGAGGGAACCCAACAGCTTCATCTGGGTGAACGACAGAGCAGCTCCCCAGGACTCAGCCCACGGTTGCAGCTCAGTCTCGGCTGCAAAGGGCTCAGAAGTTGCTACAGCAGATGCTGTCTGTGTGGTACAACCCTGCCCTGGACTCACTTGCAAAATCCTGAAAAGCCTGCAGAAAAGTTAACTTAGAAGTTCCTTCTGGGATAGCAGGGCAATGTATGGAGAAAAGACTTGAGCCGTGTGAGGTTTTGGAGGCTGTGCTCGAGCTGTCCCCTCTTCAGGTCCAACTGTGTCCTGGGTCTATCTGACCTGATGCCAGGCATTCCTAGTGCCAGGCTGCTTGTTCTGCACAGCTCAGAAGAGCTTCTCCACACATGGAACATCCCGAGGTGACAGGTCTAGTGTAGTCCTAACTCCCAGCTGACACAGGAGGTGCTGCAGTCATATTACTAAGAAACCACCTACTGGTTTCTGGTTGGAAAAGGAGGCCTCTACCTGCTGCCAGCTCCTGTAATAACGCGTCCTGAGTGCACTTTCTTCTTGCTCTTTCAAGTCATGCAGGCACAAGTTGCTTTACAAAGTGGTCTCTTGCCTGAGCCTCACAAACTTGTTTTACTTACAACGTGTCTTAGATTCTAGAGAGGAGTGCCAGAGGGGAAGCAGGGTTACACTGGATTGCACCACAGAAACCACCCAACTTAAGTCGATTACTCTTTTTGCCATGGGCTGACTTGCTTCTGCAGGTTTGCTTTGTTATCAAATGTCTGTTACGACACTGGAAAAAATACTGAGCTGAGCAAGGCCCATTCTGTGATCTGGATTATCCACTCCCTGCTTCCCCACGGGAGCTTTCAGATTCTGCTGTATTGACCCAAAAAAAGAAAAGAAATCCTGAAAGGTCTAACTAAGGGAGAAGAGACTGGCAGCTTCTGCCTTTGAAGTGAGTTTCTCCATGGCCTGGAGCAGCTTGAAAGATGCTTTTAGTCCTTAAGCTGGTAAAGCCCCAGGTATGATAGATCTGAATGCTGACCTGCAGGCTGTTAGGATCCCTCCAATTCTTCTCTTAACTTATCAGCTGAGTAAGGGACAGTATTTTGCTTCTGCCTGATTTCACCTTAGAATTTGAATTTTTAGAATGGATTTAGCACACCTGAAACTTTCATAGTCTATCTGCAAGAGATGGGCTGGGATTCAAGGAAGTTCCTTTTAATCCTGTCTGCTGGGTGTGGGTTCTTTCCAAATCTCATTTCCTATTGTACTTTTGATCAGCCTCTGACTCCAATCGACACAATAAAACAGAGGGATGAGTTTCAGAGGATGTGTTTCAGTGGCAGAGGTATCATAGCTCAATGTTGGACACAGGACTCCTGTCTCTCCTGCCTCCACACCTCCCTGCCACTCCAAGGATTAGGATTTTAGTTCCTAAAACATGAGCTTTTTGAAAAGCAGTTTAAGGACTCTTCTCTTCTGCTCTCAGGGTCCACTATTTTCAGCATTTTGCCTCATCCATGCAGGCTGGAAACCTTCTTCTCCCAATTAATGCTGAAACTCTGGTATATACATATGACTCCAAGGTCTAGGGTTTTAAGAAAAATACCAAGTGTCACGAGACTCCTCATAAAATCGTGACAGTTATATATAATACACAAAGAACAGTCTTGTGCTTTTTTTTTTTTTTTTCCTCTAAATTTACTTCTATTTTAAAGCAAGGAATCCAAGAGAGAAAAAGAGCAAAGGGCCACAAAAGATCCTTGTGTCACGCAGCAAACTTCTTGGAATAAACCTACCAGTTCTGTTCTCCTGGAAAGAGGTAGCCTTTGAAGATGCAGTCTGTCAGAAAATACACCAGTTTGTAAAGGTATTGGAAGCATTTGTTGGAGAAGCCAGAAGCTGCCAGTTGAAAACTGAGGTTTTAAAATGTGAAGGATCAAAATACATCAGCTTTTAACTATATCACTTCAGACAAATAAAGGAACCCTCAAAAAGAAGGTAAAATCCAAGCTGTGGCTGGTTGTCCTCCAGTCATTTTGAAACCTGGCTAAACTTAGAAACTGAGGCCCTGAAAATTCTCCTGAAGAGGACTGGTGTCTATAACCTGAAATGGGCACAAGAGTTGCACTTTCCACTACAAGAAGATTATTCAGGTTTCTTCAGCACTGATGTGTCAAGGAATTCAAGCCACAGTTTGGAAAAAAAAAAAAAAAAAAAAAAAAAAATGCTGGTAAGGAGCAAGGACTCTCCCCACACAGGGACCTGCATCATTTCATCCCCATCAGTGGAATATTGCAGGTGACTGGGCAGATGGAAAGTGGAGGTATTCTATTTGTTACTATTTCCGGGGATAAACTCCTCCATTAACCACAGATAATTGGAGAGCTGTTCAGTTTGCTTTGGTTTTGGTTTTATTTTTGTTTTCCCATTGATAATAACAATTTTCTCAAGATCATAGAGCTCTGTGGCCAATTTAATCCCCTTCATCCTGCTCCTGATTGCTGGGACTGATCTAGAAATGAGGTACCATGGGGCCAGCCCTCTTCATAAGGTGCTTCTCCACAGAAAAGAGCTGTTAACCCAAATTACTTGGCAGCTCTAAGAAATTCTAGCGGGCAATTTTTGCAGTACAGTCACTCTCAACCCCCATGGTTGTAGTAGTTGTTCTGAATAACTACAGTAGCTCTGATCATGAATTACTGTGATTTGTCAGCTGTAATATAAACCCAGCACAGGTTTGGATGCTTTTGCCAGCAACATATGAAAGAAAATATTTGAAGTTGCCTAAACCAGGTTGGGTAAAGAAATGGGGGGTGGTAAAAAGCAACCTGACCTGCCCAGATTTATTCCATGCAGTGGTGAAACCAGCCCACTGCCTAGATTTAAAACCAGTGGATATATTTAATCTGTTTGAATAACTCCTGATGGGTGTTGGGCTTCTTTCCCCAGGAAATTATAATCCCATCCTGCATACCATCTAAATAATGCAATAACCTACTACAATTTCTCTTTTCTTGGAACAATTATACGTAACACTAAGGGGTAAAAAAGCATGTCTCTGAAAACAAAAGCATCCTTCTGACAAGATGTGTTACCATTTGGACAGTGAGAACTTTTTTCACTGCTGGGGAACAGAGCAACCCCACATGGAGCAGGAGGCAGGGAATCCACCCAGGTTCCCAAGTTTCAGACCCAGCTCTCTCCACTGAACTGCACAGAAACCAAATGCCAAGCAGCTCTCCAGAACCTTTCCTGGGTTACTGCTGGAAAAAAACAACAACGTTCTCAGGGTCCAAGTGGGAGTTCTGGAACTCCATAGAGTTTGTCTAGTGAAAAATGTCAGGTAGCTGCCCAGGGAGTGGTGATGATGTCCATTCCTCCTATATATGTAACTATATATATTGCTATATACATACATGGTTAAATATATAATTGCATAGAGACATATATATAGTTACAGCTATTTTTTCAGTAACCCATGAGTTAGGAAAATTCCTGTTTAAAGTTCTCATCTTGCTGTGAGACCTTGGAGAAGGATGACCACATTTACCCCTGAGCCTCACAAGAGCCTATTGCAGAATTTGGTCCAGTATTTTAATGGAGTCTTTTATAAGCCTGTGTCCTCTGGTAAGAATTTGAAAGGACAGAACTTCAGAGTGCATTCAGTTGAGCCTTTCCTCCTCCTGCATCTGCATATGCTGTGTGACAAGCAAGCGTGCTGAAGGTTAATTGTTACTCTAGGATATTATATTCCTTCTCTCTCTTGTTAATTTTGGGGGCAGGGTGGGGAAAGAAAATCCCTGATACTTGAACTTTGCTGAAAATGTCTCAGTGGTTGCTTAAAACAAATTCTTGTCTTAAAAAACAAACAAACAAACAAAAATTGTCCAAAGATATTTCTTCTTTAAGGAAAACTTGCATGGAAAAGCCAAAAATTTTACCAGCAGGTTTGGGTGGTCCTGTAGCTGAGAGAATAGGTCTGAATCAGGAACATCAGCTACTTTCTGTTTGGTTGTATTACCATTAGTTTTAGTCCTTTACCCTCCTCAATGTCAGCAATTCTCTATGGCTTAAACCCCTGCCCAACAAGGTCAGCATTAGCCCAAGTGACCCCACAGATGCAGCAGGAAAGAAATGAAGAAAAGAGATATTGCATCTTCCAGTTCTCTTTCTGATTCTCCTGTGTAGAGGATAAACCCATCCTCTTCACTACAAACATTTTGGGAGGGGAGGGAAAGGAAGAGCCGGAACCATGGGAGTGGGAGAGGAGAAGTTCTGACTGGAGCTCCAGGCTGTCCCACTTCCCTGAGGCCACTGCCTCCTTCACCTGCACAGAGGGAGCGAATGATGCAGCAGTTTGGGGTTTTTATTGAAAATCCCCCAAAGTATTTTCTGCACCGTCTGTGGAGAAGAGGATCAATATCCAGCCCAGCTTACACAGATCAGTGAGGCAAAGTCCTGATGCCAGCCCCTGGAAGAGGCAGAGCCATGAGGTTACAGTAAGTGTCTTACCAACTCCCATCGAGCACCCAGCAGATTCATTTTCAGCTCTGTCCTTTTCATTCTAGCTTCTTTTTTATCCATGCAAACCAGGAAGGAGTGAATACGTGAGGGTTTCTACTCAATTACACCTCTCTTTAATGGTGTAGGAAAGCAGGGAGCTGCTCCATACCTAGCGGAGGTAGAGGGAATATTTAGCATCTAAAAAGATTTATGTCCGTGACCTTCTGGATGTAAGGTGGCAGAGCAGCCCATGCTGTGCTACATCTAATATGCATATTCATGGCTCATTTATTCATGAAAGAAATGACTGGATTAGCAATGGTTTGAAGGACACTGATCATGGAGTTGAAATACAGTCAAGTTCCTCACAAATTAGAACTCCATCATTTTTTGTAATAAAACGGTAACCAGTGTAAATCCTTGCGTGTCGGTGTTGTTATTGCAAATACTGTGTTGTATTTTATTGGATTGGAAACATTTTACAGCTATCAACCTGTCAATTATTTTAGCACAACACTAGGCTTCTCATGATGATAGATGGTGATTCTAAATAATTTTTTTAAAGTATTTCTACTTACGGTGGTGTCAAGAAGCCTGCCTGCCTGTGAAATATTGTGATTTTTGAAGCACTCACCTGATAACACTGCTTAATTGTGTAACATTAATCTACGTGTCAATCAAATACTTGCAGGAAAAGGATTTTTTTTCCCTGAGATTTTCACAGAGGGGGGAAAATTAAGATCTTAGAAAACTGTTGGCAGCATCTGAAGGAAGAAGCCATGCCAGACTTGTAACCAATCGTGAAAATGCAGGTTGTAGAGACTAAAGAAAAGATGAACCCTCTTCACTAACAAACTCTACTTTTATTCAGAATGCAGAAGACTCCCATCAAAGTTTTTTCTTTCTCTCTTTCTCCCCACTTCAAATACATTGAGTGAAAAGAAAAAAAGCCCAGTTTTTCATCTCCTGAGCAGATTCAAACTTCTGTGAATAAATAAGGTGCTAGACATTAGCTACCTGCTCTTTAAGTTTAGCAGTCATTTTCAGAGATAAGGACATGATATTATTTCACCTGACAGAAATTAAAATTAATTCAAGGAGAGGCTGCTTTAACCAAGATCACACAGAGGTGAGAAGCAGGGTTGGGCCTGGGGTCCTACAGAGTGTATGAAGTGCCACACCAACATCCCAAAATATCTGGGGGGGGGTCAAGTACATTACAGGTTGTTATTTCTAACCCAACAGTGTTGACCACTGCTGCATTCAACCTGAAGGGCTGAGAGGGAAGGGGAAGAGCAAGTCCCCTGCTTGGGTGCCACTGCTCCTTCCTCTCTGGTCAGGAAGAGCCACAGCAGAGGGGATTGCCTGGGACTGCCCCAGTGCTGGGTTATTGACCTCACAGCACCCTGACCTTCCTCTGAGCCTGTGCCAGCAAGTAATCCTTCACCAGGAAGTAATCCTTCTTCACCAGCAACTAATCCTTCACCAGAAGGGACCAAGTCTTCTCTCAGTGCTTGCTCAACCCCAGCTCGCTCTGATCCTGCTATTTCTCTTGGGTTTATTGCTAGCATCAAAGGCTTTGGGGCCACATCTACCTGCTTTCTGAGCTTGGGAAGGAGATAAGAAAAGCCAAAAAAATGTTGAAGGTGTCTCAGAACAGTCCTACAAACCCAAACTGTTCAAAGCCTGGCTTGCTGGCTCTGCAAGTGTACCTGTGGCAGGAGGTTTCCAGTCTCCGGAGTGGCCCAGGAGGCCAAATCTATCCCCAGCCCTGAGGGGTCGTGTCTGAGAGCAGAGCCCAGCCTGTGGCAGAGCTGGATTCGAGGAGGTCTGGTACTTATCCCTATTTATACACCACGCAGCCTTTTCCAGCCATTAAACTGATTTTATATGTGCGAGCCTGTTTCAGCAATTAGAGCAAAAAATCTTTATAGCTCTTTTGGTTTGAGTTGGGCTGGTTTCAAACCCAGGTACTAAAATGGATAAAATTATCTTGAGAAGCAAAGGAATTGCACTGTACTCTGAGCTTCTCTGCATCATGTTATGAAAGACAAAAAGATAATATTTGTATAAATTAAAGCTATTGGAGACGTATGGTATTTCAGTTTCTGGTTCATTAAATTGTCCTCCAGCCCTGAACATCCCCAGATCTATTCTGCAGCACTTTTCTATTTTAAATTTAATCTACCCTTCTGCAGAATGAAAGCTTAAAAGGATATTGCCTCTTTAAATTAAATGTGGAAAAAAATAACAATGGTGGAATTCTTGCTGAAGTGAATGCAATCTATTCTATAAGTTCTAGAATTCATAATATTTTCATATGTCTGTTAGCCTCCCTTCTAGTTCAGCAGTGTATTTCTTCACTGTTTAACTATCACCACAATTACATTATTTTTTTTCATTGATTGTAAGAGCAGAAGAAGCCACTGTGACCATCTAATCTGATTTCATATGTATGCTAGACACATCTGGATTAATTCCTAGTTTGATTAAAACAGCTCTTGGAAAAATATCCCATTTTTTTCCCTATATTTTCCAGGCAATGGAATATGCCTTTGCAGCTCCTCAGGAGCTGTTCAAGTCACTAGTGACTTTAGCTTTTTCATTACAAAAAAAGTGTCTCTGTTTTAAGCCTGGAATTTCAGCTTCCTTTCATTCATAAATATTGGACTCTTCTTCTGTGGGATTTTTTTTTTCTTTGTGTGGACTTGTTGGCAACCAAATCACTCCTTGAAGCTTCTAATTGGTGGTGAAAATACCAGGACACTGAAGTTTTCACTTTAGTCCTCATAACTTTTCCATGAGTCCTACCACCAGCTAAACAACTATGCCTTCCATTCTAGCTGGGAAGAAATAAAACACTGATTTAAATCAAGTTCTCATGGGCACTATCTACCCCATTCTGTCCTACACGACCACCTGCCTCCCTGTCACATGCAGAATTTTTTCCCAAGGATGGGCAAGAGACAGAGATTGGGTTTGCTGCTGCAGCCAAAGGTAGAAGCACCCAGGAGGTGCCTGGCACAACTGTGTTACTGCTCTGCTCTGTCAAAGCTCTTCTGCTTTGTAGAGAATAACTTGGGCTGGGGGGAAGGAAAGGATTGCAACCTTGCATGGATGGGGGAGTGGGTAAGACACTGCTTCTGCACTGGGTACAAAAATCCTGCTGCAATACCTGGTACATCTGATGGGAAGGCTCTGAGAACCCCCTTAGAAAATTGAGTTCTAAGCCAGGAGAGGCAGAATAATATCTTATTTTTCATGTATGTGAATTAGGCCTGAGCTTGAGATGGGCAGCAATCTGCTTCTGGCCATCCCAGGAGCAGAACTTCAAGGGACCTCAAGAACTTTGCTGCTCATACAGCAGGTGCCTCCAGCTTGTAAGCTTGAGGAACAGTCTGGTGGAGATTTTGAGGATCTAAACAGAAGACTTAATGTTTCTAGTTCCTATAATGGGTGTTCAACTTCTTGTGTGGTTTTGGTTCATCAGGTCCATGAAGGACAGGGCGTGGGGTTTATTGTGAAACATACTGAAGTTACTGTCCTGCTGCTAGAATAGAGTTGCTTTGGAGATGGGCAAGTTCCTAGAAATAGACTTAGGAGAGTGTGGATGGAACAAATACCCAAAGAGGTGGTAGAATCCCCTTGGAGGTTTTCAAGACTTCCTGGGGCAAAGACATGGCTGACCTGATCCAGTGGTGGCAACAACCCTGCTTTGAGTGAGAGGTTGAATGAAAGATCTCCAGACCTCCTTGCCAGCCAATGTTTCTATCACGTGGGAGCATGGAGAGTTGCAGTCAGGGAGGGTTTTCTGTAGTCATCTTGGAGGTTCCCTACTGGGAAGCAGCTCCTCCTGCACTCTGGCTAGGAGCAGGCTCTCATGGGTGTTCTCAGTGGGAAAAGGCAAATGCAGTCTGGGGGGGGAAGGAATTAAACTGTGTCACTGAGAACAGCAATTAAAGCAGCCCCCTGAGATTTCAAGGAAAGGGCATTAATCTATAAGGTACGTTAGTTAATTAAAACAGAAACATCATTTTCAGGCCTTTTTTTATCCATAGAAAGCTTCTGTTTCCTGCTAAAGGCATTTTGAACTGGTGACAGTAGCTCAAGACAACTGTGGTTGCTTTTGGAATGAAGTTGTTAGTTCAGATGAGGAACAAACACACCCCTTCCCCGGAGTCCCAAGTTCTTGGCTGGAGGAGCTTCCAGCCCTTCTGTACTGCATGTTCAGGGTGGAGCAAAGTGATTCAAGCAAAGACAGATACTGATTATAGCTTAATTGCTGCTGCAGTGGATCTCTCCCCTGCATTCACCTATCTGCTGGCAGAAGGCACCTGACCCCCCTTGGAGGCTGGGGTGAACATTCAGCCCTGGCAAAGTCCAATGGCCAAATTCCCACAGACTCCCTTCTCCCAGGAATGTGGCCACGGTTTACACACAACAGGGTCTCCCCTCCATTTCTTCTGCATTCCCTATGGATCACAGTTGTGGGTTCACTCTCCACATCCATTTGCTGGATCAGCTCAGGCCCATTTGTGGCTGGGGCTGTTGTCTCACAGATAATGTTTGTTAAAAGCAGTACGTAGCAGGGGGGCTTAGTAGGCTTTGGGTACATTGCTGCTAGAGCTGATGGGCAACAAAGCAAAAGGCTAGAAAAACCTACATTCAAAGGTTTAGGATTTTTTTTTAATTGAGGGAGGGATTCCCTCCCCCCCACACCTCCACCATTTAATGAAAAAAGCCTTTTCCTTGCCATAACAAAGAAAGGAGGCTGCAGCACTTGGCAAACAAACTTCTATTAAGTGCATTTGCTGGAAATGTTTATACTTTGCTCTTGACAACTATCTTGAATATCCTGAGCATTGCACTGTGCTCTAGCTTGCATAATTCTCACATGGGAGCAAAGTCCTTATGGGAGAGGTGATGGTGTCTTTCCTTGAGGATTTTTTTTTTCATTTTAAGACCTGTCACTTGTTGTATTAAGAAACAATAACTTGTTTTGAAATATATTGTCCATCTCTCCAGGAATTTTCTCCCATTCCTCGTTGATTTTAGCAGCAGCAGGGGGAGATCATCTTTGCAGACAGTGAAAAGTTGGGGGGAACTCCACAAGAGTAGGGAAATCAGTGCAAGCTTCCATACAGGCTGGCAGATGTTTAACATGGGGTTCTCTGCCTTCCTTGAAAACTTCCCTTCTGCAGCACCACAAACCCTCTACTTCTTCCCCTTTCACATTTAATTACTGCAAATTGCTGAAAACTTTATCTAAACTCCTATCAGACAGACAAACCACTGTTTGACTGGAGCAGATAAATGGACCTGATTCCAAGAGTCGATCTCCTCTTGCTTTGGGTTTTTGAAGGATATTTTCCCTTACTGTCAGGAGTCAGCTCAGCATTTCCCAAGCTGAGTTGCAGGAATCTGGGCTAATTCAGGAAGGCCCTTGTTCTCTGATTTTGTGTACGCCAAGAAGATAGGAAAGGAGGTAGACAGAGATTAGCATAAGAGACTGGTGAAATGAATATGAATGCCTCTCACGTCTGGGCAAAGGGATGGCAGCTCAGCAAAGGGTGGCTGCCCCCCAGCCTTGCGAAGGGATGCTGGTGGTGGGGTTATCCTTGCAGGTGGGTGTCCCCGTTACAGCTCGACTCCCTTTCTCGAAGGCTCCATGGAAAAGCCATGAAATGCAAGCCGTGAGGGGAAGGATTTACTCTTTGCCCCCAGCCTCTGTCTTTGCAGGCTGGAGGTAGGGATGAGGCACGGCGTGGGGAGGGAGCCAGAGGGCAATAAGCCGTCATCTTGGTGCCATGCTAATCCTGTGGTTACATCAGAGGGTGTCACAGCAGTGGTGCCCGTGCTGGCAGAGCTCCCTGACACCCAGGGTGCACCCACACAGGTGTGGCTTCAGCCCTGCACCCATTTCCTACGTGGGGACAGTACCTCCCAGGGCAAAGAGCCTCCCCACCGAGATGGGAACACGTGTGAGGTGAGGAGCAAAAGGAGAGGTGTAGCTGAGCACCTCACACCAGGAAGTCAAATGCCGAGGTGAAAGTGGACATGAAAGTGGAGAGGAGCGGGGCTGAGCCCCAGAGTTTGATTCTGGTTCTCTTTTATGAATGAATTTCCTCCAAGTTCAGCAGGAGCAAGCTCTGAGCATCGTTCGCAGGCTGCCTCCCAGGGATGGAGCCGGAGGCCTCCAGGACCATCTCAGGTTGAATGGGCAGCGTCGTGAAGCTGTTGGGAAGAATTTGCTCTGTGGGGAATGGAGTCTCCAATACACAGAGCCTAGACAAAGCAGAAAGACTAAATCACCCAGATTATTTCTAGCAAGAATAGTCTCCCTCAGGTCAAGAATGCAGGCAAACCTGACCCGAGGGCTAGCTGCCCTCAGGGCTTGCTTTTATTATTATTTTTTCCCTCTGACAAACGCCTGGCTGCTGGTTCTATTACTACCCGGCTCTCGTTGCCTCTGCAAAGAGCCACGATGAGGCTCCCAAGAGTTGATCCAGGCTGGAGATAAGGCAGGGAGCAGCCCCCCGGATTCCGGCTTCTCTCCCCTGCCTGGGAGAACGCGGCTCCCACACAGCTTTGCAGACTCCCAGCTCTCCCAGTTAACACGTTCTTTGTCTCCCAGTGGATCGGAGGGAGTCTGTGTAAACCTCCCTGCAACTGACTTTAATTACCTGCCAAACCTGCACCAGGGCATAAGCCCACATATTGTATGTGACATTACCAGTAGAGCAAGTACTGGAATGCAGGGGCTAGAATAATTTGACAGCTAACATAAAGCACCTGATTTATATTTTGGTTATATTGAGATTTTTTTTTCCCCCTCTTTGAGCACTCATATAAATATTTACTTGGATCCTAGGACCCTGCTTAACCCTCACAGTGCCATGTTTTATCTTCTTCCTTTTTTCTTTTTTTTTCCTAGTATTTTTGTTTTTCAGCAGCTACTCCAGAAATGCCTTTCATTTTAAAACACTGGAGATTTAAACCAAAAATAACTTCACCTTTAAACTGTTTCATCTGTAAACAATGTGATCCAGTAATCTTGATATATTTACTGCAGTGTTCAATTGAAAACAGATTATGGAGAAGGGCTTCTTTTAAAAGATACAGGACTTATTTAATAGAAAGATTAAATTTCTGGGTTTAGATTCAGGAGCAGAGACCAGCTAGTACCTCTGCTATGTTTTAAATTTTATCCAAACTGTTCATTAATTATTGAGCTGAGTAACATGACTATAAAATCTGTTCGTTTCAAATTTAAACTTACCTGCTGCTTAATACTACAAGGAAGGGGTCCTTTCTTTCATTGTGTCACCTCATAAGTCTGCACACAGTAGGACAGAAATCACTACAGGAGAGGTACATGGTAATACTGTAAATCAGAATGCCATAGGCATTTTTTTATTATTATTGTTATTATCATGATTCCTGTCTGTCTGTCTGTCTGTCTGACTGATGCATGAGTCACTTATTACGTAGCCCCAGAGGCTCAGAGGTATTTGTTTAATACTCTGCTCTTTTGGGTGTCTGACTTGAGATAAATGAGGACCTGGAAGTAACCTTCCAGATCTATTTTCTACAAATATCCTTGCTATCCTTTTTATCCCTGTGAGGTCTGGGCTAACCTGTTGCTCCACAGACCAGGGTTGGACCCAGTGAATTTGTACTGTCACAGCCCCGGGAGGCATTGCTGCTGCAATACCCAGAATAAAAAGTTTGATCCCCGAGTCAAAGCTGACATAAATTAAGGATGGGCTGTGTCAAAAGGTTTTGAGCAGTCCTCTCCTGGTGTCCTGAATGCACTCTGTGTTTATCAGCCTCTGCAACTACACAGGGTGGCTCAGTGCTGGAACTCAGGGTAGCACTGCAGGAGCACTAACACGACACGTGGAGCTGGATGTTGTTGGATGATAAGTGAGATGGGGGCCAGACTGAGGATAAATGCAAAAGCTTTCCTTTAGGATCATATGTGTAGTGATTTCAGACTTAAACCTTTTTTGCCTTTAATTGTTGGCTGTCTCAAACAGGGGAGAAAATGCTGAGCTGTAAGGGATGGTCCTAGCTCAGAGATCTGGTTATATTTTCCCTGTCTCATGTTTGCAAAGGCTTTAGGTAACAACTGCATCAAAGCATAAGAGCAAGGAAGAAGTCCAAGGTGCAGGTTTATTGCCCTCTGTAATTTCTTTTCTCAACAGGCTCCTTAAACCAGCAGGAAAATTTCTGTTCCATTCAGTAATAATTAAGAGAGGACCCATAAAAACACAGGATTACAGGATCCTCACCATCCCCTGCTAATCACTGATGTTCTCCCCATGCTTCCAGCTGCAGTGGGGAGGGGGGGAAGCAGCACAGCCCAAAGGGACTTGTCAGGCTGAGCCCTGCCAGGGGGCTGTTGGTCAACGTGGCCAGGTCATCCTACCTCTCAGTACCTTGGTGTCCTCAGCTGGAAAAGGTCAGTGAGCTCCTTTAACAAACTGTCTGAACTTCTCCTGGAGAAGGAGCAAGTACTTTTTATTTTTATGAAGGCAGATTTCAGGTGCTAGGCACTGATTTCTTGCCACACTTATTTCAGGAAAAAAAAAATCGTACTGAGCAAGATGCCCTTGTCACTGGGTGTTTAATATCCTTTAGAAAGCCAGGAGCACCTTTCTGGAAACAAATGAAGTCTCATTAGTGGGAAATCCAGGCTAGAGCAGAATCAAACCTCTGTTTTATCAGTGAGGGTTTCCAGGCTTCGATAGTAAAATACAGGCACAAACAATGCACATACATTTGCAATACATACACTTTATTACAATACTGAATGAAAACATCAGAGTTTTGAAATAAACTCATCTCTGTATTTGTATGGACACATCCTAGTATCTCCCAGGACTGCAGTGAAAGCAAGAGCCTGCTGAGAGGGTACAGTTAACAAAATGGTGTATTAGAGCTGACGGTGACATTGTCCGTGGAGGAGTTTTCTCTGCCAAAAAACCTTCACCCACTGCCTCAAAAGAAACATGGAAGAAAGGAGAAGAAATAAGTTTGAGATGTTTCTTTAAAGAAAGCACTAAACTTGGTAAAAGGACACAGCTTTCCTACCTTGCTCTCTGCCCCTCATGCCTCAGGATATCATAAATTTTTGATACCAATAAAACAGAATTTTTGATGAGCTGCTATTTTGCATTAAAGCAACTTTACATGCAAAGATTGCATAATAGGAAGTAAAATTGAATTTCGCCTCAGAACAAGTTCTTATTATTAATTTAAGTGTTTTTTATATATTTTAGCAGCAGCTTATCATTCTATATATTTAATTTCTTTCAAGTGAGAACACTTAGCATTAGTTTCCTTATCTAAACAAATCTTTTAAGAGAACACATGTATAAAGTGGAAATGCAGTGTTTCGAATCTGTGCCTTAAGACAAACAGTGCAACTTTAAAAAGGGAAATAAAACATGGCAGAGGACAACTGTCTCTAAAACCTAACAGCAGCCTCAGTGGGACAGGAAAATGTGTTGCTTTCTATATGTGGAATGTTTTTTTTTTCCTCCCTCTCTTCACTGCAGTGTTTATTTTAATCATGTCATGACAAACCTGTACATACAATAAACCCCCGCTGGAGAAATTCTGTTTAAGGCAAAGAATTTGAAGTACCTTAGTTCTCAAGTGTACCACAATCCATTTTCTAACGCTTCCACACACCATGATGCGTGGGACCAGCTAACAGATACAAACTGTCTGTTCCCTGTCCTGGATACAATAGCAAGAAAACATTCTGCAGCACCTCATGCTGCATTCAGAATTCACCACTGCAAGTCACCACTTAAAAATCAAGAAAAGGCAACACTTGAAAGCTTTTTTTTTTTTTTTTCCCCCCTCTTTTTTTCTTGTTCTCCTTCTTCTTCTTGCATAAAACAGAAGTGCAGTGTGGGATCCTATCACTTTGCTGCATGCTACAGTACTGAACATGCTACTTGGGATTATGCAATAAACTGTTTGGAACATGTGTGTGTGTGCTCACATACCTTCAGATTTACTCTAACCTTCATGGAGTGAAGCATAGTGATAAAACAAAAAACAAAAAACCAAACCAAACAAACAAACCAAACCTGTGACTGAAACTTGGCCGAATGAAGAGCAAATTAGATTTTTTCCCCTCGATGGTGGGGAATCAGTCTCGTAAGGAGTGCAAAACTTAATTATTAAAAAAAAAAAAAGGCAAAGAGGGTCCCTCTAGGGGGCCGGGGCAGGGAAGATGCGAGCAGGCGGAGGCGGGGGCCGGACTGCGCGGCCGCGCTAAACTGCGCGGCCCCGGGCAGAACCGCGGAACCTAACAGCGGGCTGCCCTGCCGCGGAATCTACTCACGGGGCTATGCGGCCGCGGAGCCAGAAGGGCTCTGCCGAGCGCTGGGGATGTTTCTGTGTCCTCCCCGAAATCTGACACCCGCAGCCCCCAGAGCTTCCCTGACCTTGGGCTGTCAATCACCGGCACCAACCAGCCCTCCAGAGCCGGGCGGGCACTGCGCCAGCCAGAAAGGAGGCGGTCGCTGAGGAGGGGGAATCAAAAAAAAGAAAAATCAAACCCTAAACCGGCTGGAAACGATGATCTCGGAAGCCCTGGCTCATCCTCATAACACGTCTCGTCTGACCACCTTGGTCCGGAGCACTCATGGGCCGGCAGCAGCGCTCAGCATCTCTGAGAAGTTTTAGAAAGACGTTTCCATCTTTAGTTCCAATAATCTTTTCAGCCTTAGATTTCTCTCTTTCGGAATTAAAGGCAATCAGTTTTACACACTCTCCTGGTGGGAGGGAGGGAAGGCAATATTGAAAATGCTCGGCAGAGTTACTCAGTAAGTTTTTTTCGGGGGAATGGGAGTTGTGTTGCCAATTGGGTTTCCTGCCTGAGTGTCCCGTTTAATTCTGGGATCAGCCGCAGCCGGTCCTCACTTCTGCCCCGCAGGATGGGTGCAGATCATGCTCCAACTGTTCGCAATAGCTCTTGCAAAACTGCTAGATCAAACAAAATAACCCGATTTTCGCTGAAGGGAACCGTCTTCCTGCATTACACGAGATCACGTAGAGCACCTTCGTCCAGCTGCCAAATCGGTGCAAACCTTGGGCTCTCCCCCTCCACACCTCCATCCCCGGGTGTGCAGGACATCCAGCCCGTCCTGCCGTGCTGCTGCCTGGGGGCCCGGACCCCCTCACTTCTGGCTACGAAGGCACCGGCACTTCTGCTCCTAAGGACCCCCAGAGCCCCTGACCCCCTGCTCCGGCCGGTGGCGGGGGAGACACGGTTCGGTCCAAGTCCTGGTCCTGGCTGCTGGGCACCCCGACACCATCCTTCCCGAGGATGGAAACGGATCGGGATGAGGACCGCTCCCTGGCTACACTGAGCTTTTTTTCGGAGGCAGTTCGCAGCATCTTCGCTCCGGACATTTACCTGACAGGTTTCTGGAGGGGGAGGTGGCCGGTGCTCGGCCTCTCCCAGCCGTGTCCCCCCTGGGCACTGCCGGAGTCCCGGTCCGCTGCAGCAGTTACAGCCTCTCGGCCTCCTCCGGGCCCCGGGGAGAACCGTCTGACCCGGATTGCTACATCTCCGGGTGCGGAGCGGGCCCCCAGCCCCCGGCCGGGGTGTGCCTGGGGACAAGTGGCTGAAAGGACGGGAGGAGGAAGGGCAGGTGAAGCAGCACGTCCGGAGAGAGGGTAGAAGAAGCTTTTGGGGAGGGAAGATGCTTTAACACCCGCAGTTGACACGCAGCTTATCCGGGTGGAAAGCGGGGAGCCACGAGATGACCAGCACAGCCCCCCGCTCCCGGGGTGCCCCCCAAGGGCAGGCAGATGCCAGGGAGGAAAAGAGGGGGGAGTCTTTTTTTCCCTTTTGCTACAAGGAGTTTCTCACCATCGTGCCCCCGAGCCCTGTGTCAGCAGCCCTTTCAGAATCAGGGATGAAAAGCGAGAGATCAGCATCGATATGCGGGGACGGCAACACGCGAACGAAGCAGGGGGGTTCACCCTTCTCTGATGGGGGTCCCTGGGAGGAGGCAGGCCGCGGGGTTCCTGGTGGGCCCTGGCGTCCCCGACACCCAGTGGGCTTCCTGTCCCCACTGTCGGTACCGCCGGGACAGAACCCTGCCAGCCGCAGGCCGACCGAGTAGAAGTGCGGCTGGTTTGTCGCCCCCTTTGACAGATCGACCCTAACCTCACCCCCCACCCACCGAGCTGCCTGCTCGGTCCGAAGAAGCCGTCCCGACCCCTGGATCGATGGGCAGCCCCCGGCCCGGGGCCCGGCTCAGCAGCATCCCGCCGGGCCGGGCTCTTCCCAGTCCTACCGGTCCCAACTGTGGCTGTGGTGGCACTTGGTTGCTTTTCTTTTCTTTTAAAAGGGATAAATTAAACCTCAGGAAGGGGCCCGGGCACTGCAGCCGCCCTCGCCGTGCAGCGGGGTCTGCCCCGCCGCTGACACAGTTCTGCGGTGGGAATCTGGAGGGTTTTCTAAAGCCTGTTTTTCCTATTTTTTTGTTGTTGTTGTTGTTCAATTAGCCCTAGTGATTTATTCAATGCATGCATGAGGGGACATTAATATGCGGTGGCAGTTCCCACAAACAATATTCCTCTCAGGCTTTCTGCAGCCATAGTATTTGCTGGCAAGGGGGGAGGCTGTACAGGGAAAGCCAGGCTCTCTCATCCTTTTCCTCTGCAACTCCTGTCCCCCCTTGGCAGGGCAGCAGGGTCCGAGCTTGTTCTCTGGGCCTGACTCATGTAGCCAGGGGGGCTAGGACGGGCCCTGGCCCCTTCCAAGCTCCTACAGCCCAGCAGCTGGCCCAGCTGGCTCTGACAAGGCAGGGATGCAGCTGAGGTTTAACAGGGGAATTTATTTTTAAGTTACTGGTTTTGCTTTTAATTTCACACACACACACTGTCCTTAACCAGTTTGTTCTCCCAACGCACCTTATCCCGTCCCTGCAAAGACAGCTCGCTGCTGTTGGGAAGACGAGCAGGACAGAGAGTGTCTGTTATATGTAGTTGTGTGGTGCCCTGGATTTTTTTTTAAGAAGGATTTAAAGTTCACCGCGGTTTTCTCACTTGGAGAGCGGCAGCGTGTAAACCCCTCCAGGGCTCCCTTCCCCGCAGCCAGGCGTGGGGTGGGGGTGATTTCTACCCTCTCCTGGCTGCATTTTGGGGGGCTGAACGATTATCTGCCTTGAAAGCAGCTGATGGATGGTCAGGCTGCGAGGTGCGCCCAGGGGTGACGGGGGGCGGGGGGAGATCCATCCCTTTCTAAAGAGTCCTCTAAACTGATTTAAAAAAAAAAAAACAAAAAAAAAAAAACCCC
>JAAWXA010000023.1:9928373-10142520 GCA_038090715.1 Florisuga fusca
GGGGTTTGCTCGGTGGTGGAGGGGGATGCGGGGGGTGCTGCAGGATGACTGCAGCCGGACGGGTATTGCTGTACGGGACGAAGTGATTTAGGAAGGTGATTTGAACACTTTAATTAACACCGTGACCTCGCCGGTGTTGGCAGCGGGGGTGCTGGGTGCGGAGCAGGGAGGAGTCCCCCCGCCCGGAGCAGCTCTCCCCTGGAGCGGTGCTCGTCCCCCATCCCCTTTGGCCGGCACTGGGACCCCTGAACCCGCACCCAGCGCTGAACGCGGCTGCCGGCAGCGCGGCTTTGAGGGGTGAGGGTGTCTCGGAGGGCTGAGACCGTGGAACGGCCCGCGGGGTTCCGCACCCGCGCATCTCGGGGGTGATGCCCAGGGGAGGCTTCGCGTCCCTGTGAAGCTGAGCGAGTGCAAGAGCTAAGAAGAGGGTTTGGTGGATGTTTTGGGGTTTTTTTGTCCCCCAACCCCCACTGCCCCCCGCTGCTCAGGGTTGGCTCCAGGGGGTCTGGGGAAGGGCAGGTTGTTGCCGTGCCTTTCCTCTTGTTGTTTTGTTGGTTTTTTTTGTTTTTTTTTTTGATTTGAAGAGGCAAGCGCAACCCTTCAGTGGCACCCTCTGCAGATTGCTTGGGGTCTTGCTGGACCTTGGCGGGGGGGAATGGGTGTCCTCGAGATGAAATGACATTTCACCCTCTTCTGTAATGTCCCGTGGGGGCGAGAGGGCAGAAACATTCTACTGCTGGTTATTTCTTTCAGCTTAGACCTGTCATACCATGAATGAGGTGATCCAAAGTTGTTTTCAGGGAAATTTGTCTTTTTCTCATAATTTCCAAACTCTGCAGCCTCATCATAGCCCCCTCTCTAATACACGCTGTTGTCATTAATACCCTTGCCATCACAGTGAAAATTGTTTCTAGCAGAAACACCTGACCCAAAAGCAAAAAATCCCCTTTTCAAGCCTTGCTAGGATCACTCTTCCTCCTGTGCTTGGCCAAGTCTTGCTTCCCACTTGAACTCTGGCATACTGAATTCATTATCTGAGCCCTTTTAGGAGCATTTAGCTAATAAGCAGCACCAAAACCTTTCTGAGTGATCACAAGTCTCCTTTTGGGACTGATGTAGCCAGCAGAAGCTGAAGAACTATAATTACTGTGGTCATATCTTGCAATGGCATTTCATGTCATTCAAAGGGTTTTCAAACACTTCAGAACTTGGACTGCATCTTCCTAGAAAAAAAAATCTCTTCTGCTTATCTGCCTCTCTTGTGAATACAGAACAGATGTCTGGGTGGGAAAAGTGATCTTCCCAAGGGTTTTTAGTTTCTTTGGAAGGGGTATAGAAAAGGGAGAAGTCAGGGAGACGAGAAAAGTGTCCTGGACATATGCCAAATGTCATGAAGTCAGGAGCAGCCAGGAGATCTTCCAGAAAAGCTCCTCATCATTTTCTGGCCACAGTCAGTTGCCTGTTTTTCCAAGGGGCTCAGAGGATGCCGTCTTGATGATCAAATATTTAGATGATCAAGAAGGAGGGAAGGGAGGTCTGCCTTCAGCTGTGTCCAAGAGAACCAAGGACCACGCAAGCATGGTTTCAAAAGATCAGCATTGACCCAGAGAGGCTGCTCACAGCTGAGCAGGTCCCTCAGACCTTGCAGGATCAGGGTGCTCTCTTTGCAGCCCAGGAGTCCACAGGCATGCTCCTGTACCCCTGGGACCCACACCCTTTCATTCAGACTGATCTGTAATTCCTTTTCATGGCACAAAGTCCTGGTTTCAAAAAAACCTGCTTATAAAGAGAAAATTTTTGGAATTCCCTTCCCAGCATTTGCTGCATAAGGATTTAAATATAATCATAAAGCCTATACTGTATATTCTTTTTGCTCTTTGCACCTTTAGTCCCCATTAGGGATTTGGTTTTGTTTCTGTTTTGACAGCCCCTGTATATATGTGTTTGTGGTTGTTCTGTGCTGTTTCCTGATTTAATATCAGAGCAGTTACAGGAGAAGGATGCACCGTTAGCATTTTTTGCTCAAAGTATTTTTCAAGCTCCTTTTTGATGTACTGGTCAGGTTTGCAGCTTCCGTGCTCTTGTTGATCAGAAGAGGAAGGATCAGGTTTATTGTGTCCTTTGGGAATAAAACTCTTTATTCACCTAAGGAAATGCGGCTATCTTCCTACGCTAACCCCTCCGAACAGATCCAGGTGCAGCAGAAAAGTGAGGATTTAGTAGGAAGCTGTTACTCAATGAAATTAAAATCCTATTGTGCATTTCTGAGAGATAAAGATGAGCCAGACTGGGAATGAGGAGGCTTCTGCAAGTCCCCACCTTCCTCCTCAAATATTTTTAAGTCCTAAACATGAGAAGGAAGAAGAGGAGAGACAAAGAATGGGAATAATTTTAGGGGAAATGTTTTCCTTTGCTGTCCTATCTAGTCTGAGGAACGCTTATTCAGCTGTTACCCAGACGTGAGAAAGATAAAGGCTCCTGATCTTTGTTTCTTTTACATATAAACAGATTCACAGCCTTGATTAGCCCCAGATCAGATGCTTTAAAACTCAGACTCAGAGTGTATACTGCACTCCCTTTGCCCAAGCAAAATATTGGCCAGTAGTGCAAGTTGCCATTTTCTCCTTGGGAAATAAAACTGCATTTAAACCCGTGTGCCTGTGTCTTTCTGTGTGTTGTGAACACCTTCCAGCTTAAATCTCACTAAACCTCCAGGTCCTAGAAAAGCTGGAAATGTTTCTCATCATTGGCCACTGTGAAGATCCCACAGAGGGTCTGAGGGGAGGGGATCTGTCTTGACCAGGGCTCAGGAAGCTCAATGCTGTCCCTGGGGGAAGCTGCAGTTTCCCTGTAACTACCTCTTTGCTTCCAGAGAAGTCTCTGCAGAACAGTTAAATTAATTTGTGCAGGAAAGCACAGCAGTGCTACAGATTCTCACCCACTGTTTCCCAAACTAAATGCCCTCCAGCCACATTGGCCACTTGCTTTATGGGACATTCTGAGATCCCATAAATAGTGAGAGTATTTCCTTGGCTGGAGAGAGGGCTCATGGAAAAATGCAGCAAGGAGAGGGGCAGTGTGAGGTGAGCACAGGGTGCTGTGAGGATGAAAGGTGGTCAGGGAACGTTGCTTCATTTCTGTGCCTATTTTGATGGCAACCCTACAGGACATATTGGATCTGATGTACGGGAGCAAATTTTTGCTTATTATGCTCTGATGGGATCAATTCTTCATATGTTAGTGTAGGCAAAATGCACACCAACATTTTCAGCATATACCTTGTGAGGTAGAAAAGAAACAGGTCCTGCAGAAAGCAGTATAAACTCATGCTACATCAGATACAGGAATCCCTCCTCTAGCCACAGTCTTTGTTTAAACAGGAATGCAGGTATTAATTGGGCTACATATATATCTATATATGTAAATATCATCATGGCTGAAAATTTAGGAAAAAAATTATCTAATTGCAGTGAACTAATCTCCATATACCAGTGAAAACCACTTTGTACATTTTCTGAGTGCTGTGAAAAAGCAAATTAGAATCTCTTGGACTCTCCATGCTTTCAGTCTGAGTGTCCTGTTTATGTTCAGCCTTAACTCCGTATTGCAGAATTTTTAATAACTGTGTTTTCATCTTTCAAGTATCCAGATAGAAAGTTTCACCCCTTAAAGCTGTGATTACACCTCAGCAACCTCTTTCTTGGCAATAGACCTGTGGTTTCTGTTTTGTTTGTTTTTTCTGGCTTGAATTAACACGTTTCAAACCTCTAATGTACTTCTTTAATAACTGGTTTATAAAAAAGGGAGAAGATAGAGAATTTCATCCAAGAATTCCCAGCTGGAGACATCTGTTCAGCAGCAAGTCACCTGATGAACAGCTCTAACCAGCCAAGTGTGAGTTATTTTTATTGGTTCAGCATTTTAAAAATAGATAATTTTTTTCCCTTTTAGTGTATATATTTCTAGACATTTCAATGGATTCCTACAGTGGTCTTCATGGACTTGGATTTATTTCTCCTGAAGGATTAGTACAGTCCAAATCGAGCGATCCATTCCAAAACGGAGCTGGCTGGTTGAAACCAGTAGGAACCAGTTAAATGCTTGAAATGAGGGTTTCCACTAGGGTAATCAAGTTTCCCAAGAGGTGATGGATTTGATGTATAGCCTGTCATGATGAGTTGCAGGCACTCAGCACCTCTGAAAATCAGGCCATAGCAGCTTTCAGCAAATGTAAAGAGACGGGGTGTGTGAGCCAGAGTGAGCTGCAGATAGAACACACGTCTTCATTGATCTCCAAAGGGAGGTTGAACTGTTCTGGTTTGAATCACATGATTTGTCATGTTATTTAGCAGCTGTTAAGCTTAGGCGAGCTGGTAGGACCCTGCTGGTGCACACTCAGCCCTAATCCTCTCTTGGTTTAGCTGGCCATCCCCCTGGCTGGCTCTGTTGCAGATGGCTCGGTCCCAGCTTGCAGCACTCCCTGAAGTGCTGAGCATCCATCCCTACCCCCCAGCATCCCAAAGGCCCCTTCCAGAGGACAGGGTTGGTAATACATCTAATTTCCTACTTTGCTTCTGTACTTTGCTGCTGTATCTGGGAAGATTTTTGAGGCCAATAGACTTTGCCTTGATTTGCAGTCTTTGCTGGAGCAGGAACCCAGTTTGGGTCACATGGAGAGGCTGACCCCAGAGGTGACAGAGGAAGGGAAAAAACAAAGTGGATGAAGACAGAAGTGTGAGACTGCACCATGTGCAGGATGCTGTAGATCCTCCTGCTCTCCATCTGTGCAGAAAACTCTCAGCCAGCCTGTGAGCAGTTTGCCTGACTTCATTTCCCCATTCAGCAGCCTAAAACACTCACCCCTCTTCTACTGGGAAAAACTGGGAGCTTTGAACTCTTCTCCACACCCCAGCACATGGCAGAGTGGCAAGGGCCATTGCTTGCATGCAGTATCCATGCAGTGGGTACCCTGAGGGAAGCTGCCTGGGGAGCTCCTCTCCTGCAAACCACTGGAAGGGCTGAAGTTTCCCCACAAGCAGTACAGCCTCTTTTCCCCAAAATCCTTTCTGCATTTCACCCTGCTGAGTTATTTGTTGTTGGAGGCAAGAGTGGAACATCACTTCCCTTTTTTCTTCCTTTGGAATAACTTTAATTAAGCAATTTTTATCTTTCAAAAGCAAAAGGGGGTTTTCTCACTTAAGAAAGAGGAAATGTTTCCCAAAAGCTGTATTTTAATTGACCCAGGCTCAGGATCAGGGAGGCTGAAGTTACCATGGAATTAATTTTATGAAAGAAAAGCAAATCTCCACCCTGTTTAAACATGGGGAAAACATCACAGAGGCATCCTGCTGCACCAAATGGTAAACATGTCCATGTATTATATCACTTATGGCTTCCTTTAGAGTTTTATGATGCTGTTCTCAATTACTGTGTTTGCATTTGTAATTAGAGTGCAGAACACATTGTGAAGGCAAATTATAGAGCTAACTTGTCCTTTCAAAATAACCCATTTGCTCAGTGTTCTCCCAGAAGCTTCTCTTTATTCAAGGGACTCTGGTGAAGGACTAACCTTCCCTTCTGAAAGTATTGGAATATACACTTGCTGGAGGGAAGGGAGAGGAGGAGAAACACATTTTTGCCTCAAGGCTTTGCTTTGCTTGGGCCTGACCTTCAAACCACTGAAACTCCTGTTGGTTTCTCTAAGTCTGATCCTCTAGAAGTCTGAGCAACTAATGGAATTGGGGGTGTGTGGGAGAAGGGCTTTTTGCTTTGCCACCCATTTCCTGTGCACCCTTGGTTATGTCTCTTACCCTTTTAGTGTCTCCTTAACTGGATAAAAATCTCCTGTGAGAAAGCTTGGATGCTACTTTACAGTCACCCAAATATCTAAAAAAAGGTGAATTTTCAGGTCTGCTGATCCTCCAGTACTTTGCTCCTTTGCAGGAAGGCAATTCTGAAAGCAGCTCTTGGAAGCCTGAACTCCTCTTGCACAGGGACTCACTCCCTGTTGAGGTATAAGGTTGAATTTGTACCGTGGTGACCTAAGGGCTCCACCCAATCCCCATGCAAAGCTCCCAGAGCTCCCCAGTGTTTCACTGGGCAAGTCCTGACCAGCTGCCCTTTGCTTTGGCCCATGGTGGGAGTGTTCGGACCATAAAAAACCCCAAACAAATCTCAAAACATTGCTCTATGAGATTACCACAAACTCTTTTGTTTGTTTGTTTTTTCTTCACCACTATGAAGTACTTTCTACAATTTTTACTCCTGCCACAGGTAATTCCTTATTTCGTTTCCAATGCAACTGCATTAGAAGTTCACCACAGCACAGGCTCTTCCCTTGCCTATGCTCAGTTATTAAATTCCTTTCTTGGTATCTCTTGAATGGGTCAGAAAATTTGATTCCCTGGCCCCAGATTCTGTCAGGTGCTTCTTCCTTGTGAGCAAAGGTTAGGTCACCTCCTGATGATTCATTGAAAAAACTGGGTTTATTACTTACTATGAGTATGGGGGACTTTCCTTAAAGAAAGAACCTGGAGCATGTGGGATGACCATCCCAAAAAAGACTGCCAAGGGGAGCTGCCAGAAGTTATGGGTTCAGATTAATACCTAGTATCTTTTTTTTGTTGTTTTATAGCATTAAATAATTTTTAAAAGTATCTAGAGGGACAAGTCTGAACTATGATAAATTGTTGCGTTATTTGTGAAGCGGTTTAGGAAGGATGTGTTTGTCATTTGTGTGAGGAAAGAAGAGAGATCCTAGAGTGGTGTTTCCCAGTACCAGATGCATTCCTCACTGTGTATTTAAAATATGGCCCAGGTTCACTGAGCAATGTCAAAACACGTCTGCAGGGCTGACCACGGAACAGAATACAGCTGCAAACCGGGCAAGCTCGGTTTTGTTAGGGGAACAAAAGAAAGAAGGGTATTTGTCATCCATAGGATCACATTTGAGAAACACCTAGTGTTGTTTGGCTAACTGGGATTTAAAATATAGATGTCATCACCCTGCCTTTGTTGCCAGCAACACTGTTTGCTTTGCTATGGCACCACGCTGCTCGGGCAGCTGAACGAGCCTGGTGGCTCGTCCCAACCAGAGGAGCCCTGGCTCCAGCTCCTCATTCCCAGGGAACCAAGCAGGCTGTCAGCATCCAAACACCACCAAGGACAAATCCAGGGAGACGGCCACCAAAAAATAAGAAGGCATGAGATGCAATATGAGGCTGTTCTTTTTTCTGGAAGGTCAATATCTTTCCTAAAATTTCAGCTTCCTGTGCTTTTCGTTTTTGATGAAAGGCTGCTTCAGCAGTTGAAGTAAGAAAACATCCTACATTTAACACATGGGAGACTTTTTTTAAGAAATGTCCTTCAAAATGAGAGACCTTTACCTGCCTCATGTAATTACATCAATATTTCAAGAAACAGCACAGAGGAAAATTCATATTCATTTTAGATCTCACAAAGTGATTTTGCAACATGGAGTACCCATGTTTTCTGACAGTGCTGACAACAAGACAAGCATTTAAAAAAATATATTAAAAGCTCTTTACTTGATGGTATCCTTGTAGTTTGTGCTATTTTGAACCTGTCAGCTGCTTAAGGAACAGCTTGTCAGTGATCCCAGCCTGGCCAAATGCAAGACCTGGTAGTACGGTTGCAAATTGTCAAGAGCTGAGTGATCTCCTGGGCTGTGATTTATGACTCCATGAACAATGACAAGTGGGGAAAAAAGGCCCTGGTAATTTCAGAAGCAGTTGTGGAAACAATTAGATCACTTTTTTTATTAGGTCATTTATAAAATTCTTCCCTTTAAAAATTAGATCCTAGTCGAGCACATTTTTCAAGCACTCGGATGCTTTCTCTTATTTTTCAGTTGAGGGAAAATCCTGGGCTTTCCTTTGGAAATACTGCCTTGCAATGTCTTTAACTTCCCGGGAGCTGCGAAAGCTGCAGGATTGCACAGGACTTCCCTGAGGTCCCCTCCAAGCCCTGACCCCTCTGGAGTTGAAACTCCTTGCAAAGATTAATTCCCATCAAGTCCTTCACTGGTGCTGGTTTCAGCACTGTTTTCTTGCTGCCGGTTGCTCGTATCTTTCTGCTGGCCTGACCTTTCTCTCTGACACAGCTGCAGCTTCCTTCTCAGCTCCTGGGAACTTTCTAGCACGTCATGCTGGTCCAGGTAAATAATACGGATGACACAGTCACAGCATTGTCATTTCTGAATTCTCTTACAAATAAAAGGGCTCAAAAAGGGGCCAAAGCCACTTGTCATCCCAGAAGCTTCCCAGAAGCCAAAGGGTTTTGCTAGGAAAAATAATGGAAGTTCAACCTGGAAAATGAGGCCTCATTTCCCTCTTTCCCCTTCCTTTAAAGAGGAGAAGAGAGATCTTTGCCTTTACCCAGCACTGTGACTTGAGGGATGGGGAAAAGAGCTATGTTCTGCCATATTTTCTAGCCCAATGAGAATGAAACTTACTCTCGTCTTTGAGTTTTATTATTCCCCTGCAAAACCCTTTTCTCTTGTGCTATGCACCAGCAAAAATCCTTTTTATTACCATTAAAAGGCAGCTGTGGTGCCCCTTATCTTTTTAAAGATTTGTACAGAACTCAGCAAATAAAAACGGGTCCCGGATAAAAGGTGTGTCCTTTCTAGTAAAGCACAAAAAAATCTTAATCTTTGGTCCAGAAGCAGTAGATTGCCACAAACACTCGGCAGCTAAAATCATTAATCTTTGCTGCTTGCCCAACTGGTACTAGTAGTAAAGAAGATAATACACTAGCAGAATCAGTGACCCACTACAAATTGGTCCTGAAAGGTCCACCAGCCTAAATAGACTTTTGCTGATCCAACACTTGTTAGGAATCCCAACAAAGAGACTATTGGCTCATCTGATGAGCCGCTCACTATTGGGCCTTTTGCACTGGCTGGTGATGGATGACCATGCCCTCTTTGAGGGGGAAGATGCAGCTCCTGGTATGGGGCCTTTTCTCATCTTAAATTTGTACTCAATAAATCACAGGTGCAGAAGAGACAGCATCAGTTTCATTACACCTACATGCTCCAGTATCAATCATGCCAGCACAACGGGCTGTGTACAGTTCATTTCGGGAGGCTCTTTCTGTTCCAATACCATTTCCATTCCGTTGTGCTTTAGCATTCCTAAAGGGCTGAGCTTCCACAGTGAAATGCTGGGGGAGAAGGATGTGATGCACTGTAATTGTGCTCCTTCAACACGAGACATGGCTTAGCTCACGTACTTTGGTTTATGATTCCTTGCTATTGTTAAAGGTAAACTCTTAAACAGTTCAGTAAATAGCATCACCACTTCTGTGGTCACCTCACAGAACTTTTAGCTTTAACCTTGGTTTTTCCTTTGCTCTTTAGCACAGACCTTCAATCTGGGCAGTAGTAATTGCCCTGGAATGGTCCCGTATTGTGTTTATGGTATCATTTTCCTATCTGGTTTATGGTATTTGTTTAGCAGATGCTATGCTTACCCTTACTCAAACCTAACTGTAACAAAGAAACAGTTTCAGGGAGCTTCAGGGTTTTCTAATTTAAAAGAGTTTGAGCCATATTCTCTCAGGCTGATAAATACCCTGGGACCTTTGAAAGGTATGTATGTCCATTAGGATTCACAATTTATGAATGTATTGCAGTGCTCCCACATTGTTATGTTAATTCCGGTGTCAGCAGTTAAAATACACTTAAAATGAAGGAGGCTTTAGAGCTTTCAGACTTTATATTTAATGTACGTAATCAAATACTTTCATGGCATTAAATGCATGTCTAACACTCATCATAAAAGCTATGAACTATATTTTTCAAGTATAATAAAAGGTAATAGAATAATATTCCCTACGTGTGTCCAAAATCCATTTTGCCATCTTTATACAAGGGGAATAATTTCTTACTGTCCAATTATACTCTGTTTTGCATAGGAAAAACTATGTTTCGTGCAATTAAGTTATCACAAAGTCCTGTCATTCTGTAGCATTCTGTTAATCTTTAACTCCACGAAAAGCCATGTCAGCAGAGCACCAACACAGAAAAGATGGGTGTTCAAAGGAACTGCAATAGGAGCACATTCAGGACTGTCAGACAGAACAAGCTTTTCAAAAGGACACTTCCATTCAGTTTAAACCTACAAGGGTGTTGGGCTGACACCTCCATTTATTTGCCGTAGGGCTATAAGGAGAGAAAGAGAGAGACTTTCAGTCTTATTAAAGCAGTATTTGGAATACAAAAAAAGGGATTCTTTTCCTCTGCTCTTTTTACTCTGTCTCAGTGGCTGATCAGAAAGCATGGGCAGCATTAATGCCAGACAAGAAAGTGTTGGTCCTAACATGGAGCTGAAAGACTTGATTTGCTGTGAACCAGCCACCAAACCTATTTATTTCTTTATTTTTTACAATTGGTAGGGAGGCACAAAAAAGGAACGTATTTTAAAAACTTAGAAATCTCAGCAAAAAAGTATCTTTCTGCCTTATCTTTTTGTGGATGCCTGGTCCATGAGCTAAGGGCAGGTTGTGGGCAAGAGCACCAGTGCAGATCAGTAATTATTCTGGTCAGGTACCTAGAGCAGGTTCAGTTTTACAAGATTAAAATGGTAATTGATCTTTGAGAGAACATGATTATGTTCATAACAGATCCTTAGCTGGTTTAAATTGGCATAATGCCAGCATAACAACAGAGAGAGCCATCCCTAACCACATCCTGCTCTCAAAATCCTGGACACACACTGATATTTAAAGAGAGGAATTTTGCAGGTAGTGTCTGCAGGTTGGTTATTTCTGTGTGATTTCTAGAGCTTCTGTAAACACAGCCCAAGCAGATTCTTTCTGCTAATATTCTCAGGATTTTCACTGAAAGCTGGCACTTATCTTTCATGTTTTGTCTCAGGGATCTTTACTTCCATGAATACATATTAGCTAATATTCATTTTGCCCAGTCAATTTGCAGAAAATGTTTCACTTTCAAGGTTGCTCCTAAATTTTTATATTTTTCATTTTTCACCTCAATTAAAAATAAACCATGCTGTGAGTCTGCTTTGTAGGTTTTTTTTATCATGCTACTAACCCTCTGCATTTTTTTCACCGATATACTAATAAAAAAGTATTTTTAATATATATAAATATATACCTCAGTAACTGGTTTCTAGGGCTACTGTCCAAAGAAACTTTTCTTGTCTTTCATTTTCACTGCACTGCAGTTTTAACTCAAAAGAAACTGTAAAGAACTCTTTGTTATCTTTATTTTGGCCTTAATCTATAATGAATATTAATAGCACTTGTAAGGTGAGGTGCAGATTAAAAGCATTAAAACATAGCTTGGATATTTTCAAAGGTTGCATGCTGGGTAACATTTCTGGAAGTGCCAAAGGGCCAGATTTGTTAGTGCAATTTTAGAGAGTGACTTCGATTCCTCTTTTGAACGATGTCTAAAGCTCTGCAAAAGCACTAATAGGTATTTTATATAAGGTTCAAAAGCACCTTCATCATCACCAACGTGGAATAAAACTGAGGTGCTCTTGCAAATCCCATTAGAAACTTGTTTGCACCATTTCTCTCTCTACCTAAATAACTTCCAGAGAAGGGACTTTGTCATTTAGATGTCTTTGGAAAGTGTGCCCAATGTGCCCATGGGGACATCACGGGGCTTTAGGGAAATCCAGCTGATGGATTTTGTGTGGAAGACCAAGAAGGCCATTCAAAGAGGGTTGAACTCCATTCCTGCCAGAGTCAGTGGCACAAGTGCCACTGGTGATCAGTGACATTGGGCCAGGTCTACTGGGACTTGTGAAAAACCAGCCAAACCCTGCTTTTGCCCTTCCAGCACAGCATCTGCAGCTGAATGCTAATAACCTGAATAGTCAGAAGCTTTTTCCCAGGCACATCAGCATATACACAAGTCCGGCAAGATGTCAACTGATTTGGCTTTAATGAAGTCCATGTTGCTTCTGGTGGAAAGTCCAGGGCCCACCGGGACCTCCTCCATAACACCGGGCTCACCCTGGGCTGTCTTGATGCAGCTTTTCCTGCAGACCCCGAACACAGAATCTCCCATGTGAGGATGCCTGGACCTTGCACAGTTTCTGCCACGTGCTGTGTCCACCCTGAAACAATCCTCAGAAGACTCTCTAACCCACAAAAGTGATCATTCATTGCACGGCCTCTTCCTTCAGTCCAAAACTAAATTTGTCTGGTGAACTTGCAAATGTTGCTACCAACGGGCAAAGGAGATGGGAAGGAAGTGCCCAGATCTTTTATTGTGAATTAAGGTGGGACTAATTAAACTCCATCGGATATTTGCCCAGGGAAGTGGTTGAGTCACCATCCCTGGATGTGTTGAAGGGAGCTGGGAGATACAGTTTACGGGGGAACTTTGTAGAGTAGTGACGATGATCCCAAGGGTCTTTTCCAGCCTGAAAGATTCTATGATTCTAGGTATGACTGAGCACTGTGCTTAAGAATAAAAACAAAACAGTGGTGGTTTTGGGAGGCCAGTTTACAGCACCTGACGTTAACCCTGAAAAATACTGCTCGTGGGTGGTTAAGAAAGTTTGTCTTGACTGGGAGGGTTTTTGTGAAAAAAGGGTTGTTGAAGTAAAATATTAATCCATCCCTCACAGAAACTGGTGAGACACAGAGAGTTCTCAGTCATTTAGGAGCCACCAAAATAATTCTGGAAAATGTTCTTACAACCTGATAAAAGAGCTGAATTAATAAAATTATTATATTGTCCGTTTACTGTCAGTTTATTACTTATTGTTTTTACTTATGAATCTTTTAGCCTAGATCAGGTTCAAAAAAAGTTACCAGCTTTAGCTCTTCTGAAGAAAAAAGACCCCATCATTTATTAGATGAATGAAGATATCAATTTCTGTTTAAACATTAACAGGGTGATGCCAAATATTAGTCAGTTCCTAATAATTTTGAGGGATTAAAAAGATAATAAAAGTAATAGTCCATTACATTACCTACTTCAGCAAGATTGTAATGAATGTAATAAATTCCAGATCAGGGTTATAACAACTTCCATCTATTTAAAATGAATTTGTAGGGTTACTTTCATTAACTATGTATATGGAGAAAATGATCTGACATATTACTTTAAAAGAGCTGTAAAACCGATTAGAAGGAAATATGCTTCCCAGACAGTGATCTAGGCCACTGGGGAAATCTTATCCCTGGGAAGAAGGGGGGAAAAAGGAAGGGAAGAGGAAGGCATCTTAGATGATGCTATTGCATCATGTCTTTAACAGGCTCCCGGAGCTGCTTTGCTTCTCGGGAGAGATTCAGGCAGTAACAACGGCCAGAGACAAGGAAAGGGATAAAAACCACTTTCTCTTCTGGCTTTTCTATTCCCTCTGCCTTCTTCCTTGGGAAAGGATGGATCTGTTAATGAATAAAAGGTTCCTACACTGGGGATTTGTTCATGGAAATGAAACTGTGCCTGGTTCTGGTACGGCCTTTTGGCAGCCCAGGGGAAGGCTGAGGCATTAAAGGGGACGGTGGCCTCATTGCTCGGAGGAGACAAGGGACCTAGCACTTGACTGCACTACAGAAATTACTGCTGCACCTAGAATGCAGCCTTCATTTATCAATTTCATAGCAAGGGGGAAAGGGAAAGGGAGGGGGGAAACCCAACATCTGACTGCCTTTTTCAGCTCACACTACGGCTCGCCTCCGAGAGCCCTCCAAATCCAGTCATGTGTGTTATAAAGAGTCTTGGATAAAGTAACTTAATACTAATGATTTATACTAAATTGGACCTCTAAGTGATTAAAGTGGCAGTAATGAATGAGTAACATCCTTCTAATTCCCTTTCTCCATTTGGCTTGGGCTGAAGGCCCTTTCTTTGTGCAGGATTGGAGTTGGGGGTGAGCAGTGCTTTTAGAAGCACGTCTGGAATGAGCTGCTTGGATCATGTTTACATTTCTTTCTTTCTTTCTTTTTTTCTCTTTCTTTCTTCCTTTTATTGGATTAGCCAATTGTAAGGTTAATGAATATGCATTTGGCAACCCATGTTTGTGAGGCCAAGTCCCATGTGGACATCAAAGAGTTTGAAATGTGTGAGCTTAAATATCAGCTTTGTCAAAATATTGATTCACTTTAAGTGTAACACAGCTCTCTTCCCCCTTGTGCTAATGTGCATAAGGATAAATCTGCTTTATGTATGTTTTAACTTATATTATAGGAGTTAATATTGCCAATTAATTAACTGAACAGGCTTAGGTTTTCTAGCTGTGTATTTTGGTGCTCTATCCCTGCTTTTTCAACCTAAGAGTGGTTTACAAAACCTAAAAATGTAGGTCTCAACATCTGCAAGAAGTAAATTTCTAAACTGAGAGATCCAGAACCTCACATCTTTTCCTTGGCATTGGTAAAGGGAATGTGATGCAGCATAAATAGGGCTGGAAGAGGGAAGGAGATGTGCAGAGCCCTCATCTCACACTGGGGCAAATCCAGCTCATCCCTTGCAGCTGGGGCAGTTCTGAGGTGGGGGAAAAGGAGAGGAGCAATGAATTTTTTACAGCACTGTGTTAAATTCACAGTTATTTAAAATTCATTTGGGCATGCTTACCCACATTTCCCACTATACCTCTACCTGGAACATAGGAGTGTGCCACAGATAACACAGGAACTGGGATGAAGATGCTGTGGTAGGGTTGTGACAGCAGAACAGCCATAATGCAAATAACAAACCTAACAATAATGCTTAGGCTTTTTTTACACCAGAATTTTGGTTTTAGACAAACTTCCAACTCTTTGTCACTGTAAGTTTTCCTATATGGCTGTGGTAAGTTTTGAATCACCTGGCTTCAGGGCAGTGGGAAATAGGGCAGGAATAAGAGACAAAATACGGCATTATTTAAGATGATTCTTTTTTTTTTTTTTTTTTTAAATTTAAACCCCTGATTCAGGAATAATTGATGGTGAGAAAGCTTTACGAAATAGCTTTGATTTCAAGAGATATTGTCAGAGATGAGGACTATTCAGCAAGCATGAAAACTCTCTCACCTGACTCTGAGGGCAGATTGCTATCGAAAGCTGGCTGCTGCCATGGGTAATAAAACAGCACTGCGGGTGTTGATAGGAACTGGCTAATTAATAGACCATTACTGTGCTCTCATTGACTAACATTAGAACCCTCTGAGACTAGTTACACTGGCAAAAATCTGGAGGAACACTCAGAGTCTGGTGAAATCGGATTTAATGATAGGCTTTGACCTGTGTTTTAGAAGTATATGATTTTTTTCAGCTGCTGTCCACACTCATGTCTGAATTGTGTGAATGCTCTCTCTGAGACAAAAGCTTCCACAGGGTTACACACCTGACAAAGGGACAAACAAGGAATCACAGTGAATGAGCAGTGGTGTCCTCACACTCCTACAAACTCTCCTCTGCTCCCCTCTCCTCTGTTTTCTCGAGATTTTGGGGTCACCTTGGCAAACTGGAGTGTTTTTGTGGAGGAACACTTTGACACATTGGGTTTTCTCAGTCTTGCAGTTCCAGCCTGGAGTAATCTCAGTTAAGGATCTTTGGGGATGGTGTGGCAATGATTGAGGAGAAGACTGACAAGGACATTAGTAGGGAGTAGCAGGGAAAGGAGAGGTATTATCCAGAGCTACAGAAAATGCCTGGTCAGGAATACAAGAAATGAGAAAAAGTGAAGAGTGGAAGAAATAAGCAAAGAAAGAGAAGTAACAGCAGCATTTAACCCAGGGAGAAAGAGTCAAAGTGATTTCTGCAGCAGTGGGAAGGAGAAAGTACGAGGAAAAGCAAGATTTATGGAGGAGCAGCTAACATGAGATTGGAGCCTGTCAAAGGAAAATTAAAAAAAAAAAATTAAAAAAACCCCAATCAGCAAGTTGGGAAATCTTATTGCTAGAAGTTAATCAGCCTTTGCCCTCCTGAGGCTGGACATCTCCACCAAGTGCTGTGGGAAGCAACCCCAAAGCTCTGTCCAGCTGCAGGAGCAGACAAGCAGCACCTGGTTTCCAGCACCACACCTTTGGCTGCTGGGCTCCCAGCTCGGGGGCTCCTCCAGCCCCTTGGCATCATCTGCAGAGGGAGGTGGCAGGGCAACATGCAGCCTGGGAGCCAGATTTCCCTGTCTCTTTCCTGCAAAGCTATTTCTGCTCAATGCCTTTCCAGAAAGCAACCTAATCTTCAGAAGAGCTGTGAAAATGTCTCTGTTGGTTCCTTGGAGATGCTTCTCCTCCAAATCCCCCGGATCAAAGCATCAGACTGTCTCAAAATGGGAGAAACACTGAACAAGCAATTCTGTTATCTGACAATCCTTCCAAATTTTTTTGAAAGGCACAAAGAGTTCCCAGGAGGACTTGGTCTCTTCAAGGACTAGTTAGCTGTACCAACCTACCATTTACTTTTACATCTCTTTTGAACTATCCCCGAAACACCAGGGTAATAATTGGATACCCTCACATCTACTGGCCTGGGCAGCATGGGTCATATATGTAAACATCAAACTCAAATAACAACCCCCAAATTTAATTTATTTCTACCTAAACAAGTTCTTTTATCATAAAGCAATAAATTTGTCTTGGTGCTAGCAATTTGTTGTGGGTGACATAACACTGCAAATTGATTAATCGCTACTGTACACGACAAAATGAGAAAAGCAAGGAATTATTATGAATAGCGTCCATCTGATACAGTGGGGATTCATTATTCAAAAGTGTTAGCTAGTGGTTAGCTATCCCCTTGTTGCAGATTACATTCATTTGCAGAATTCTACATCATGCTTACACAAATCAACAAACATGCATTTATTAAGACATGGCATGAAAGCTATTAAAATGTGAAAAATTGGCTTTTTCTTAAAAAAAAAAAAAAATGAGTCAAGTTTGGTGGTAGCTTGCTGCTTTTTTTTTTTTTTTTTTTGTGAGGGATGTTTTTATGTGGCTGAAGCAAATAGCTTATTGTATTATTTCTGTGGTTGCAACCAGAACAGGTCCCATCAAGCTCAGTAAATTGATACTGTCTGTTAGGTCTTGCAGTGAGCTTCCTGCTGTAGGCTGGAGGATCTGGTGTCCCAGAAGTGTTGGGTTCAAATTATAAAAGTAGTAAAATAGGCTCTCTTTGCCCTTTCAAGCACATTTTAATTTTTAGCATTTTATTTGTACCAAGAGATGTCAATCATGTCTGAGGAACTTTTTATGCTTGAGGGAAAGTACCAAAGGGTGAACAAAAGAAGAGTTCTTCCCTCTGCTAAAGTGCAAAAATAGCATTTAGGGACAAGATAGTCCATGCTTCCTGGGCTGAGTAATGGACTTTGTTTTAAATATGAAATTATCCTGAAAAAATAAATTTCAGATGCAAACTACAGAAAAAACACAACCTAGATCCCTTCTTTTCATGGTTGTCCTGGTATCTGAGGATGGTCGAGAAGAAGCAATGTTTTGTGTGTTCATTTTTGCACACAAATGATGCATCTAAGCTTGTCATCACTGTCAGGCAACCCATGTTCTCTGTGTAAGCAGGCCTTGGCACAGCAACACAGAAAAAAGAGGGATTTAACTTTTGAGGAAGAGCATGAAGAAAATGCAGTCTTCTTCTGTTCCTGTTTCAGGAGCTCTTGCACTCCCTCTTTGTGATGTTTCTATAGATAATAGGATTAAGGGCACCAAACAGTGAACTTTCCCTGCCTCCTCCCCTCCCTCTGCATCTCCTGTTGGTGTAAAGTGCTTTTCCTTCTCTTTGGAAAATTGCTCATACCCTGCATTGCCTGTGGAAAGAAACACTCTGAGTGGGGAAATGGTACTTCAGCAACAGCTCAGTCTTTGAACTCAGGTCTCTTGTCATTTAGCTCCAGTCTGAAATGCCACATGTTAAATTGTTTTAATGGCTACTTGCAGTAAATCAGGAGTGAAACATCACCAAAAGGGGGATTTTAAATGTTGCTGGAGTTTTAAAGTGAAATGAGTAATTTGCCTTGGGTGTTCTGTATAGGAAAAGAGAACAGGACTGAAAAATGAAAACAAGCATGCAAAATAGCAGTGTTAGGTCCGTGATACAGAATATTAGTGCATTTCAGTATTGATCACTGGTTACTCTTTTAGGTCTAGTTCCATTTGTATCCTGTGATTAGATTAGTGGATATACACACAAGGTATAACCAAGCATCTTGCACTGAGAAAAACATCCCTTAGTCAGTTACGTGGTTCCCCTAAGAAATGTGGGGACTGAAAGAGCAAAACAGCTTTGCCCTGTGAATGGGCTCTCCTTGCTTGTGCCCACGGAAGCCATGTAGACCTCAGTAACCATCTATTTGCACCAGGATGGCTGGAGCCAGATCATGTCTATGCCAGAGCTGGATCAAGCACTGGCTCCCCTGGCTTGTGTTTCTAAAGAGGATGTGGCTGGTTTCTCCTGGAGCCCCCTCAGCAGTCAGCCATGCCAGTCCATCCTTCTAAGACTGTTTTAGTGCTTTTATTTCATGGGTATTGGTTGACTTGTTTAAAACAAGAAGACAGGGTGCTGCCCAGTGAAAGCCCTGCCTGGGGAGTGGAGCAGTGATGCTCACGGGACCGTTCCCCCATGCCCACTGCTCTTAAAACACAGAAGGGATGAATACATTGTTGAGAGAAGATTTAGGGGCTGCTCAGGGCTGATAGCCTGGAAGAAGTAATATAGGAACCTCTTCCCAGTAGTCCTGCCTGAGCCACCCCTTTAAACCTGCCCAGCACAGCAGGGATGCTGTGGGACACAGCGAGAGCGGGAGGTCCATCCTTCCCCCATGTCACCTGGGGGAGAGCTGGACCTCCCAGTCTTCCTGTGAATATGGGGATGGACACCAAAACCTGCTGTGGATCTGGAGCAAATTGACTTGTATCCTGAAGGACAAAAAGTGACAAACCTGGTAAGAGCTGAACTCCAGGTCCCAAGGGAAATCCTGACCTCCCTGGTGGTTAAGGATGATGAGGTTGTGACTGGCTCTGACAAGGATTTAGGGGAAAAAAAGATGGGGTATTTTGCTTATCCCTTCAAGGGCAGCTACAAAGAATTGACATTAAATTCCAGATCAGTTATGTTTTTAATCTAATTTTGGACTCAGACCTGATTCAGCAAGTGGTTTAAGCACTTCTAAGGTCTGTCAAATCACTGTTCTATCTAGAACAGCAACAGAGTCAATTCCTGCAGCAAATTAGCTCTTGGCCATTCATCTCTGTGCCAGGTAAGCCATTTCCATCAACCACCTAGAGTTTTAATGAGAGGAATGGGGCAAAGAAAAGGAAAGATTTCTGTCTGGCCAGTCCTTCTTTACCCTGGGAGTATTTCTGTGGTGCTGTGCAGTGAAAAGTTAATCTTTCTTGACGGGTGATGCATGTGGATAGTACTTCATGCATTTGATACTGAATGCTTGATATAGCTCAGTGATCCCATATAAACATTGCAGAAGCCGAGGAGACCCAGAGCAAGGAAAAGATCTGTCTTAAATCCCTGTGTCTGTCACATCACAGCATCCTTCTGTAATGACATGCAGACTTCAGAGAGGCTGCAGCATCTCCGTCTTCTCTGGGAGACACTTGGTTGTTAATGACTAACTTCTCCATGACAGCATTTCTTTTTGTTGCTCACTTCCCTTTGGATTTTTTGCAAAAACGTACACAAAATAAATAGCTAAATAAAATCAATCCGTCAAAGGCAGGCAACTTGTGTAGGTGGACAGCAGGAATCTGCACCCCAGCCAATTGGACTGGTTTGGGGTTATTTTTTTTTTCTGAACTAGCAGCATCTTCCTTCCTCCCCTCTTGAGCAAGAATGGGGCTTTGCAGAGGTGCCTGAGTGTTTAAAAGACAGAAGTGTGACTTTATACAGAATAAAAATGGCTTTGAAATGCATTCACTAAGACAGCTATGAACAAGTGGGTTTGAGAGTTGCTTCGGGCATTTGAATACCCCAAAACTAAGAAGCTGCTAAGTGGGCTTTGCCAACAGTTTCCCCTTGCACTGGTGGCTGCCAGAGTAGGTGGGCTGAAGTTAGGGCAGCTAAATCAGCCAGGCAGAGGCTGGGGAGTTAGCCTGTGGGCCTGGAGTACAAGGTAAATGTTTCTGGAGATACAAGATAAATGTCTCTGGATAATACCACTGCAGGAAAAACAAAAACAAAAACAGCTCGTACAAATCTCTTCATCTCTCAGTTTATCTGTTGTCATTAACAGACCTTTAATTGTTGTTTTGGGACTAACTTGTAAATCTACAATCAGGACAAGATCCTGTGAAATGTCTGTTAGTGGTTCCTGCCTTAGAGACAAGCCAGGGCTCCCTGACAAAGCCTCTGGATACAGTCACACTTCTAATTCTTCCTGGTTCACTAATTAAAGAGTAGCAAAACCTTAATCTTCCCTAGAAATATTTTGTCTGTAGGCATTGGAGGTCTGTCTGCAGATTTAAGTACATCAGAGATTTCATCTCTTTCCAAAAGTTGACCTCCAGCTATGATGCCAAAAAACCCCACCACCTCATTTTGCCATCTGTCACTGTCAGCCAAGTTGTTCAGCAAGATGGATGTGGGGTGTCTTCCCAACATCACCTGGGCTCCCCTGAAATCTAGTGTTTGGTTACAGATGGGCCCAAAATCTGCAAATACCACCCTGCAGCTTGGCCTCTGTCCTCACATTGTTTTTTCAAATTGCAGAAATTCACCCTGTAAATTACTAGTTATCCAATGGAGGGAATGGGAAAAGAAGGAAAGCATGTGGGGATGTGTATGGGAATAGGAATGGCAACAGGAATAGGTATATGTTTGTTCTAAGATCATCCAAAGGGCAGCATCAGGCCTGGGAAAAAAATATTATATGTCTTTCTAAAACACTCCTGAGTTTGATGGAAATGGCACAGGATCCCCTGCCACTTCTGGTGCCTTTCTCTGCTCTGCCATTTCACTGCACACCTCCTGACAGGTTGTGTCCTGAGCAGAGGTAATGGAAGGAGGGCATCCTCATGTTTCGACGGAAATGAGTAACAGGAGGGATGAATGGAGGTGAATATGCATCGTGCCCTTTGTCAATACATCATTTTACACTTAGCAGAAGAAAAAAAGGAGACGGGCTTTTATTTACCTACTGGCTGAGCAAAGGCTAACAATCCTCACTCTGTCAAATTACTTAAGCCTAACAAATGCTGCAAGACCTGAACTAAAAAGGATTTCAAAGCTGGTGAAAGATTGTCATGGGGTGGGCTATGCAGCTTTTATAAAACAATTGCTTCAAGCCTGAGAAGGGAAAGAATCTAAGGCCATTAACCCAGCAAGGGATGAGGTCATCAATGGAGTCAGAGAGCATTAAATATCTATTTGCAACGTTTTTTCAGTGGGAATTAGTTCACCAAACTTCTTCATACACCTCTGAAGACCGCAGCCTAGCTCCTGGCACAGGCACTGTTTTGCTCTTCTTACATCTGGTGTGGACAGGTGGGAAATACAAAGGGGACATTTCCCATCAGGGAGGGAAGAGACAGAAGCTGTGGAGGTGCTGGGGACTCCTCCAGGCTGCCCCTGAGATGCTGCATGGTCAGGGGTTGCTGATCCGTGTCTCTGCAAAAGACCTGGTTCCCCACTGCCCAGCCCTGCTGTGCAAACCAAGAGCAAAATGCTTCCAAGCCAGGAAGTTAAATTCTCTTTTTACAGGTGTAAGTGGCTGCCCAGGGTAGAAAGTTGTGATGGTTACCCAAGGACATGGGGGTCTTGGGCTACAAAAGAGGGCATTTCTCATCCCTCTAAGGTGCTGAAAGCCCATCCATGAGGCTGTTGGAAATCTCTGGATTAAAATCAGCCATGGAAATGCAAAGTGCTTCTGCTTATTTTGAAACAAAGATGACTCCTAAAAAAAAAAGAAAATCAAATAATGTGTGCAAGGAAATTGGTGGGTAAGAGAAGGAGAAATTAGAGCTGATTACAAGGTACCAGTAGAAATTACTTTTGAAATATTTTTTTTTAAACTTTTTTTTAAAAACATTTTAAATCAATGTCAAAAGCTCCTTATCTCACATGTTTACACTTTCCACAGCACAGATTACTCTAGTTCACCTTTAATTTGCCTTTTGATAGTTGTAGGCTGCTACCAAATACTCCTGAAGGCTGACACTTGGCAAGCAGCACATCACACTCCCATCTCAAGTGTGTGACATGAGAGAAGGATCTGAGGCCATGGGAGCTTGCAAAGCTACTGCTAGGGTGATCCTCAGACATTTGCACATCACTTGATTTTGCTATTCCTGTGCATCCCAAATGTGTAAGTGTGACAGAAGGACATCTATTTTAAAAACTGACAAAGCTAAGTGCCAATGATATAAGCTGGACATCTCATATCGGAAACATCTCCCTCCACCTCCCCTTCCTTTTTGGCAATATCTCAAGAACCAGACTGCTTTCCCTGCCCACAAGATCCCCCATGCAGGCAGCTGATTGACCCATCACTCCCCTCACCCCACAAAGTTTCTCCAGAGCCTCCCTTTTTGTCACTGACACCCCAAGAGGCCCCGACCTTTGCAGTATTTACCAGAAAACCTCCACGCAGACAGCTTAAGGGTTCAGATGTTCTGTGCTGCTGCTGCCTGAGATGTCAAGAGGACAAACAGCAGCAAGATAGTTGCACAGCATTAAATAATTGGGGGGCAAATGGATTATTTCACAGTACTGGAAAAGCAACTTGCTGCTGATAAGCATCAACAGAGCAGAAACCAGGACTGTGGGGACTTTGTGTATAAATAACCAGCAAAGATTTGAACCCCACTGCCTTGTATGAAGCACTCAGTTCATGCTCTTTGTATTTCAACTAAATCTCTCTTGTTCCATTTTACATCTACCACTTCTTGTCCTATTAACACTCAACCCAGACATTGTTTTCATCCTCCTTCATAGTGAAGACCACTGCCTTCAATTGTGGGCTGTTTATGATACGAAAATAGCTGTTGAGATGCATGTTATCATGATGCATATCTTGTTTATTGATAGGATTTTTTTTTTTCTTTTTTTTTTTGGCAAGCATTCACATTTAGAAAAACAGCCCTGGAATTTTGTGACCAAAACAAAAAAGAAAAAAAAACAATTTCCAAGTGATTTCATCAGACTAGAGAGAAACTCCACTCCCACCTCTGATTTTTTATGAGGTTTTTAATATGAAAAGTTCAGTTCAGTAAAATGGAGTATATGAAGCCTGGTTTCCCACCACAGCTTCCTTTTTTTTTTTTTTAATTTAATATTTGTTACTCACTGAGAGATACTAGAGAACAAAACAACTGATTTGCCCTTGTTCAACCAGGGTGTTTATATATGAAGCTTCACCTGATCTGGGTAAAGTTCAGACTAAACAGACTCACATAGAGGAAGGGGAAAAATGGTGTAAGGGCTTTGTCACCAGTTCATGTTACTGCTCACGGCCACATTTCCCTCCTCTGCTGTCCAGATTTGGTTTCTTGTGTGTTTCCAAACAAGCATGTTAGCCAACATGATCACACAGAATTAAACAACTGGTGGATTTACCATGAAATGAAGCCTAATGGAATGTCCAATGAAGCACTTGGGAACAGGGGGTGAGTTTGGGGAACAAAGCTCATCCTCAGGCTGCTGGGGACCTCCCCGAGCTGGGGAACCTCCACACCTCTGCAGTGATGGAGGGACCAGGAGGTATTTCCCTGCTCTGCATGGGGATTGCTTTCAGCAAAACAGAGACAAATGCAGATGCAATATATGATGTTTTGACTTGAGTGAAGCCAGCCCTCTTGCCTCCTTTCTCTCTTTGGCTGGGTAAGTGGCCCAACAGGTCATCTGCCTGCCACTGCTCAAACTGGAGAAGGGCTGAGATGTAATTGCCTTCCCTTCAGCAGTGTGTTTGGTAGCTGTGCTTTGCTGATTAAAACCAACAAAACAACAAAAAATTATGGAAATTGCATGTCAGACAGACAATACAAGCCACACTTCCTTAGAAACATGGGGTGAAAGTTAGAAAAAAGCTGTTTTCTCATGGGCTATTGTTTTTTTGTCAGGTTCCTTTGCTCCAGCCCCTGGGTAAGAGTTTTCAGTTTGATATTCTAATCGTTTGATATTCTAATCCTAAGACACGAGACATGAACTTGCACTGCCCATAAGAAATGCCAATCGTTCCTGTTTACACTCTTGCTGTTGTATCTCTGCTTTTTTCCATAGAAATTAAGGATAGTATAATGATACGTAAGAAGTCACAGACCCCAAAGCTTTTTTAAAAGAAAAAAAGATCTTTTGTTTCTTTATGAGACAAATGATTTTGTCTCTCCAGCACCTCTCCCTTCATCTAGGACAACATCACCCTCTTCCCTGCCTTTTATCATATATCATTTTTATGCATGGCAAACCCAGCCAGGCAGGGCTCCTCACCAGAAGGATCCTTTGCCCTCACTGAGGTCACCCAGAATATTCCCACCCTTTTCTCCTTGCTCCTCAGACTGGGGCTGCTCCCATCCCTGCCACCCGTGCTCCCCACTCCCCCTAACAGTGCCATGCACCACATCAAATAATTGTTGTTATAACTATCCTGCTTCCCCAACTAAAATATACTTGATTGGGAGGGAGAGGGGGAACAGGGAAATAGCTGGGTTTATTTTAATAGTTTCCACTCTCAGTTCAGTTTTATAGTACAGTATATTTAACTTTAACGTATGGACAGCTGGATGCATTTAACAGCACAATGGAAAGAATTTAGCAAGTATACATTACAGGCTGTGTATTTGGAGCTGATCACCACATATTTCTTCATAATATTTAGATGCGCCTGTTACGGATTGTGTCGGGCTGATCAAAATATGTTTGTGTCAGGTAAGATTTGTCATAGATGAGCCTCTTTATTTCCTTCCTTACTAAAACTATTCCTGTAGGAAGAAGCTGGGTTTAGCTGATATCAGCAGGTTTAGCCTGATGCTTAGGATAGGCTTGCTTGCCTTCTCTGCAGAAGCTGAAAAAAAAAAGCCATAAATACACAGAAAAATAGGGGCATAATCTGAGCACTGACTGTGGGCATGTTACTCCACTGAAGGTGTCACCTCCACCAGCAAAGCAGCTACAGAGTGAAGGATCACCAGAGGATCAGAATCTGTCCTGTACTCTCCACATACACCATACTGATGGAAAACAGTGACCGCCATGAGACAGAGCTATAAATCCTTCACAGCTAACCTAGGCCACTAGTCTTCCATTTTTCTCTCAGAAACAAAGGTAAAGGAGTTTTTCAAAAATACTTTAAAAATTCATTTGCCTTTTATTAAAAAAAAACCCAAACCACCACTCCACTAATTACTAGAAAATAAACTTCTGCACTACTTTTGTGCCACTCACCCACAGGGTTAGGTGCCTGAATGACACAACTTCATCAAATTTAACTTCTTGTCTCCAGTTTGTTACCCAGTGCCTGTTGCAGCAACGCAACAAGAAGGCAGATCAGCCAAGCAGCTTGCCAGCATATCTAGCCAGCTTTTTTTCCTAATGCTGGAGAATAACAACAGCTCCATCTTTCAGCAGACTTGTTGGGTCTTTTTTTCCTCTCTCTGTGTTCTAAAAGTGATGTTTTCCCCTGCTACTGTTGGGTCACATAATCAATACTGAGAAAATGTAAGGGGTTGTATTTAAAAGGTATTTTTACAAAAACACTAAAGAGAAGTTGGAGCCTAAGGAACAGCAATACTTTTGATTTGGAGATATTCCAACAAGTAATACAGCTCAATCCAGCTTTCCAAGCTGTGAACAAGCTTCAGCTATTAGGGAAATAAGGATGGTTTTGGATGTGTTTGGGTGGATATGTTGCTTCTCCTGTAAGCATTGGGGGAGGGAGGAAAGAAGGAGAAAGATCCTCAAGGAGAAAAAAGCCCTTTGGAGGAAAGACCGAAGTGTTGGAAACCTCTGGGGTGTTCACATTGATGTCGTGTCATTACACTGTATTGCTGCACAGGTTAATATAATTGGGTTACTGTGTGTGAGCAATGATCCATAGCATGTTATGGCACTGAAACAAATGACATTTAACCAAGAGATTTGTAAGGCACCTTGTTATCTGCATGGTGAGCAATTGCAAGGGAGAGTCAGATTGCTAGACGAGCGACTGACAAATTAGTTGTTGGGTTTACTGGACAGCCTGGATTTATAACTGCACAATTCCAGCATAATTTATTAGATCCATAAACAGACAGATCCAGTGTTTTTGCTTAGATTACACTCTTATTGAAGCCTCTGATCCTGTCCCGTTTGCAGTGCTCTTACAGCCTGGTTGTATTATTCATATAACACTCAGTCCTTGGTTGGGAGCAAGGTGAGCTTAGATGAATAAGCTGCAGATTTCCAGAAACAAAAATTTCTACAGCATATAAAAAAATGATTTGCAGATGTATAGGGTTCTACACTCCAACTTGAGTCTCTCCAAGGAGGGAAGGATGCAAAGAAAAGGGAACAGTAAAAGATGCAAATTCAGTGCAGAAAAAGATCTTTATCCCTTTTTGTCTCTTGGCAGAACAGATGCCAAAGCTGATAAAGACAAACACACTGAATTAGATATAGAGGGGAAAAGGGCTCAGTACCACCCAGGTTCCCCAGTACCTATCATCTGCTATGATTCAGGTCAATGACTCCTTTTATTTTTCCCCAGGGACAATGAAAAGAAACAGTTCTTTCTCTTTTCATGGCTCTCTTTAGCAGTCTGGAGGACAGCTACCAGGGATGTAACCACCATGTGCCTCCAGCTGCACCCTTGCACCTCACCTCTCCTCTGCCCACCTTGAACAAATCCAAGCCCTTGCCCTTCAGCAGCTGTTTTACATCCTTGCAGCCATTCCCCTGCACAGTCACAAGTGTGTTCAATATCTCTGGTGGCATGTGGTCCCCAGAGCTGTGTTCTTTTGGCCCTCAGGAGGTCAGTTTAGGGGAACAAGCTTATTCCTATTTTTTTTCCATTAGAGAAAATTATGAAATCTCACCTCTGTTCAGAGCCTTAGCTCATCCCAAATTTTTAATGAGGTGATAAAATGATCACCCTTGGGCTCATGGTTGCTGACTTAGACTAAAACTGCAAGTCAAAGACAACCACCCAAGAGACTATTCTTGTTTCTAATCCAGCTGGCATCTTGGGATCATTTGTTCACTTTCCAGGTTTGAGGCCAGTTTTGTTTGGGGTAGATAAACTCTGGAGAGGTGCCCAAGATTTTTGGATGTTGCCCCACAGCAAATCCGACCTCCACTTCTTTTGGAAATTTGCCTCTCTCTGGGTAGGATTTTAAAACTCCTCTCATAGGCTGGTTGAGTCAAAAATAAAGTGGGGTGGCTTGGGAGGCCAGCTCTGAGTTTCAGCTGTAAGCTCATAAATGCTTTGAGTTAAGTAATGAAAATAAGAGAGGAGTCCAAACTCAGTCAAGGAGTTGGAAAGCCATGAGCTGGGAGTGAGTTTGAAATCCCAGTTGAGATGTGGAGCTGCATGAGCATCTCCCTGCATGTGTTTGGACTGAGCCACGTGGCTGAGAGAGAAGAACCCAGGACCGAGATGATCATTTGTAACTAAAGGAAACGGAACAGAAAACACTGGCATTATTGACAAGGTGCTGGAAAGGATGCAGCTGGGAGGAAAAACTGGACATGATCTTGCTGGTATTAACTGGTGCAGTTCCAGTCCCTCACCTGTTAAGCACAGCTAAGCCTGTGCTGTGCAGGGGCCTGGGCCCAGCTCTGCTCACTCTGGCTCTGTAGCTACAGCCACAACAGTCGTGCTGAACAAGTCTGTCAGGGGTTCCCCTCATGTAAAGCTATTATTGTTAAAATAAACATACATTTAGCTTCACCATATAATATTTCACAAGCCTGAGGCACAGCAGTTGGAATGCATCTCCCCCAGCCTTGAAATAGGAGGCAACACAAATGGAGGTGTTGGAGCATTTTCAAGGCAAACACTGAAGGGTTTTACTGATGAGGGCTTTGGTGGGGCTGTCACCGTGGTGGGGCCACTGCGTGCTGGGACATCTCCATGCCTGACACAGTGCAGGACAAGCTGAGCCAAACTACTGCTCTTTTAAACATAGTGAACAATCAGCTGCTGCAGGAGTTTGGCCTGGTTTAGTCAGACACGTTGGATATTTCAGGCCATGCCTGAACCAGTGTTAAACCCTGCCTGGACTGAACTGTCAGAAAAACCCTGACTCTCCCTGTCTGATAACTCTGTCACCCTAAGCAATTTTTGATGAGTTGATTTCTGGGAATAATTTGATTCATTCTTAATATTTTTAAATATTACATGCCAAGTTCATGGATGGTTTAGCACCACTTCAGTTAATCTACCAAAGAGTAAAGCCAGTGAAAAACTTAGACCAAAACCAACACAAACCATCTTCCTTTCTTCTTTTCTTTGAAGCAGGTAATAGCAGATTTTACATAGAGCAAGCAAGCCTCTAAACTGTTTTTTATTTTGCACTGTTCAAGAAGAAAAGTAACACCCCTACTAATAATTCCTGAAAATGAAACTCAGTGGGGTGAGCAAAAGGAAACATGGATGGCAGTGGACTAGGAGAGATGCTCAGCATATAGAGGATGAATCAATCTGTGCCTGTGAAACTGCTGTCCTATTGGCCAGGAAGACTGGGGAGAAAATCCTAATGGACTTACTGGAAACTGTTAGTGCATATTGGTTATGTGTACAAAAAAGGACATGAAGCCTACAGAAGTGTCTAATGAAAAATTATGTGAGCATTCAATGGTGAGCATTATTCTGAGCCCTGCTGGGGGTGGAGGGATGCGAATGACGCTGGTCAGGTGAAGCACTGGAAGGCTGGGTATGGTATCATCTTTCAAGCTAAATGCTGCCAGCACACTTAAGGAAGTGTTGAATCATAGCTGGGAGATGAGATACAGCTTTTGGGAGAGGTAGAGAAGCATGTTCCTAGCATACACTTCAACCCAGAGAAAACACTCATTTGTTTTACAGGTGAATGAATCGCCGTTTCCTTCAGCAAACCCAGTCATCTAGCAGCATGCAATGCTATTATTACTTACGGTTTCATCACAAGTAAAATTGTGCCTGTTACCACTCCTGGGAAAATCTCAGGGCTAGACATAGGTAAGACAACTCTTTGTTGCTCCCAGACAAGTGGATTAGCATGGCTTTGGGCACAGGCTCTCTTTGTGCAGCACATAGCCCAGTGGGAGCTTGCTTTTGGTTAGAAACCTTCATGTGTTACCACAGAAAAATATATATGTGGTCTTCAATACCTCAGCTGTCTCATAGACAAAGGGAGATGGAATCGTTGCATATATTTCTAGAAGACTCACATTGCAGGAGAAATGGCTTTCAAAAGTTTTTGTTCCTACTGAATTTTCCTCTGCATTCCCGCTGAAATTTGAGGAAAGAAAAAAAATAGTTCCCTTTCCCCATCAACACAGCAGAATATTGAAAATCTCAGAAATTCAGGGATGGGCTTTCTTGCCCTCCAGTTATTTGTCAGAATCAGCATGGGCATTGAAAGATTCATTTGTGATCAAGATAAGAAAGAAAATTCTCCTTTATGTTGAGACAGAGGTGCCCCACAGTGAGCTCTCTGCTGGGGTGGCCCCCTAAACTCATTTGTCTCATGGCCATGATCCTTCCTCATGTCACTAATGCCACAGAGAAACCAAAGAGGGAAAAGTGTTCTGCACTCCTTTCCCTGTATTGGTAATGCTTGGGGCTACATAGTGTTACTTCAGGTCTTTGCTGGTTTGGGCCTCATTTGAAGGAATTATGAACTATCTTTCTTGAGAAAAGATGATATTTCCCTTAATTTAAATAGCTTTGAGCAAACAAGTACCCATTTGGATGTACTTTCCCATTTAATACTTGTGTGATTTATGCTTCCAAGCAACCCTTCTGATCTCCTGTTTATATGCCCTCAAAGCTCATTTTTTAACTACAGTTAATCATGCTGAAGCAAAACATAACTCACAGCAAGATGACGCTCGCCAAATTTTATAACTTGGGCTACTGTATTGGATGTCAGCTCTGCTGCTAAAAATAACTGCCCTGGGACAGGTGCCTTCCTTGGCCAGCAAAATTTAATGCCACTTTTTAAAATTCTGGCCAGAAAAAGCCTTGGAAGGAAAGAAACCCTTTAGCAATTTCAGGGGGAGGGATTGGTATTCCCAGGCCAGGAATTGAAAGCTGCTTGTTTGAAGTATTGATACACAAACTGGCTGGACACAAAACAAACAGCAGTGACTTTGTCTTTCTATCCTGGTCCAGTTTAGACTGTGAAGTGGGAGGCTGAGTAATTTCTAATCTGTAAATGCTGTTGTTTGCTGTACCACAAAAGAAGATCCATATACAGGTGCAGAAAAGAACTCGGGTGAGACTTGAGTAGGTAGGTGGGACCCAGACTTAAGGAAGGAGCAGGAGAAATGCTTTGTGCCGTGTCCCTTTCTCTGCACAAAAAATCCTTCAACATCCTCCTGCCTCGACGGTCAACTCCATCCCCCTGCCCTAGCCACACTCCTTGATGATGCTTCCATTAGGTATCAACTCAGCAGCATCCAGATGTACCAGGAGAAACCACACAGCAGCCCTGGGGCCATGGTGAAACCTGTATCTTCATTTCTTGAAGACTGGAGCAAGTCAAAAAATAATAGATAAATGTAAGATAAGGAGGTCTAGGGGTTTGCTAGTGGCTGGAGAAATCTGAAAGAGATTTTTGTCTGAGAGTGTGGCAGCAGGACAGGGCACTGCCCGTGCCATCCATCTGCAAGAGGCATGTGCACTGGGTTCACTCTGTTAAATGCACACAAGGTTGTTGCAGTACCTAAAAAAAGAGCATTTAACTGTATCAGCTGTCCCAGTGAGCCAGGGAAGAGAGGGGAACTGAGGGCTAGCCAAGGCTAGCTGAGGGTTTCTCTTTGCTGGGAGGCTTAAGCTCACCAGCTCAGCTGTGGCTGAAACAGCATCCTGGTGAAGCAGAGTTCTGAGCAGGCAGCAAAGCCTGAGGTTAACCCTGCTGAGCACCCTCTCCTGTTGCAGGATTTCTCTGGGGGTGAGAGTCAGTGAGCCTGTCTGAATTGACAGCTGCTGGAGATATAGGAGATTTACAGAGATGATTTCTCTCCGTCCCCACTAGATGCAAAGTCCTGCTTAATATCACACCAGTCTTCTCCTTTTTGTTTTTCTGCTTTTCTCTTTTCTTCCCCAGTGGGATGAGAAGACTTCCCAGGAGCTGGGCTAGAAGTATTCCCAGAAACCTGTTAGCAACAAGGGAGTGAACAAGTAGCTTCAGCAAACAGAGACTATCAGGTTTCTGACACCTCCCTGGAGCCATCCCATCTATGTGCAGCAGCACTTCCCTCCACCTGCAGCTTCCTGGAGCCTGCAATGCCCAGGCTGGGGGAGAACGCAAGGAAAGTACCAGCTCCAGGAGAGCAGCTTCATTTCTGATGACCCTTTGGCTCATTTTTCTAATCAGAAGTGTCCTTTGCTCCTTTGGGGTACAAAAATCCAACTGGATTTTCAGGCACTTCACAACAGCTGCTGCCAAGCTCTTCATTCACTGTTCATGATGTAGGGAATGGGGAAGCAGGCAGGAATAATGCAGATACCTCCTATTGCATCTTGCATGACTTTCCTATGCTTTGTGCCTAGTTATTCATACCTTCAGCCTCTGAGTTACAACAACAGGAAAAAAAAATCAAAACCCAAAACCTAACATGTAGCTCTGAGTCCTCCTTTCCCTCCAGGGCAGGGAAGAGGGGGAATACCCTTGTACAACACCTAATAGTCTAGAGAGGACAAGTTTTTTCTGTGGTTGAGTCCTAAGGCCAAACACATCATCTGGAAGGCTGCAAAAGCTGTTACAGACTATCATTTTTCAGCAATTATAATTTCACACACACTTACCTGGGGACAATTCCAAAAACCATGAAAAATGACAAGGAGACAAATTATATTTCTGCCTTTCACCAGGACACCCAGATCTGGAGTCATATTGCAACTGGTTGTCAGAGGACTGTAGTGTTGCTTGTTGTTTATTTTGAGTGGCAAATGCCTATAGGGTTGCACAACCTTTGTTTATGAGATAGCAGCATGTATTCTGCAAACTCTGACATCTGAATTTATTCCCTTTTCAGGCTTTTCATTTGGATTTTCACTTTGTTACCAAGTTTCTACAGAAACATGCTGGCAGGATAACATTAACTGGTGCATTTAATCTTACCCAGTTAGTTCTGGTTTTCTCTCATTCCTCTCCATCTCCTGAAGTTCAGTTATCTGTAAGACAAAATAGAAGAAAAAATAATTAACTGCTAATCCATTAAAAGTTCAGCTTGATGACAATGACACCTTCTTATCACTTTTCTTCAAGAATGAAGCTTCTGTGAGTTTCATCCAATATTTGACTGAAAAGACACTTGTTTTTCCAGTGCCAGGTTGCACAAAAGGGGCAGGTTTTCCACAGCAGAAATCTGGGTAATTCTATTTATGTCAGCAAAACTGCATCAACTTTGAACTGGGTGATCTGCCCAGAGGTCCGTGTGATGTATGATTGAGATGCATTTTCACAAAGACCAAGAATGGGAAGCATAATGCTTTCTGGTAGACAAAACAGAGCAGGAGCAGCCAAAGACAGGTTCTGACACCGTTGTGATGACAGTGAATGTGCCTTCAGAATCTTCCTTCATCTTGATCTGCTGTGTAGAGCTAGGACTAGTAGGGGAGTCACACCCCACCTCACCCTTTTGGATTTATGTTAACTCTTTATTTTCCAGGTAATCACAATTGCAAGATCCTCATGTCCTATTTATGTTCAACTTGGGACCACTTTGAAACTTAGCTCCATCATACCCAGAACAGATATCTTATGCTTTATGAATAGGTTCCCCATGTTTATGGGTGATGAAAAATCACCTCAGTGCAAAGTAGATAATGAAAACAGAACCACTGGCAGATGTATTTATTTATTGATTTGGAGTTTTACAACCAGCATTAAAAGTTACCTACTTCAGCAGAATATTCTTTTATCTGTATTTTGGCCCGGGGTCTCCAGTTGGTACAAAGTCAAAGTCTTGTCCTAGGCTGCTACTTCAAATTAGGTCACACATAAGAATCCAGCATCTGCCCGATAACCTGGGTCACACTGCTATTTGTGGAATGGATACCAGCCCAGTCTTTGTGAGTGCATGATATATGAACTGTATGTATTTCCTTGATAAATTGTTTTTAAATATTTCCTCCTTTTTATTAATTGAAGAGGAAACTCATGCATCAATGACATTTTTATGCTGGTTTACACATAAATTATTTCCCTGTGATGTTCATTTTTATTATTATTGCCGATATTATAGCAAATGCATTTTTTTGCCTTGTAAACAAGATTTTGCTTACAGCTAAATGAAAAGAAGAGAAGTTAATCACGTTGAAATAATAGGATTTAAAAGGTAATTCAGTAATGTTTGGCTGATGTTTAATCTTCCCCAATAGAAGCCATGCTGAGAGAAACGACAGAAATTCTGGATTTGTAATTAAGCAGTATTCATCACTGGCAGGGCAACTGAAGGAGAGCTGAGATACTGCAGTGACTGCCTACTCCTGGCAAAGCCTTCCAGGCATGGACTTCAAGGTTTGTTAAGTGACAATGGGGGCTGCCAACTTTGAAAATGAAGAGCATCAGCAGAGCTTTCAGTGTAAAAACTCAAGATTATGAGTCTCTTCACTACATTTCTGGGAGGGAGTGAGTGAAGGTTTTTCTAAGGCCGTTAGAAAAGATGCTCACCATCAGACATGCCTGAGAGCAGCATCTATCTCTCAGCAGAAGATACCACCCAAGATATTTCTACAGGTCTTTTTCCCATGCAATATCAACACCTCACTGCAGCATGCTTTTCTGCAGGATAGTCCCCAAAGGAAGTTAGGTTTTCCTTGCTTTTGAGATGGAGAACTGAGGCTTGCTGATGGTGTGCAATTGAGAACCTCCACCCATGAAGACCAAAAGACACCTAAGAACACTGAGAGGCTGAGCCTCATTATTTGTTCTAGATCACACAAGAAATATGTTGCTGAGCAGGGACTTGAAACCAAGCTTCCTAAATTGGCTTTTTTACAACACATCTCCATAACAAAACCTTCTTTTCACACTGCTGTGCCTGTTAGCATCCATCCTGGACTTTTGGATCTAGGCCTCATTCCCTTCTGCACAAACAGAACTGTACTTTCCTCTGGTCATGATGTGTTTTGTCCCAAGCACTCTATTGTAGGAGAAAATGATTCAGTGAAGAAGCTTCTGCCTCTTGTTTTGTTTGTTTTCTGAGAGTTTGCTGTTCTAGCACACAAAGTCAAGTGTGTCAAGTTGTTTCAGACTCTGGGACACTGGTAAAGTGGGCAACTACTGCTGTTACAGCATAATTGAAAATAAAGTTACCTTTAAGAAAAATAGTTTTCAGACACTGCCACAGTGCCACCTGGGACAGTTTAGCTTATCTGGAGAAGAATAGTCCTGGGGAAAAAAGCTCATTTGTCTGAGGAAGTCCTGTTTGAATCACCCTGGCAGTAATTGTATCAAACTGGCAATATTAAGCCTCAATCTGATCTCTAGTCAATCCCTGTGGATCCACCATCTCTAGTTTCAGGTCTGAGTGCTCTTCCTCACTTCTTGTGAAAGAAAAGCTGCAACAGGCAAGACCCAGGATTTCAAATCCCACAGGAACTAGTGGAAAGATCAGAAGGTTTAGAACTTGGCCCACCTTTAAGCTCCCTGCAGCAAGTGAGCCACACACTCCCTTTCCATGCTTGAGTAAGCAGATAGTTCCCAGCCTCTCAGAAGCACAGTGGGGTTTTTTTGCATTTTTCTTTAGATTTGTTTTCTGCTTGGCAGCTGAACGGGTAATTTGCAGCTCTCCATGAAGAGCAAGCCCAGTGGGCAAATGGCATTTAGTGTGTGAGTTCCGAATGAGAGTTACATTTCCTTTCTTTCCCCTCTGTAGACTGAACCTCCAGCAAACTTCCTCCTGCAGCTCTGGAAAACATAAACAATCCCTTTGCTGTTAGAAAACAGCATGATCAAGCTTTGATTTGTGATTTTCTAGGGAAGAACTGTATCATCCTTCAGTGAGAGGATCTGGGTGTTGGAGCTGCAGAAGCAGGTCAGTCTCAAACAGCATCTAATTAGGCAGATTTCTATTGTTTAGCCAAGCAGATGTATCCATCACTGAGCATAAGATGCTGCATCATCCAGTTACAGCAGCCCCTGGCTCCTTAAAAATGCAGAAATGGGAAATCTCCTTTGCTTATTGGCTGGTGCTTTGACCCATGCAGTAGTGATCACTTCCATGGGATTAGTAAGAATATTAATCACGTAACTGTGTATGAGCTACTTCAGTGGTTCCCCAGCTCTGGGATATGTGCTTAAAGCATTTACTGTACGAAGGAAAGCATTAAACATGTTTGATTCTTTCCCCAAGTAGGTTTTCATTCTCTCCCACCCTCTCTGAGGTCAAATAAACTTTTTCTCAAGGAATTTTTAAACTGTTGAAGATGATGTGCTCTGGGTCTACCCCATCATCTTTTAATAAATTTATTCAGAGACAGCTGCATGTCTGAACATGAGTAACCAGTACTATGTTCACCTGTGCTCTCAGGGAACTGAGTCCTCTGGCAAAAAAATTAGTTTCTGTCTTGCTGTATTATTACTTTCAAACATTTTTACTAAGTGGTTTCAGCTTTCAAGTCTCATGCACCTTTCTGGAGCTTGGGATAGTTTATGCTCAGAAATCACAGCAGTTCAAGTAAGGATGATCCCTTGTGACCCATATACCTGTTAGGCATCTGACCAGGGTCTGACACCATGCAGCAACTCTGCTAAACAACAAGAGTCCCCAGTGTGTCATGGGAAATGTAGTCTGAACAGAGCAGGGGAGTTTAATGCATAAAAACTGTTTGCCTAATGCACAGCCCCGTTTCAAATCAAATACTTTTTTTCTAGCCCAAATGCTTCCTTATATTGTTTTGTGCTGAGAAGTCTGATTTTATTTTATTTTTTTCTGTAGAAAACTTTTCTGTTTTCATAAAAATGAAAAAAAAAGAAAGTTTCCAGTCAGCTCTGGGAGCCTTCAACGGGACAGACTGGAGAGAGCATCTGCAGTCACTGTCCTTACCTAAAGCCATCAGCATCAGCCCAATGACCTGTTTAAGAATTACCTGAACTCCGTGTATAAAGAGATTTTTTTAAAACAGAACACTATGTATTACTAAGTTTTTACAAGGTTATGAAGATGTTTTTACTGAGGAACATTTGCAAGCTTCAGATGGCTGGCAGATGTGTTAAAGAACATATGATTCAAATAGAAAACCTTTCTTTTTATTGCTGAAACACTAATAAGAGTGCACTTTAATATGCCTTAATGTGTTATTCCTTAATTGACAGCAGATGTTTCCTGAGCAGCAATTTTTAAAAGACATGCCACACTTCAAAACAAGGAGAAATAAAGCCTTACTGTACATGCAAGAGCTTCCAAAAACAACGCCTCTCTTTGCCAATAATTGTTTATAAAAAACATCATTCCAGATTATTTGAAAATCAATATTAAGTCCCATGGAATATGTCAGAGTAAATCTGATGTTATTTCAACAGAACTGTAACATAGCCAGTGTTCAAGATCTCCTTTTGCTCTCCCTCCAGTTTCCAAAATGGAAAATGTCACCTACTCCTTGATGCTTGATCAGAAGAGAATAGGGAAAAACAGTCATCTCAAAGGGGAGCCACGTGTCCACCTACTTGGTCAAATAAAACTTCCAGAAGAACCAACTACCCCTCTGAAATCTTGCCTGAGGATAATGGAAATAATTTTTCAAGCTTACATGTGAAACACTCCAAGCTCTAGAACCTCTTCATACCCTATCTGCTGGCAGAGCCTCACCAAAACAGGAGAGTTTGGTCCTTTGGTACACTGGTTCCATAGAGCTGGGCTACAGATGTCAAGGGATTTGTCTTCAGTGTGAACACGACTGCCAATATTTCTATCTTCACAAGCCAGACGAAGAGAATGTTATTGCTCATTATCTTGACAAAATTTTGTTGTAACTCTGAAATGAAGCAGCCCCCTCAAGATGTCTCAAAGCATGCAGAGTCCCTTGCAGAGAACTCAGCAGAACCTCAGCACTCTTTCAAGATCCTCAGCTGTATTGGAAATTAGTGTATCTGGTTATTACTGGTAATGGGTGGGACTGCAAAGGGCCAAAAAGATGTCAAATTGTACAAGAAAAGAGGAGAAAGGAAAATATTGCAGCCCTTTTCCCTACAAAATGTCTTGGCAATCTGCACCCACTCTCTGGTCTCAGGAATTAAGTGCTGCCCAGTGCTGCCATCACTGGTGTCACTGCAAATCCTTCAGCAGGTCCTATGTGACACAGGACAGGTCACGGGCCTTCTGAGCATCTTCAAATCCTCCCAGGCACCAGACAAGGACCTCTGGGTTCAGATGCTAAAGGAGGAGATATTCTGAAATCAACTTGATTCATTTCTTCTTCTGCATCCTTTGAAAGGTTAACAATAATTTTATGTCCTTGGTCTTAATTTTTAGAGGATCTTCTCTGCATGTTGTCCCAGGAGGTTGTGTTACCATTGAAAAGCACACACTTGGTCTGAATCAAAGTGAGCTGAGCCCAGTGCTGGGCAGGGCAGGGCAGGGCAGGTCCTGCCTCTGGATGCCCTGAGCTCCAGCCAGGTCCTGCCCTTGGGGTGAAGGTGGCTCTTCTGCAGGAGCAAGGCCACATATTTGTATCCACTGAAGATTTTTTTGCTGACCTAATGCCTATGAAGGCATAAAGTAGAAAAATAATCATCAGCAGGAGGTAAACCAGTGAAAAAAAAAGGAAAAATATGGCATTTTATTAACTTGAATAAAGGAGATGAATATAACCGAATTATCGGTCCATGTAGATCCAAGGATGACCATCTTCTGTAAGCACAGAATCAGCCTGACAAGCCTCAGGAGACATGCTGATACCCTGGGAAGATGAGACTTGCAGGATTTACTCCCCAGACCCAGCCAGGAGCAGCTCTGAGACTCCCAGCCCTCCACCACAGTGTGTGATGGGTGTGAGATTGCAGCACCCTGGGCTCCCCCAAGCACGCTGTGAGCTGCCATTTGTGGTAACAAATGACAGAATCTTTCAATACACCCAAGCTGTGGTCACTGTTTATTTATTTTATTATGTAAACAACACATCGCTTTGGGTTATTAAAGTTTAGCTTTAAAAGCACTTGATAATTTAAAACGACTTGGTGTTATCAGACTTTTTTTTTTTTTTCCTTTAAACCCTGTTAAAATACTAAGTAATTGACAGTGCATTTTGTTATCCTGCTTATAAAATAGAAATCATTAGGGCAATAAATATTATTCGTTTAGAACTGATGCAAACCAAATGTTTTCTTCCGTAAAATACCCATAAAAGTGAAGTTTTATCTTCCATCTGGCAATGCCTCTTATGCCAAAATGTTCTGAGTGGAACTGCATTAATAAGAAGACATCAAGAGAAATATGTTACTTGTATCCTTTAATATGCCTTTGTAAACTGAGATACATGTTGGCCTTCTATCAATAAGCATCTCTACCTGTGGGTTTTGAGAAGGATTAATAGAGAATAACTATTATAGGATGAAAGGACAGAGCATGCTGGGAGAAAAATGAAAATCAAACATCCACCAGTGCATACACTTCCTTCCAGGATAATATTTAGATTTTATTTTATTTTCTTAATTTAAATATATATAAAAAATATAAAACGTTTAAGCTGGTTTTAGATAGCACACATCTGCACTGCAAGAAGGCCATTTTCAAAAGTGCAGCTCTCAGTGGGATATTTATTTAATTCATATTGGTTTTGGACCTCAGCCTATAACCAGCAAAGATATGGGTACATGCTAGAGACGGTGGCTGTGACTTGGACTTTTTTGAACATTAAAGTGGAAAAAGCCTTTGCATGTGGGAAGGGCTTAGTGAAAATTCAATAACTTCTGCCTCAGACACTGTGCTTCAGAGCACTAATAAAGACAACAGAGAACTGACACAGTCACTGAATTCATGACCAAGCTGCCTGGAAAACGCCAGCCTGTTCCAGAAGGCAAAGCCCAACCTTGCTCTCTTCAGACACTTCACATTTCTGTTCAAATTTGGTTCCAAAACCAGTTTCTAACCCCCTAACACTATCCACATCTGAAGCAGACAGGGATGGTCTCTCTATGGATGTATCTGACTCCACAGCTCTGCTTCCATGTTGGTCAAAGATGATTTTAAGGTGTTACCTCCCCAAACTGAGCTAAAACTGTGGGAGACCACATTTTCAGAGACATCTCACCCAGTGCCAGTGCCAAAGCACAGCCACAGCATCCCAGCTTGGCTCTTGCACACATACTGGGGGGTTTGCACCAGATCTGTCAGTATTGAGTGAGTTTGGGCACAGAGAAGGCTGAAGGCTTTTTCCAGGAGGCTGGGAGGTTGGCAGGGTCCATGAGCAACAGAGGGTTGTTCCATCAGTCCTGCTGCTGTGTGTGTCAAAACTAGAAGTGAAAAGGGGCTCTAATGCTTGGCCAGATACTGTACAGCTTTCCTTCCTGCACTGTTCTGAGTCTTACCCATTTTGCTGCACCTTAGGGCCCTATTCAATGACTAAAATTGATTTTTTGGTACTTCAGCGGCCATGTGTGGGAACCAGAGGTATTATTTTTTTTATTGAATACAACCCTTAGAGCACGAGCTTTCTTCAATACACTCTAATAAAGTAATACCAACGCTTCCCTGCTCTCCATAACTTCATTACTTTGTGTCTCTTTGGGACACTAGCATCTCTTACCCAGGGTTTTTCATGGATGAGGGGTTTCCCACCTGATGCTGTCTCCCTTTCCTCTGTGTGTGTGTGAGCTGGCACACACATGTGCACGCTTTCTGACATGTGCTCAGCGTTATCCATCAGACCCTGCAGCTCCAATAACACATCCATGTACCAGTCAGAAAAATGCACTTGACTTTCGAGGAATTGTTTTCATTAAAGCAGGATCAGGACCTGCCTGCAGACTCAGAAGTGTGAATGGAAACAATTTCCCTGCAGAGGAATCTCAGCTGACACGCAGCTGCCGAGCTCTGCGTTCCTCTGGAACCATAAATAGTCCCTAAAGCCAACCCTACACCCACCCTGCAGTGCTGCGTGGGGAGAATGTCCCCTTGGCCAGCACAAGGCAAGGAAACCACCAGCACCTCTTGCCCTTTGCCAGCTTTGCTCAGCACGAGGCTGCAATCTGTCTCCCACTTCCCCAGCTGACATTGGGCATCTCCCTCAGCTGGGGCAGAGGATTTCCCTCACATATTTGTGCAATCCTGACTGGGACCATTCTCACTGCCTGCTTGGAGCTCGGAGCATGCAGTGAGAATGCAGAGCGAGCAGAAGAGCACACGTGTATCCTTAAATGTATCTTTTTTCTCTTTCCTGCTCCATTCTTGAGGGACTCTGGGACCGATAAGCAGACAAGATGCTGTAAACTTCTATCTAAACCAAAAATATTAGGGGAAGCCATGGAAAGCTCCATCTGAAAAGATGTTAGAATTATTTAGAACTTGATTTTCGGAACATCTCAGCTCTCCGGTCTCCTCCTGGCACTCTTGAAATCAATGGGTATTTTTTGAAAATCAGAGCTGGGTAAGTGACTAAGGGGTTTTTCAAGATGGAGCAGTTGGAGCAGTGATTACTGGGGCAAGAGGAAATCTCCTGCAGGTATTAGTCTTAGAGGACGGCGTGCCAAAGGTTACTATGGCGCTGGTGATGTGGAACGATGATGAAATACTATGGGAAAAGCAAGTCCCCCAGCTACAATGTGTGCATTTGGTGGTCATGGCTATGCACCAGTTGTGATCAATGGGTGTAAAGTCAGGGTCAGGGCTGCAGCAGCCGGAGATGCTGGTGCTCTGCAATCTAGCCGGGCCCCAACCAAGGGGCTGAGTTTCCACAATTCATTTATCATAAACCAGCAATTTGCAAATGTTAGCACTTTTCCCACACATCACGAGCCCTGATGGACTTTAATAAAAGAGAGAGAGAGAGAGAAAAGCAAGGGGAGAGCAGAGAGAGAGAGAGAGAGAGAGGAGAAAACCTACATAATTAACTAAAGTTCTTAGAACGGTTTTAATTGGCAAAACGTTACCTTTTTGGAAAAAATTGCTGTACAGGTTTGCATTTGTTTTCTAGGTTGTTGTTTTGTGTTTTTTTTACATTGGTTTCACAACAGTTAATTAGTCAGATGTCTCTGCTGGTGGGGTTTTGCCCCTCTTTCACCATTATGGCTGCACAGCAATGATTTTCCAGTTTGCTTGACACAGATGGTCATTAAAATTTGAATACCTGTGTTAATTCAGTTACTGCTCTTCTCTGCTAAAGGCCTCTGAGGAAATGGCTAACAAAGAGGAATAAATTGCATCCAAAGCTTGAAAACAGGTGAGTGAGAGCATGCAAGCCTCCAATTGTGTGTATGCTCACAGAGATGCTTGCAGGAGTCACTGACAGGAACCACCAGGCAGGTCCAAACACCTCCAAGCTCTGAGGAAGTTCTGCTCTGGGTCTGGCCTGTCTCCAGCCTACAAATAAGTAGATGTAGCTGAAAGAATGGACTCTATGGATAGAAGAAGTAACAAGAGTTGACACTTCTTACTAATACCAATGATAACGTTGCTTCAACAGGATTTTTCAGGTGCCTTTTCTCTCTAGGCTTGTGTTCTTCCAAGAGTGGGCAATAACAGAGGTTTCAATGACAGGGATAAAATGTGATTACCAGATTTTCTCCTCGTGTCTTTGGAGAAAATTGTTCCTCTCACTGAGAGTAGAAATCAGAGGGTTTAGATCACTTTGAATTGTTTATCCTCTCTCATGCAGCTTTGTCAGCTCATCTACCTGTCTGCATCTCCACCCCACTGCCTAATGCTAATTTCCAGATCAGCATGATTCTGTTCTGCAATTCTCAGAGATTTCTCCTCTGGTGCTTTTCTCTCTTCTTCAAACTCACAATACTTTAACAGCTTTCTCTTCTCATCTACCATGTGCTCCAAAGAGCACATCTATTGCTGATAGGAACAGCTGTCATGGATGCAATGCCATCATCTATCCAAAACAAGAGGAAGGGGCTGGGGGAAAAAAATGCCCTTAAAATGTCAGATTCATTTGTTCAGCTACTAAGAATTTTCTCCTTCTAAAAACCCTAAAGATCCACTTTGGACTAGTGGTAACATCATAGATAAGGGCTGTCTTGGGGGCTAAAGCCCCTGGTGGCATTGTAAACCAGTATGTCAGTATTGCCAGTCACTTGCTCCTTGCATTATTCACCAAACTGCTCAGAAGAGCCCAGGCTGAAGCCTCTTAGCATTGCATAGGTGCTGGGCAGCACAAAGCTGACCTGTTCCAAGAAACTGAACCCTGGGCTGTGTAATTTTCCACTGCACTGAGATAAAATGGATTCTTAAAGAGAAATGAAGTTGATATTCCCATGTAAATAAACAAGAAACAAAAGCGAAGTCCCTATGAAAAACTTTGCAAGAATTGTATCTCCTCCAGTGTCAACTGCTCATCTCAGCTCCTTAAAGAGCTGTTGAAGACCCAACTTTTTCCCCTGCAATTTGATCCCAGTGTTATAAATCTCCCAGTGTTTTTAATTCTCTCATTTCCAAGCCTGCAGCACATGCATCTCCCAGTCAGCCCCTGCAGCCAGAAGGTCTGAGAGCAAACCCATCCTGCAAAAATGTGATCCCTACACTGGCACTTAGCTGCAAAAGTAACAGAAAACAACCCAGATGGTGGAGGGAGCAGATGAAACCTCAAAAGCCAGCAGGACTGATGCTTCCTTGCAAGTCTCCAAAGCTGCAAGGGTCTCACAAACAACTCCCCATTCCTGATGAGTGCCTGACTGGTAAGAATGCTCCTCACATGGCACTGTCAGCATCTTCCCCACCTCCTTCCCCAGCTGAAGCATCTTCCCCACCTCCTCCCCAGCTCAGGCAATGGCCCGAGGTGGTGCTGGATGTGAAATGAGCCCCTATCACATAGTAGCTGAGCAATGCATATCTTTTCCTGCATTTTGTTTCCTTTAACATTTTTTTTTTCATGACCTGATGCCAAAATCCCTTTGCTAATGTTTCTGCCACCATCGATGCCATGCAAGAAAAGTGTCTTTGTTAACACATTTAGGGCCTGCTTTTAATTTCTACAGTACTCCCTTTAATAACAATGTCTAATTAAAACATCTGTTAAAAAGTCTGTAACATTAACTTTACAGGGAGAATTTAATAGAATTATATTTGAATTGCAGCCATTTAACGGGTTTCCTAATTAGGCTGTTGAGTTTTTATTTTTTTTTTTAACAAAAACATTACACAAATGAAAATCAGGCCCAGTTTTTTTATTATTATTATTACAACAAAAAGTGTGGTCAAAAAAAAGGCAGGCAGTATCTGATGGTGTGTGAAGGGTGAAAAAACCCCAATGTAGCAGTCAGGGACTGAAACATTAAAATGCATAAAATGAAACAAATAAGAGATGATATTTGAACGGGGGGACAGGGGGGAAAGAAAAGAGACTGAGAAAATTTCTCTGGCCTTTTATTTGCACACTTCTTTTCAAACTGAATCCCTGAGAGTAACTCCCCATTTATCTGCCTCTAGCCCCTGCCAACCTTCTCATCTCTCCAGATCTCACTCATTTGGATCTTGTCTCCATCTGGGAGGAAAGAAAGGAAGAAGCCTTTGGAACAAGCCTGGAAAAAAATTTATTTAAGCCAGATTTGTGTTTGTCAACATATCAGAAGCTTGGGTAGGTTTGTTACTAAGCTGAGGGACTCTGCAGATCTTTCAAATAACTTTGATTTTTATGTAGAACTTTGCAGCCATGAACAACTATAACTGACTTGCAAGGTGTGCAGAAATATGTGATATTCAGTACTGTCAGCAGGGCTTTCAAAGGCAGGATTTTTGAAATATTATTAAATATAAGGAACCAGAGATTGAAATTTTCATTAGAGAGGAAACAGATCTTTCTATTTGTAGGAAGTCCTCCAGTGTTGATTTTTTCCCCATTATAAATACAATTGAAAACAAACAAGAAAAACTAGATCTATCTTTCTAGAAGAAAATGTATCATGATTATTTTCAAATCCCATATTGTGGCTCTGAATTTGATCACACTGGGATAAAGTATACTATACTCTTTTTGGAGAAAAGTGGTGATTTTCCAGTGAGATAGGGTCATTCTTGTGTTCAGAATGAGATGCAAGAAAACACTGCACTTTCACCCTTCAACATAAATATTTCACGTGGCTCTCAACAGCTGCTAAAGTTAGTGCCTGTACAAACATCTTGAGTGAAATCCTGGCCTCAGTCAGTGATAAAACTCTTACTGACTTCAGTAAGGCCAAGACTTCATCTTTTGTCTTTGAATTGAACTTAAAGTTTTAGCAACCACTGGCATGGGGAAACTCACTTCAAAGGAAGGTTCTGACAGTTGGATGCTTATCTCCCACTGATCTAAACTACAGCAAACTCTTGTTTTTTCCCAAGCTAACTTGGAAATCCCGTTGAGAGAAAGTTCATCAAAATAGTTCTTTTGTTCTTCTCATTTCCAGCAAATCCAATGAAGAACACAAATTCCCTCAAGGAATTTTCAGCACGGCACGGGCCAAGCCCAGACAGAAAGAGCAAGTTTACCAGGAAAAAAATGAACAACAAAATGTTCATGACAAAGATTAAGAAATTAATTTGCCTTCCTCAGAGACCCAGGACACGGGTGATGCCTTTGGTCTCTTCTTTGCTCTGCCAGCTCTGACAATACAAAGTTCCTTGGAGGGAATCCTCCAAAAACACCTTTCTTCACCAAGATGGGAATTTGTACAGTGATTTTCAGGACTCTGATCTACCTAAGAATGATTCCAGGGAGCTTTGCAGGACAAAGCTTTACACAGAAGCACGGTCAGATATACGTTTGTTGTACTGTAAAGCCTCAAGGAATAAAGTTGTTTTGGAACAAAATCTCAGGGATCTGTTTGGGGATTGGTGGGGAGAGGATATTTTGGTAGTTTCAAATGGCATTACACATTTGTGGAGTGGAAATTACAGTTCAGTGTGTGGGCATACTTGATTGGACAGTCTTTCAGTTGATGGGTTCTTCCATTCAATTGCTATTAAAATTCATCAAATGGAACAGAGTGGTTTTAATGCCCGTAATTGTTGTACAAAATGTTCTGTAATTGGTCTTACAAATGAAGCTGAAGAGCAAGATCAAACTCCATTGAAAATGAATCTGTCTTTCTGCTGAAGGGTTCAAGAGTGACTTCTAAAATCCATTTCATGAGAAAATGTTTGGCCAATTTCAATTCTGGTTCATTCTACGTGGCAGTTTTTATTTGCTTATTTTGGTCACTGATACGCAAATGAAACAGCCAACTCTGCAGCTTGGTTCCATGTGCTCCCCTTGCTCAGAAATCCACTAAAAGGGCCACAGGCAGGCAGCAGTAGGTAAACTTCAAAGGCAGCTCAGGTCCATTTTGGATTGGATGATTTGGAAAGTCTAACACTGGGGTGATGGGAGAGGAGGAGCCTGCAGGGCTGTGCCATGCCACCTCTGGTAGAGGAGTCAGTTTCAGTTAAATCTTTCCAACCTCTGCCTGGGTTCTTGTTTGGTTTTTGTGGTTTTTCCTTTTTTTTCTTTTTCTTTGTTGTTTTTTGTTGTTGTTGTTTTGGGGTTTTTTTTGGGGGGTGGGAGCAATGGTCAACCTGGGCAGAGAGGAGGAGAGGCCGTCTGAGAGATGGGGCCAGTGAGCAGAAAGTGAGAATTTCTAAGTTTACTTTTGCCACCAAAAGCAGCATAACCTGAAAGCACACTGTTGTTCAAGAAAGTGGAAAAGCCAGCAGGACATTTAGGGCATCGGTCTTGCTTGGTGCTCCATAAAGCACTTGTTGAATCATTTCCTCAGAGGTATCCTAAATTTTCACGTAAAATCTTCCCGGAATGGCAAATGTTTTCCCCAAATGTGGATGACACAGATGCCAGTCTGTCAGACCACAGCTCAGTTCCTCTGTGTCACAGACCCTTCTGTTTCTCTCCCCTTTTCTGATCTTTCAGGGGATTTTAGGAGTCTCAAGCAGTAGGGGTGTGATGGTGGAATGGAGAAATCAAAGCTCTTGGCTGACCACTGGGGCTCTCCAAGAATTCCTGCCCTAAAATCTAGCACTTGGCATGTGCTTTTGCCTCCTAGAAATGGTAGAATCAAAGATTCTCCAGACATGATGGATTTAACCACTGGACCCAGCATGCCAAGAGCTGATATTTAATTCTGGTTTTCATCTCTTAAAGATTCCAGACAAAATCCTCTCTTTGGCCCCTTTCCAAAGCCTACTTCCCTCTGCCTCTACCCCTCACCCCAGCCAAAAACTTCCTGATTTTCACCATCAGTTCTGGAAAATACAGCTTATTGTTCATGTTGCTTCGGTCAGGTCTTTTCTGCTTTGTCTACTTTCAAAGAATTAAAAAGAGGGCTCAGAGGGGATCACTTCCCTTTGTACAGTAAGTAGAGAGCTTTCTATGGCACCTCCTCCAATGAAATGAAGTGATGGCTGTGGAAGAAGAGCAATTCACAACCAAAGCTGGAAAAAAAAAGAAAAAAAAAAAAAAGCTACATGCTACCATCCCAAACCCATTTAAAAGACACAAATCCCTCTCTGTGTTCCTGATTTGCTACCAGGGCATGTTATTCATGCACGCACACACTGACTCTGTCATCATTAATCTGCATGAAAAAAGTTCAGCACAGCAGCTCCTGGGGACAGCAGAGAAATTGTGCAAAAACCCCTCGTGGGGGTGTGTTCCCCTCCATGCCTCTGAGCAGGTAGGCTCCAGTAAAAGAACTGATCCTAATTAAACTGTGAGTGTAAATAAGAAGACCAGAATTTCAGATTACACCCAACAAAATTAAGAAAAGGTCATGGACAAGGCTGTGTTTCATAAAACCTGCCAGCTCTGTTTATTAAATGTGATTGCTTTGCACACACTCAGCACTAATTGGATCGCAGGTTATTTTGTGTTTAGGTGGGGGTGGGTGGGAGGAAGGAATGGAATAGGGGAGGGTGAAGCCCACTCATAATGGCACCAGTTTTGTCCTGAAACAGTCTGTTAGACAGCATCCTGACCTTGTCCTCCTCACAGAAAACCAGAACAAAACACCTTGATTTTCTGTTTGGCTTTTTGTTGCACATAAGCAATTTCAGTATGGTCTGCTTTCTGAGCCCTCTTGGTGTATGTCAGTGTCTCTGTACAGCCAGGAAATGTCTGTGAAGCTGCAGGAAAGACCTTAACTGCAATTAAATCCAGATGTCTCACCTCTCTCCACATACCTGTATTCTTGCCTACAGAGGCGAAAGGGCTTGGGGCTGCGTTTTAAGTCATCAAGAGAAACCACATCGAAAAGAAGGACTTGCACTGCCAAGAACTGCCAATTTCAAAAGAGTACCTTGTTGCCTCCTGTACCAAGATGTTCAATGCCGTTTCCTCTATTTCAAAGACGACACAGCAGAGATTTCCCTTTGAGGGGCCAATCTGGAGAGGCTACAAAGGTTCCGAACCCTTCTTTCCTCGGGGGCGGGGAAAAGAGGAGGAAAACCAGAGCAGGTAATTCTGCCTCTGCCTCCCCTACCTTTAATTCACTGGACAGAGGAGAGGAGCAGAAAGCGGGGCCCTCAGGCCCATGGATGCTTTCATCTTTGCTCAGCATCCCCCCCATCACCACATCCACCCCCGGTATTTGTGTGGCTCAGCACTGGGTGTCAGAGGGTTTGATGGGAGACACCCACACACCCGCATTGTCACAAACCCGCGGCCTTTCATCTCCCCTGCCCGGGGACAGCGTTCCCTGTGTCCGCTTTGTCTTTCAGCAGAAGGTTTCCATGTCCCCCTTCCCTCCCCCTGGGCTGGAAAAGACAAAAAAAGAAAAAAGAAAAAAAAAAAAACAAACCCGAAGCCTTAAGAGCTGAGGGTGGGTGTAGAAAAGAGCTGGAGGGAAAAATCAGAGTTAATCATTAGTGGGGCTGACAAGTGCTTGGGGACGAATGCACCTTATCCCCACCCCCCCCCTTGCTGCCTGGGAGGCACCCAAAACTCCTTTATTTTTATTTTTATTTTTTTTTAACTAAACTAAAAAAATCAGGTTTCCCCATCAGCCTGTATCTTTGTGGTGGGCTGCTCTAGGGGTACAAGCTGAGATGGAAAAAGGTCCAAAGAGGGACCTGCTGGGACATGGTCCTGCCCTGCTGCTCTGGGGTAGGGGTTCTCCCTGTCCCCCAATGCTGCAAGCACTGCTGACAACTTTTTTCCCTGCAAAAATGCTGCAGGAAGACAGTTAGTTGCTGGTGGTGGTTGCTGAGTATTTTTCAAATTGCACTGCTAAACTGGCAGCCAGGGCTGGCAACTAGGACGTAGGAAAAGCCCTGGGAAACATGGAGTTTCCACAATAAAATGTTGCAGCCTCAAGCAGCAAATGTTTTTTCTCCTGAATACCAAAATACTTTGTTTCATTTCAACCAAAAATATCCTGTATTGTGGTAAAGAAACCCACGGATCAGTGTCAAGGGGATCTTGTCACGTAAACTATAGTTTTACCAAAATCCAATTTTCTGTTGAAACAACAGTTTTGATTGCAATTTTTAGGTTGTGCTAACCATTTCATTTAGTTCATTAAACTGTGTCTTTTTGTATCCACAACGAGTTTGTAGTTCTATCTATAAATTAATTAAAATTATGCCTGGTTTTTTACAGCAATTGTTGCTATGAAAATTTAGATTATTTGTGTTCATCTCCCAGAACCAGCACTCAGAAAGCTGTTTTGCTCAGGCAGCATCACTTATTTTCTGCTTCTCATGTAACTAAACAGCAAGCTGAGAATTGCTTTAACTGGAATTTGAAAGGATATTGAAGTTTACTGTATGCAGACTCAGAACTGAATTGCTGGTAAGACAAATGATAAGATGAATAGCTATCTTTGGATCAAAATGCACCTTCAAAGTAAAACAAAAATTACAGACTGATCTGAGTCTATTTTAATATCAATAACAACAAAGGGAAGCAGATTAAGGTCTGTGGTGGGGAGTTTGGGGGGAAATGGGGTTTGCAAGAAACAGTTTCTAAGATTGATTGACTTGAATAATGCTCTTGGGCACATGGAACATAGATAAATAATGCCTGAAAAGAGTAAATCAGATATCTCATGGTGTTTTAGGCATTCTTTCCTTTCCTAGACACTGCTTTTAGAATGCAGAAATATGAACAATTCCTGGGAAGCAGAGAACAGCCTGTCCATTCCTCCAGCCTGTGATAAATAGTTGCATGTTAGCCTGTTCATTTAATGACAGCTATATACAGTGTGGATAGTAAATCAGACTCCAGGACACAAATACCTTCTGTTTAGCTTTAAAATACCCTTTTTTTTTTCTTTTTTTTCTTTTTTTTTTTTTTTCTTCTGAGATTTGTGATTGTTGTAAAAGTCTGATGCGTCCACTTACACGTACAAGGTTCCAAACAACTAATTACTGGTAGAATTTGGTTCAGAAAGGTCTCCAGTCCCCTCAGAACTGCTTGATGCCCTAAGCCCCTCGTGTCTCACAGAATAAAAGCCAGCACAGGACAGAGAAAATTAACTCAGTCCACTACATGAAGTTAAGAGGGAAGCTCAGGCTGAGCTTTGCATGAAAAGTCTCATTTTAATCAGAGATCTCAGTCAATTAGTTTGATTATTGCATTATAAACACTTGTCAGCTTTTATAACGTGGGCCTTTGAAATATGATGCCTGAACTCATCAGCCCCCAAAAGAGCATGGTTTTAACCTGAAGTACACTGTGACTTCTCTGTACAATCATGAACCAATTAGAGCTTCTATATATAGCACCATACACATGTATGCAGCTGTTTCTTGTTGGATGAAAATATCTGATGTTTATCAAATAGCTGAAAAGTTTCACTTTTTAGAGACAACAAAGACTCCCTTTCAGTTTCAATATTAGCAAATTTATCTGGAATGGAAAGTGGACGTTTCAAGTCATTCTCTGCTATCCTAAGTTACACTTGCCACTGCCCAGCCAGTCAGTACAGCATTCATGTGATGATCTGATGTCCCACCTACAGGATGAGAAATTCACGAGCTGGATTCCCGGTCTGGTTCATCCCCTGAAATATTGTTCACCAGGAAAGAAAAGGGGCAATTTCTCTCCTTTTCTTTACTTTGTGAAAATTTCTCATGCAAAGAAGTGTAATATAAAGTATTGAGAACTGCTGAGAGACATACAGATTATGCATATTTTTATAGCTGTGAAGTCACTCAAATGGCTTTGTTTCCGTTTCACTGTTCAGCATAGATCACTCCCTGTGCATATGTTTTCGGATGGAAATGCTGAATTAGACTGTGGCAAAATGGATAATGCAGCCCTAATGCTAGCAGGAGCTAATAAGAAAACAGCAATGAATCTCCTGTTGCAGATTGAAGTACATGCATTTCATATTATCACTCAAGGCTTGTCTCTCCAATTAGATGATTGCATAACCTTAATATTATAAATCTTGCATGATGTGAATTGTTCAGCTGTAACCATAATCAGTTTTTACTAAGGTGGCATTTCTGTCGTCTTGTTAAACACAAACATTATATATGCTCGAGTCATAATTTTATAGTAGTTGCTTTTATCTGGAGACAGCTTTGTCAGTCAAGAGATGCAGCTTCGCACAGATACTCCGTGCAAGTGCTTGAGATGCTCATAATGTCAGTATTTGCTTCAGAAAATATCGTGTTTTAGATCCTTTAATTTTCAGAAGAAATTGAAAAACCTGCAAGCTTTTAGCCTGAACGGTCTGAAAGCCACTTTTCAAACCTTTCAAGAACCACACTTATTTAATCAAGTGAAAATGACTGAATGCTCCATGGGAACTGCAGCACACCATGGGCCTTCTCAAGTGCCACTGCTCAGCTTCGAGCTCCCACTTATTTCCACCCAGCTTTCCCCAGAGGAAAAGTGGCTGAGCTCCCTGTGTGTAAATTATCAAGGGCACAGCTTTACAGGGAATGCACACTGCCACCACCATTTAAGGGTTAAAGACCTACCATATAAACCTCAGCAAGGTTCCCTTCTCCCATCAGTTCACTGGGGATTTAAGCAGTTAATGCTCGCAGCCACTGGATAAATTTCAAGGCACATCATGGGAAGAAGAGGACTGGTGAAAATTTGCTGTGGCCCCAAGGCTTTTGTGTGGACCTCGGGGATTATTTAGTCCAACTTATCTCTTCAACAAATTTATTGGCTTGGTCAGATACTCTGCAGAAAAATAAAATAAATTTTAACAAAAAGCCAAATCCCTGCCTTGTTCAGGCAGTGGACACTTTTCTATTTTTGGCAGTAGATCTTGTGTTGAGACAGTTCTAAATGAAGAGGAAGATGTTGAAGAGATAAGGGCAATTCTAGCACTTCCACATGCTCTCGTGTGTAGGAAGCCCAGAGGCTGCATAATCAGGGAAATGGGAGCATAAAACCAGAGTCATCTCACCTTTGTCTACAGTAAATTTAAACAAAGGAGATTTCTTTTTGGTTTTAATGGCAGTAGAATGGACCTAACACTCAATAATTTTATACTCAAAAGTGCCTCTTAAGTCTAAATAACTTTTATCAGGTAGTCTGTGGATGCGATTGTCTGGTAGGAGACATAAAACAATCAATTACAGTGGTCTGTTCTTTGGAGAAAAAGAGTCTTTTTTTTTCTAGTGTGTTAAGCATCCCTGCAACAGTTTCTGGCACACTTGTTGATGTGGAAAGCACAATGTTTTCTGAAATGGGTGTCCTCTGGTGAGAGGGGAAAACACCTGAAGTACAAGACTTGAGTGTTCAATGCTCTTGAGGATCAGAACTGAGATGATAAATCATCCCCAGCACTCCCTGACCACTCACAGTCTGACACAAGGTGATACCAATGAAATCTCACGGGTACCCAATACTCACCCACTTGTGTGAATCTGTTATTTCTCTGGCAGTTTCTTGCCCTCTGCCTTGTAGCTAGTGCTACAGTAAGACTTGTAGAGCCTCTTTTATTTTATGGTCCAGAAAGGGACCTGCAGTAACCTTCTGCTCCCACTAAAGCAGTGGACAAGCCCAGACTCAGACCTTGAGGTCCATATCCAGGACATGATGGGCATCAGGGAGTTTTATTTTCCCAGGTCTCTATGAAGGTATGACAGTGATGGCTTGGGGAGCAGCTCATCCTGCAGCAAACACTGGCCAGCTGTTATCTACAATACTCTGCTACCTGCTTTGCCATGCTGAAACTCTGACTGACACTGGAGAGGATTCCTCCCATGGTTGGGAGGGAAAAATAGTTTTTAATATCAGTTTTTAAAAAAAGAATGTATAGTGCCTATAAACTGTTAAACTTCACTTTATCGATCATAAATCTGTGTTTTGCTCAATGCAAAAGTTTTTCATCTTCTGCAGAAAAATGCTGAAACAGCTGCAAATGTCAAAAACACAAAGTTTTCTCTCCTGGACAATTTATATGGAAGTTATTGGCTTTTTTTTGTTGTTGTTTGAAAGCACTCTTACCACGCTGCAGTCACCCACCAGCTTAGGAGGAATTGCCTTTCATTGCCAAGCTTTGTTCCTGCCCTTTTCTGACTGGAACAGACCTGAAAAAATAAAGAAAAATTGTTAGTCTCTTTTAAATAATCATTAGAGATGTAAGGGCTGAATTGGATAAGAAATCCAAACAATGGGAATAAGACCCCAGTAAAATCAGGAAGAGAGATATTCCTTCCCAAAACCACTGCTGAAACAGGGCCTAGGCAGCAAAGCAGAGCTGAGCATGGACTTCAGAGCAGAGAAACACTGCATTGAAATTTATCCCAAGGTCCAACCCCGAATACAAGGGCAGCTCTCAATGCAGGATGGCCAGGACAGGTCCCATGGGGACATTTCTGGGAGTTAATGTGGCCCCAGGTTGCATCCCCCTGCTCTGTGACCATGGGCATGGTCCCATCTGTGTCCCAGCTTCTCCATCTTCAAGTGAGGCTGTGCACCTTGGGACCAAGAGATTTACAGCCCTGTCTTGGCATTAATGATCTGCAAAAGCTGCCAAGGTGCAGAGCAGGGCAAACGAATCTTGATTTATTAATGGTAAAGCAAAAGACTAGAAAGAAAAGTGGAGTATTCCAGCCCAGCCAAGGGTGGTACTGAGACATGGAGATTTACCCTGTTGTAGCATGCATTTAAAATGGGTCATTTTAGCTAAGGCAGCCGTGTGGTAGCAGATTGAATATATTTGATCTCCCGAGGCTTTTTTTTTTCTTAATATCAAAGCCCATTCAGGGAAAGGAATAATAGGAGAAAAGATAATTTGTTTTTTTCTTTGCATCCCACTGCCCAAATTACAAGAATTCTGCTTTTTCTTTGCAACCTGGCAGGCCCCCTTTTTGTGTATTTCTCCACTGTGTGGTACAGTGGGCCCCTGTGCTCCCCTGAAGTGGTCAGCATCTCTGCAGAGATAACAGACTGGATCATCACCTGCATGCAACATTTCTCTTTGGTCATAAATCACAATGGGAATGCTGTAAATAAAAGCCATGAAATATGAACCCACATAAATAAAGGGAAGGACTGTGAATTGTCTGGAGAAATCTGCGCCAAGAAAGGGAGGAGAAGAGACTTGCACAACAAATATACATCCTGGTTTTAAAATTAAACATATTTTAATTATTTAAGATTGGCCTTCTCCTGTGTCTCACAGGATGAGGCTTTGTTCTCCTTTCCACTAATTTCATGTGCTTTCTGTTCCTCTTGGGCTTTGCTTTTATTTTTGTACTTTTTCCACTTCTAGTTAGTCTGTCTACAAATATCCTTGTTATTGCATCATGCTTCCAGCACACACAGTTTTCTGCTCTTGGATGGTTTCTTCTTCCTTTGCCTCTCTTCTGCTAAATTCATAGATTTCTGGGTACAAACCTGAGAAATCTAAGCAGCTCTTAAAGTGAAAAACACTTCAGTCAAGCTTGGGCTTTAGCTTTCATTCAGCTTCAAAAGTAGGGCTTTAAGCATGTCCTTATGTCTAATTAAACATAAAGTGTTAATCACCATTCACAACCACCCAGTCCTCACCAGTATGATCAACTCTACATTTAAAAAAAAATAAAATAAATTTTTAAAAAAGCCCTGAAGTCTTGAACAGGGCAGGGAATCCTTCATGTTAAAACTTTGCTTAATCTTGTAGACAAAATTTTACCCTTTATGTTTATTGAAATGGCACTGGGGGGAGGGAATCTATGACTGCTCGGGTTTAGTTTCTTTTTTTTGAGCAAGCCTACATGTCCATTCCATTGTGGAAATAGCTCTGTTTTCCTCAGCATCACTGCAGACATAACAGGTAGTCTAAAATACCCTGGGATTTATAATTTGAGCACAGTGATTTTATATATGTCAAAAGCAGTGGCTGATCTTGCTGGCCCGAGGCTACTTTCATGTGACAACTAAACTACTAAACACTTCACCAAAATTCAATGCTGGCTGCCAGAGTTAATTCTCTAGCCCCTGGGATCCAACACTTTGTGTTTCACAGAGCTGAAGGACCCTATTTAAAAGCTATTAGTCACATTGAAACGTGCATAATACCGTTTCTAAACGTGTATTTTATTTTCACTGATTGTATTTGATTTTAGTTCCTCATTCCAAATGACATGCTTACATGGAAACTAATATTTAGGACTTGAAAAACTCTCACTTTTAGTTGTTTTTTGGAAGTTTAGTTCATTTTGCTCTTAATGAATTATGGCATCTACAAGGATTTTTAACATGGGTATAAGTTTACTCTCTAAAATAACACATCTATCTGTCTGGTGATGTGTATGTATCTGAAGACAGCATAAAATAAACAGAATGTGGGACTTTGACTTGAAGCATGCTCAAGTGGTACAGGTAGAATTGTGTTGCTTTTGGATCAGCTGCTTCCCTTGAGCTTTGCAGTACAGTTAATAAAAGCTGCAGATTGTATTTTCAGACCTTATAAACTTAGCAGAAATAAAAGGAACTAAGGAGTCTGGCACAGGAGAGAAGCTTATAAATGCTACTGAAAGCCTTGGGGGCCCCAGCTCCTGGGGAATATATCAGAGCCCTTGCAGGGTTTATAAATTCTGCTTATTTACTGGCAGGTTTCTCTCCTGACCATAAAAACCGTAGGTCAAAAAGCATTGTTGGATGGAGAATATGAAGCCCAGCTTTCATTTAACTTCAGCTGCTTCTTACGAAACCCTGGGCAGCTCATCAGTAAAGCTGCAGTGTGGAGAGCTGAACACCTCATGGAGTCCATCAGAGGGAAAGTATCTGCAGCTTCTGGCTTGATATGGGACTGATGTCCTGGAGAAGTTACTTCCTGGCTCTTACTGAGGCTCTATTTGCATCTCCCATTGCACTTTACAACCTGAGGACCCCTGCCAGTCAGCTCAGATGGGACTGCTCTGGGGTCCATATTTCAGAAGCACAGAAATCAGTTGAGCTGTTTCTCAGCAGGGGACAAACAGAAGGAGCACTTGGAGCTGTGTCACTGCTCACCTTGTGTGTCCCACTGCCCAGGTTGGCTTCTGGTCCCCCAAGGTGTGAATCAAAACTGCCTCTACACATCTCCATCTCAGCTTCAGGGAACTGGGGCTGATGAACAGAGTGCTACATTCACAGGAACCCAACACACCCTTCACGATTTTGTGCTCCTGAGCATTGTAGGCAAGAATCCACCCAGCAGAAGGAGGAGGGAGCACTGTGATCACATCAAGTTTCTTCTAAGCTTCCTGGTCCCAGCTCCATTCCACCCCACCCACTGCCTGACAAGCTGCTTTGATGGATAGGCAATGGCCCTCAGTGGAGGGGCTAAATTTAAAACTTTCCTATGCTTATCTTGTCAAAGTTAAAAGCTTTTCATGTCTGTGTTAATGTTTCTTTTTTTTTTTCCCCCCGTCTGCTGGCACCAATGACAAATACTACATCTTGCATTGAGTAACAGCATACTGAATGGCTGGCAGAGGCAGAACACAGCACCTGTAATTTATCTCTGGGAGTTTGGGCTGGATGACACTGCTGGGAACAGACAGGGGCTCTGAGCTGTCACCTGATTACTAATTCTAGGATTTCTCCTCCGAGAGTGAGAAGGAGTGAGCTAGGATGAAGGGTACAAAAAGCAAATCAATAAACAGGTTAGTGTTTGCATCATTATTAACACTCAGGCTGTCAACACACCCATTGAAACCATCGCTCAGGGCAGCTTCAGATTTAATGGTCAGTGTAACAGATTTACTGTAAACGTTAGCTAAGGCAGAGCAGGAGGGGGAGGATCTCATTGACAAAAACCAGAGATTTCAGTGGGATGCATGAAACCCTTTATGTGCGTGTATAAATAACAGCGTGATCACCCAGCAGAGCCTCTCTGCTGGATTTCTTCCCGCAAGGCTGCAGTGAATCCCCCTGGCTCCCTGCCCTCCCCAGAGCCCCTGCCTCCCTTCCCTGCCCTCCCCTCCCAGGCAGCAGCAGCACATCAATTAAATCACTCAGGGAGCTTTGATCTGGGGAGCCTTCTCTCAAAATCCTTAACAGCCTGGAAAAAGGAGGGAAGGGTGATGCTGCCACCTTCTCACCAAATTAGTTTGTGATGGGAAAAAGCTTTAAGTGAAGCTGGGTTTTATTTTCTTTATCCAGCTGAGGGGTTCCTCTCATTTTCCCTTCTCCATGGGCAAAGTAGTCTTTGCAGAAATTTCTTAGGCAAACTCCTGGCATTGCCCCTTCCCTTATGACCTCTCCTCTCGCTTTCTACAGGTAACACACCACCAAGCAGCTCTGAGCAATATAAATGAATGCATGGTCAAGAACCTCTGCTCAGACTACATAAGAAATGATAAATCTGTTGCGGAGGAAATTGGCTGAAGACAAATCTTTGAGTCTTGTCAGTGATGACACTTTTTCAAATTAAAACCCTCATGAAGAAATGAAACTGGTTCAAATGAAATGTACCTAAAAGCAAGTAGCTTGAAAGCTGCTAACCATGTTCTCAAGTTAACCCAGTCAAGCTATTTCAAAAGTTGCTCATAGGAAACTTCCATTCAGACACAGAGAGACTCAGCAGAAACCCAGGGCAGAGTCTGAGACCACTTGAGAGCCATATTTCTACGGGGCACAGACCAGGAAGCAGAGCCCAAGGCAGGTGTGAAGTTGGTCACTCAGAAGGCATCTCAGGAGCAAAAGCAGCACAAATCCCTCTCCCCCTGCACCAAACCATCCCAGCCCTCATCTAGCTGCACACAGCATCTCAAGATGTTTTGTCTGCTTATCTGCCCACAGCTATGCTGATAAGCTCTGTCATTAGACTGCTCTTTAAACACACAATACAGTGGGGACAGGTCTCTCTCAGCCCTTAATTCCATTATAAACAAGCTCAAGATGAAACCCATGCATCTAACAGCAGAGCTTCCTGAATGCTCTTTCTGCCAGGCAACCTCCTGTGTCAGGGGCAGAGAATTAACCCAACAGCACCAGTATCTCTAAGGTTCTGGGACGGGCCACACGTCACTGGAAGGCATCTTCCAAATTTTGTGGCTTGCATTATTTGCTGGGACTTTAAGCCCTCCGCAGACCCAGTAGGGATGAGCAGGAATCACAGACTTGGTGGGATGCAGGGAATGCAGGCAAGGTTGTCTGGTGCCACAGTTCACAACTGCAAATTATAAAACCTTCCAACATCTGCTTCAGGTGCCATGAACATGAATCTCTGTTCACAAAGCTTGATTTTGTGATGTTATGTTGTGGGTCACCCCCAGATCTCTTAGCACATCTGGTGGCATAACTCTTCCTGTTCTGGAACTCACTGCATGGGGAAACCTCAGGAGGACAGTCCAAAAGTGCCTCTGAGATAACCTGGGACTGTGTCATCTACTCAGAGTCCACTGCCAGTGCTGAACTCCCCTCCAGAGAATGTCTGCTTTGTGTCACAAAAATGCCAGCTCAGCCTCCCAGGCTTCACAAGACTTGCAACATTAGAAGCTATAAAAAGGAAAAGCAGCAGCTGCAAACCCAGCATTAACGTTTAGGTTTGAAATTGATTTCTGAAGGCCTAGTGGCAAAGGAAAGCTCCAGCTCTGGAGACTCTCTGTAGAGTTGAGGTCTGATGCCTCTAGAAGAGAGCAGCCCCATGAACTCAGAGCTCCTTGCTTTCTGTAATCCACAGACTGTTGACAAGAGGAAGAACAAACGTCCCTTGCAAGCCTTAATTGGAGCAAGTGGCATCTGACAATTTTTGTTTAAACTGTAAAAGAAGACTCCTCCCTGGTGGGAGATGTTCAGCAACCAAAATGAGAAGGAAAAAAAAAATTTAAAAAAACCCATAAATCAAAACAGCAACACAGCAAAAACAACCAACAAAAACCAACTCTTACTGCTCACAGCTTGTCTGGGTAGTAGATAACCCAGCAGAGAGCAGCCCTGGGAGTTGCTGAGGTATTTGGACAAGGTGACCTGGCACTGTGCACATTAGCTGTATTATCAGCCTATAAACTGTCTCACTGCTTTACATAGCCGTATGGCCCACATATTGAAGGAGAAGATTAGCTTGATTATCAATGGGGGAATGAGCCAAACAATTACTTTCATTATTGAATATCCAATTAATTATTCAGGAGGCAAATCAATTATTCATATCTCATTTAAACTGGGTGTGGAGAGAAGCGTTCCCACCTGGCAGAGCTGCTCACAGCCTCTTTGGATACAGGAGTTCTGCTGCACCAGGGAGGAACTGTGTTTGGGGCAAAAAACAGCCCCAAAATCATCTTCCCCAGGCTGCCTGGATATCCACCCATGCACACTTGATGTTCAAGTCCAGAGAACTGTGACAATTCGGGGTTCCCTGCAGAGTTGCCTCAACCATGATTATCTCAACCTTTATGTGATGCAAAGACCCTTTCAGGTCAGCACCAACAGGAGTTCAGAAGCCCATGGGAGTTAAACACCTGCAATGGGAGTACTGAGGACTTGGAGAATTATGTGAAAGAAAAAAGCTCTCATCCAACTAGCAAGAGGGAATCTCCTGGAGAGCAGAACTGTTTTACAAAACCTGGTAGCATCATGCATACATAGCTTTTACCAGCAAAAAATCTGTCTTGCTTCCCTCTTTTAAATAATGGAAAGTCAAACACAGTTTTACCAACCCTCTGCTTGCTTTTGCTGTGCTTTCTTTAGAGGCAGAATGGGTATGTTCCAGTCTGCATCCTGACAGCAACCATCCCTGTGCTGCAGTGCCCAGCACAACCACATGCCCTTTGCCAGGGCCAGGTCTGGTGCTCCCATCCCAAGCACCAAATTTCTGGGTGCAGAGCAGAGGGTAAGAAACAGAGGAAAGGGACAGGGAAGGGCAGAAAAGGTGTGGAAACAATCACTGATAGTGCAGATCCAGGAATATCACCAGGGTGCAAATGATATGGAAAGGCCAAGGTCTTAAAACTCCGCTTTCCTGAAAAAGTCCCCACACAAGCAGTGACAGCTGGCTGCAACTGTTTGAAAAGCAGGGAAACAGAAAGAAACCCAACTCATATGTGTGTGTGTTCAAGACAAATGGGTCCCTGGGACATTCCACATCTGGGAATGCTCTTTTCCTCCTTACTCTCTCACACAGTCACTTGTCCTTGCTATGGCCAAGGTCCAACCCTCTAAAAATCTTTTTTTTTTATTTTTTTGTACAAGCAGAAGTGATACCATATCAGAAACAAATTGTCATTTACTAAACAATTGAGCCCTCCATTTGTTTGTTAGATTGGCTCTCAAACAGTCCAGTTAAGTATAACAGCACTAATTATTAAGATACACTGGTAGTCATCTCCTATTCCAGACAGGAGGAGAAAGTCTTTCCTTCTGCTTTTGCTGCCACAGTAGCAGCCTTACCCAATAGGGCGATTTATCTCTGTCAAGCCAGTAAAATGATAATGCCAATTAAATCACACAAGTAATTGCTGTTGGGGTCCCTGTGGATTTCTCCCAGCAGAGTCAGGTGAAATATGAATGCAGGCTGGCCAGGAGGGGCTGGATCCTGCAGCAGGGAGCTCTGTGCCACCCTCTGCCTGCACAAGTCCCTGTTCCTGTCCCCCTTTGATCATTAAGGTAGGGACCCCAGGGCAAAGCTCCCCTGTAGCCCCCACGATGCATTCTTGCAGGCAGGAGTGGAGAAAGTTGCTGAGGGATGTCACTGCAGACACATGACATGAAAGGATACAAGGCTGTCCCCTTTTTGTCCTTTCCAGATGCAGATGATTTCCTTCCCAGGCCTTTAGAAGTCTCTAGCATCTCTTGCTCCTTGCCTGCTTGAACCTGGGCTGTGTCCCTTGTCCCCTCAGACCAGAAATGCAGCTGAACTCACATGTAGCATTATAAACCTCCCTGCACACACATGCTGTAAAAAAAAAATAACAATACAACACAGGTGCATGCAGGCAGGCCCAGAGAGGCTTGAAGAATAACATACCCAGAACAGTCATTGCTGCCAAAGGGTTTGTGTTTGTGTGTGGTTTTGTGCCCTCCACTTCCTGTCATGTGCTTTCTGCTTGTTGAAATGAATTGATGTCTCTACATCTGGGCAAACCCCACCTAAAAAGAACAATAGGATCTAACCCAATCTTGCTTCTCATTCAATTAAACCCCATGAAAGGAGGCACGTAACCTTGTTAATATCACATTTATTAGAGGGAAAGGGGACAGAAAATTAAGATATACTTCATGTTGTTGCTAATTAGAAAAATTGAGACTTTGCATCTGTGCAAGGCAGAGCAACATGTGGCATTAACAGATGTGAACTCATTACACAGCTGCATCATAGGAAATTGTGCCACCACAGTGGCAAAGTCTCAAAATCTGATTGCTCCCAATGCCTCAGCTTCCCAGTGCCTTCTCCTTTCTTCCTTTATAAAAGTTTGTTCTGGAGTGGTTGGGGTTTTTTACTGGCAGAGGGGAAGGGGGAGGCTTTTCTCTTCCTACAAATACACTGAACCCCCCTGGAAAGCCCAGAACAGAAACAGAGCTGACTGCAGTGTGACAGCACAAGCACTGGCTCCTGCTAAAACACAGGCTAAAGGTGCTACAGGGCTGGAATAAAATCTATCCCACTTGTCCCCAGCTGTAGTGCCTTCTGCTGGGGGCCAAGCAGGGAGGATTGCAGGCAGCCTCTTCCCCAGGGCTTTTCAGACACTGCTTCTCTGCAAAATAGAGGGAAGTGGGAGTAATACCTTAAATGAGGTGTCACTGATAAAGTGCTTCAAATCCTGCCCTTCATCCCCCTGGGACCTGTCGAACACCACCAGACCACTTGTCATCAACAGTAAAGAGCAGCCAACTAGCATGAAAGCAGGCCACTTTTTGTAATTTCCTCTGTGCCTCCTGCTTAACTTTTTGTCTCAGGCAGTGGAAGCCAGTCCCCAGGGGCTGGGATGGAGCCTCAGGGAGGAAAGCAGAGGTCAAGTCTTGGGATCCCTTCATTACAGTGTTACCAAGAGATGGTTCTCTCTCAGTCGCAGCTGAAACCAGCCCAGGAAAGCAGCTGCATAAAACTCACCAACTTTGCTGAGGCTTTTTCTACTTGTGCCTTATTCAGCTCTGAAGAGGCTCAGCTGTGTTTCTGTGCAGTCAGAAAACTCAGGGTGTTATCAAGAGGCACCACTGGAGTGAGTTAGCAGGGCTGGGGAGACACAGGCAGGATTGGGGTTAGGGGGTAACTTTATTCCACGTAGCTGAGCACTGGATACAAATCAGATAGATACAAAGACTGTTTGTCTTTCTCTGAGCTTTTGCAGAGACACAAGTGGAAGCATTGTTGAAGCAATAATGCACACACACCGTTTCATTATTTCATTTCCAAAGATTTCTACAAACACCTACCTGAGCCCCAGCCCTCTGCCTCCCAGTCAGCGTGGGGCAAGATGTAGTCCAAGAGCTACACTTGGGACAACAGCTAAAAAGCAAGATCCAGCTTTTCATTTTGCTATCAAATACAGCTAAGAGTCTGCTCTTCTCCAGCAGATTCGCTCTTGCTATCTGGATGAGACCTTTTTTCTTTCTTTCACATAAAAATAAAAAAAGAACCTCCACTAAATGCTCCTGATGCTCTATTGCAGTTTGCCTGCTGCCTCCCTCACCAAGGTAAGCATTGGGGGAGAAAAAACCAAAACAAAACACCACAAAAAAAAACCTCAAACCCTTATTTAAAAAAAAAAAAACAACTTTGGTTGATGAGCATGCTATGGGCTGTCTGGCAGAGCTCTTCCCTTCATTTGCACAGGGCAAGAGTTTACATGGATTTTACACTGGCTGTTCTGAGAAGCCCCTGGTAGCAATGTTCCTCACTTGCACCATTTTATGGAGAGCCTTTTATCCTTCCTTTGTCCCATGCAAACGTACTGGGTGCAGCACAGACACCCATTGCCCCCCACACTGCTGAGGCCTTCAATCCCTTTGTGCAGGCTGTTTCATTTCATAGACTCAAGGGTCACTTTTATTGTGGTCTCTGCTAAATGAAATCACAAAAGCAATTTAAAATCGCTTAAGCAAATCATGAAAGATGCAATATGAGGAAAGGGCTGTGAATAATGGTTAGCCTAAAGCATTGCAACAAAGGGAGTGACTGTGCTTCTGTCAGGTCCTTTCTCTTGGTCCGTATCCTTCCTGCTGAATTCCTTATCTTCTGCTTCAGACTTTGGGCAGCAACTCATCAAAGGAGAAAGACACTCTTATCAAATTTCTAACATCACCTGCTATTCTTCATGGAAAATGATCTCCAGGACATTGAGCTGCAACTAAGTATGGCATTTCAGATATGCAGCAGCCAGCAAATAATAACAAAAACATAGGATAGCATTTTTGTCCTGAAAATTATTTTCTAGGAGAAATATCACTGTACTTTGTGAACTTCATCCTTTTCTGACCATCTAACATTCAGCAGAAACTTCTGTTTGCTTCTAAGCTTTGTCCCAGCAGTCAACGATCTGATCTGGAACAAAGTTAGAGGTGATTAAAATGCTTGCAAGATAAACTTTCAAGTAACTTTTCTTCCCATCCTGTCCCACTATATAGGGATGCATTTCATAGAACACTTTCATTGCCCTGTGGACGACTTTCTTGCAGCTTCAGAAAGCCCTGTTCATCTGTCATCAGCTCTTTCTCTTGGGTGGCATTTGCTCCCATGCTGCCATATCCTTCAAGCTGAGCAGCTACACTTACTCAGATGCTCCCTGGTGTCCTGGATCCTGTAAGACCAGTTTTCCTAGGGCTCAGAACCTCAGAATTCCCATTAATGCAGTATTGGCACTGAGAAAGGGGCAAGACCTCACCCTGACAGATTCATTATAAAACAAGGTAGAAGATGGTTGCACTCACTCAAGAAACAAAATGATGGATGAAGTCTCCTCTGGATCAGGTATCTCTGTGTCAGGACTCATTGCTGTCCACAATTCTCTTGATCTGGGTTTTCTCAGACAGCTACAAGTCAGCAGTGTTCAAGACTTTACAAGCAGCTAATTTCAGTGCCTCAATTTCTGGCCTGGGAAGAGGGAGAATAGAAAAGGAGAGGACAGATCTGAGGGTCTCTGGACAGATCTGGGGGTCTCTGTGGTGCTCAGACTGCAGCATGCATCATGAGTGGTTTCTGAAGAGCCAGCACTTTTGCTGTAGTAATGCTCAGCTTTCTGCAGGGGAAAGGCACATCCAGGTTTCCCTCCCATGGACAACACTTCCCAGCTCCCAGCCTTGAGGTTTCCAGATGGATCTTTTGGACAATATTCAAAACTGGATTAAAGTGTTGCAGCAGACCCTCATCTATAAAATGTGATCCAAGCTGAATCCATGCATCTGAAACAGCAGAAATACTCCAGATGGTGGGCCAAGTGTACACTTATTTTTAGCTCAGGATCACGTTGGATTCCCAAACCACCTTCAAGTGGACAAACTCTGCCAATCACAGAAAGGGTCCCACAGAGTCACTGCCCATAAGCCTGAAGAGCTCCAAAGGCTGGAGGGGATTCGGTGCTGTGAATCCAAAGGTGAATTCCTGCTCTGGCTGTTTACAAGGTTTCCATCCGTGTTGCATCACCTGCTTACTAACCCTAAAGGTCTCCGGGGTGTCTGGAAGATCAGCACAAAAGCAATAGACAGCCCAGAGAAAACCTTCCTATTTTTTCCCCCCTCAAGAAACAATTCAAAAATGCTGCTGACATATCAACCACCCCTAAAAAAAAAGCACTTCTAAGCTTGTGCATAACATTTCCCACATTTTCAATTAGCTCAAATAATCTTGCTAAAAGCTATTAATAACCCACCTTTATCTGAGAACACATGTGCACCTGTGTGCAAGAAGATGAGGCATAGCTGGTGGAGTGAGAGCATCAATGAAAAATGAACTGCCTGAAATTAACTTTAAGCGTCCAAGTGATTAAACCATTGTGCTGTGATTGTGTAGGATACTCCCTTTCTTCAGCAATTAAGGCTGTATTGAGACCGTGAGGAAAGGGACTGGCAGAGTAATGCTCATTCAGGCTGCCATAATTAAGAGTGATCATCTATTGTTCTGGAGCACACAACACATCCCAGCCCCACCAGGCTCCTTCCTCTCCTTGCTGGCCCTCTCTCCCCATGGCAGTGGCACCAACCCAGGGATGGAGCAGCTGTTTGCAGTACAAATCAAAGCAGGAGCTGGCTGAGGTTGCTCTGTTGCAGGTTCAGATGCAACTTGTCTTTGCCCAACCACTCAGTCAAGAGGTTCTGCTGTTTACTATCAAGAAGAAAAAAAAAAAAAATAGGAAAAGAAGGAGAGCACAAGCAAATGCAGCCCATTGCATCTGAAAGCAAGTTTTGGGCCAGTCCATGGGGCAAGACTTCAGCAAGACCCTAGAGAAACAGCATTGCTGCATCAACGTGGGTCATTCCAGCAACAACCAACACCAGAAAAGATCCTCCTGCTCACTAAGTGAACTTTTGGGTTGGTTTTTTTTTTTTTTCCCAAAAAAGAACACTTAAGTCAATCTTCTGCCTTTACATAAGGAGCCAATTTCAAGCTGTGTCTGTCTTATCCGGTGAATTTGTTTCTCACAACCTCTGCTGAACCCTTGCTAAGTGACAGTGTGACCAAACCCTTGCTTTGCTTTTTTTTAACTTCGTGGTGCATGGATCCAGGCTGAGGAAACTGGCATGGAGTAACAGCATTTAACATTTCAGCTGACAGAGTCTACTCTCCTTATTACTATGACAGCAGTCCTTGGACATTTAAACACTTATGGTAAAGGATATTTCCTTGCTTAATTATTCTATCTTCTAGTCCACCATTTCTGAGGATACTTACTGTACCCCCTGCTTTCTCCTTCTCAGTGAAAGGCATTTACATGACCTTCTGCTTGACAAAAAACCATGCCCTTGATAACTACTACACCCAGGTGCTGCTAATCCCCTTTTGCACTTCCCTAGACCAATCCTGTTGCCCTAAATACTTTGAAAGGCACAAGCTGCTGCAAGATGAGAGATGGAGATCTCTGCTTTGCTCTTTTTCTTCCTTTCTCACACGCTCAATGTTACTCCACAGGTCACACATAAGCAGAGTAAATGGTCAGGCATGAGGATTTGGAAAAAGACTATGCTGTCCTGACAGTGCTGCCCTTTTGCCTCTTCCTCAAACATACACACTGTTCACATAGCCTGCATTCCTCTCCAGTTAACAGCATTAAGCTTTGACCTGAACTAGAGATGGAGCTAAATATGTGTGCACCTGTCCTCTTATAATGACCTGATATTATCATTTTCCACCCCTCTTTTTTGATTGATGGATATTATATGCATAATGATCCTCAGGATTTTTTTCCCCCCCCCCCTTCTTTTTGTTAGGCTTTGTTAAAGCAACCTGCAAATTAATTTAATATCCTCTTTTGGTTGGGAGCTATGAAACGAGGGCTCGAGGCTGATGATGCATAAACCATTTGTGGCATGTATTTAATCTCTGGACAATGGATAGAGATGTTAGTGCATGCTACACTAAGTTCTATTTACGCTGGCTATTAAGTGCAGTCAAGCTGAAGGCAATCGGAGCACATTACAGGGCCTAATGGGAGAGGATGCTGCACAACACTACATTAAAGACTGAAAATGAATTAAGAAGGAAGCATGGTAGAGAAAGCAGACAAGGAAAGGGTTCTGTATACAGATAACTCTCATTGACAGCACAAATATTCATGTTCCCCGAGTTCCCAAATCCAATTTTGGTATTGGATACCACTCTAGAGGGAATGTTTTGAACTCCATTTTCATGCAGATACAAAATGATTTGCAGTCAGCCTGCTCCCTCCCACCTCTGTTGCTGTGGCTTGCATAACCTGGTGCTGGGAAATGCATCCCCACTCGCTACCTTGCAATGCTGAGCTCTTGACCACCTAAATCAGGCCAGGATTCTTGGCCTGCTCTCAGAAATGCATCTAGCCCCAGGAATTATGAATATCCCTTGCTGCATTCCCAGTTCTCTTCACACGCCTTGGCACTTTTGCTCTGGATGTTGCATCGTTGAGAAAATTCAACCCCTCTGGGAAAGATGGGAGGAAAATGCACCATGGGAGAAGCATACAATTTGGGAATACTGCATCCTTGCCTTTTTCCCTCTACTATCTGAGTGGGAAGGATTTAGAGATGACAAAATACTGCCCTGCTGTCCTTACACAAAAACAATCTTATCAGTTTACTTTTATGCATAAAATCCTCCCTTTGTGGGGAGACTATGAGTGAGGTGATTTCAGTTTTCCTGCTGAAAGAAGAGTCCAGTTTATAATGAAAAGGTTGTGCATGAGGAAGAGCAGCAACCAGCCTACTGGACCTACCAGGTCTGATTATTCCAAGAAGGCACTTCCAGGATCACACTCAGCCTATTCCTGGAAGATAAGATTCACTCCAGAAGTCCAGACTGTATCCACATACCTGACCCACTCCCTGCTCCTCAGGGAAGGGAAATAAACCAAGCCCTGAAAGCATCTACCCTCTATTACTGACATTCATTTTAGGACTCTATTACTTTGTCTCAAGGCTTCCCTGCCTGTGTTGCAAAGATCCCCACTGACTGTAAATAGCCCCTATGGCTGCCCACCATGGAGCTGTGACACCAACACCTGTTCAGTAGAGTCACAGCCCTAGGTGATGACAAGACCAAGGAGCATGTCCTTCCTTCCTTTCCACACAACTCCAAGGCCAGACTCTCCTCTCAGATGACAAGCTTCCCATTTTCATTGGTAGAGGCCTCTCTACCAACTTGATTGCAACAGAGAATCTCTTGTAAGAATCAGATAAATAAATTTTATTTATGCCCAGCAAATATACCAAGAGCAAATGCAGACTCTGCAAGGAACCAGGTGCTCTGACATCCCAAAAGCCTCAACCCACACTTGGATAAGACGAGAGAGTTTTTCTTCAGAACAGGAATGTGTTAATGAAAATTTTTTTCTCTTTAGAAAGCTCAAAGCCTTACTATCTCCTCCTCCCACTTCTTGAAGCACTAGAGTAGAGTAAAAGCATAAAGGAATTACTTTTCACATAGCCAGTTTATTCTAAAAGCATGTCTGGCAGTAAAAGGAGAGAATATTAGAATCATTTAGCAACCATCATGTTTTGGCAGCAGGGGAAAGCTTTGGGTCTCTTAAAATGCTAACATAGTAAAAAAAAAAAAAAATCAATTCATTGCTAGCATAAAAAAAATAAACTGAAACCAATACCAGAGCACAAAATCCTACATACACAGGAATTTAAGCTAGTGTTTTCAAGCAAGACATTGGCTAACCACTGAACTTGTCTGTTTTTAAGGAGCAAATGCTTAAGTAAGCTCTCCAGAAAAAAAAGTGCATTGGGAGGTTTGCTTGAAAACCAAGTCCAAACCAAATTACCTTCACACAGTTCTTGGACATGCTTGGACAGAAAAGGCAGGAGAAACAGTATTGTCTCATGGAGGTTTTCCTTGGCTTTTGGTGGTGGTGGAACACTTTCTCCTCTCAAGGAGACTTGATGTGCAGGCAAACATCCTCGGTTTTCCAGAGCAAAACATCTTCTGGAATACAACATTTAAGTTTTCTATTAAATGTCAATGAAATAATTGTTTTCTTTGGGTAAGCAGCCTTGCTGATGTTTATAGGAATTTGAAACCTTCTCATATTTCTGCCCAATTCACAGCCCACTATTACACCAAGTCAGCCTGAATTAATTCAGGGTGTTTGTGGCAGGAAGACACTGCACAGCTCCCACATGCACTGCTGCCCGTGATAATTTTAGCCCTGCCTCCTGCACTATTCCTGTACCCACAGCCTGGCACACTCAGTAGCTGTCTCACAGATATGGTCTCTCAACAATGCCCCAAGTTACACAGAGCAGTGACACCCAAGTCACACAAACAAAACGTGTTCATGTGAAGCCTCAGTTTGTCTTCTCCCTTTTTGGGTGTCGAATATGATACTCAGATGCCATGAGCTGCAGAACAGTTCAAAAACAAACTGGCCTGAAGCCAGTTGGAGATCCTTCCTATTTTTAAAAACATCTTGAGAGGAGGGAAAGTAAGGGAGAGCAGTGAGCAAGTGCTTCCTTCTTGCTAACACTAGAAATCTAAGCTTGCTTTTCTTTTTCACCTTGTTCTCGTAGGTGCCCTGTCATCCCCTCCCCACCAGAAGCCTAATCTAGATCAGATAGACAAGAAAGAACAAACAGGAGTGGAAATGTTCCTAGAACTCTTACAGACCTCAAAACTTCTGTCCAGAAGACAGAGTTAGATGTACATCATGCTGGGAAAAAGTTACAGACTTGGAGGAAAGGGGAGTGAAAAAGCAAGTCAAGAAGTAAAGCAATATCATAGTCAGCAAGAAACATTTGGACCTCTCTTCCTGGGGTTAACAAGAACAGATTCCCATCGGGACCAAAGAAGGTGCCTCTGCCTACCCAGCACCCTGCATTTTTCATGGGTGAACAAGGAACACAGTTCCCAGGCCACATGCATGAACCAGGGAGTCATGCAAGGCAGGCAGTTCTTCGCCCTTTGCTTTCTCACCAAGTTTTATACAGCTTAACAAGTTCTCCAGAGTTCAGTAAGTGCTCAAAAGGTTCAAAGTTTCTTGTTGTTTATAAGAAGAATGTCTGTGGTTTATCACCAATGCAATAAAAGTGCTGAAAAACAATAATCATAATCTGTGGATCTAACTCAACAGAAATGTCACAGTCCAATTCAGCACCCTTCCCAGCCAAGATACAAAGTCATCTACACATAACCAAACTCTCTCTGAAGTCAAGTACACGAATGACAACCCCCTGGACAGTGCCATAACCCTCTGTCAGGAGTTCAAAACGTCTCTTAACAACATGGCAATGTGAAGAACTTTGAAAAAAGGCCCGTGAATACTAGCCTGCTGGGATCCAGCCTCATCTGGAAGCCCCCCCCACCATCACCTTGTGTCACGGTTTAGCCCTTATCCTGGCCCAACACAGGACACCTTGGCACTCTGCACATCCCCATGTGATGGTTTAACCACTTCTTGGTGCTGTCTTGCATGCCATAATGCAAGGTAAATGCACAGAGCCTCCTAGACTCACTACTGGTATTACAACACCATCAATTTGAACGTGCTGCTCTAGAAGGATAAACATACTTGTTTTTTAAAAAAATATATCTACATTTCTAAAACCTTTGATCCACGTTCCAGGGGCTATGTCTTTGCTGACACACACACTGGAAAGTCCCCTTTTCATGCATATAATCAAAGAAATGCATTTGTAAGGCGTGTAGAGGGAAAGGGCAAGACAAGCAAACCCAAAAAACAGTAAAAGCTTCCATTGGAGATGTACGTGAAAGATGGAGAGATGATGAAAAGGCAATACATGAAGCAAAGCACATGAATGCAATGCTTTTTCCAGCTGTTTTGCTGCTGTTGCTGATGAGCAGAACTGGCACCTTCTCCCTGGCCCACGTGACATGAAGTGGAAGAACCACAGAAATTATCACATAGTAATAACTTAAGTCAGGGAACAGCTGAAGGGCTGCAGTCCCCAATTTTCTTTTCTACATCACGGGCTCATGTTCCTGTTACCCAGGATTTACACTTTAGGGTACCTGGCAAAGGGTGGAAAATCCACAACTCCTGTTCAAGTTACAGAAGACTTCTCCTGTTGCAGAATACTTCTCCTTTTAAAGATAATCTGTCCTTTTAGTTTGTCCCAATGACTTTGTGATGTCTGTATGGATCACAGGTAATGTGTGTTTCTCTGATAACCTTGGGGGTAAATAGAGGTGCTGAGGGTAGGAAAAGCATGTTGTGTCCTGATACAGAAGGTTGATATGAGAGCACGAGTTAACAGAAGGAGGAGCCTTTAAAGTAGGGATAGGAAGAGAAGTAAGTAGAAAAAGACAGAGTTCTGTGAAGAAAAAACAGTGGTTCACCAAGATGGTTGGGGAAATAAGGGATGGTTTTACATGAGCTGGTTTATCAGGAGTAATAGTTAGGAGCTATTAAGCCAACTTCAAATATTTTTGGATCTATACAAGGTTTTTTGATTCATTCACAGCACAACAAAAATCAATGACATTAAAATATTCTAGTAAACAGAAAACTGGTCAGCTCTCCTCTGAAAAAAATCTCTTCCCCACCTCATTTTCTACATTCTTTTGTGTTCTTCATCATTCTGGAAACTGGACTTTTAGGCTTTATCAAAATGGCCACAGCAAATAATCTTGGCAAATCTAGCCAGTGAGGAAAAAGTCAGATCCAGAGTCTATAGCTGCATTCAACCCCTTCTGGCCACGGTTGACACCCTGGGACTCCTGGTATTTTGCATGGCTTCAACATGGGTATTTTTACTTTTCTGTTTCCTCAAGGAGTTTCTAAGTAACAACCTTTGCCCTGTTGCCTGTAGGTCAAGCAATTAGATCACTCGTATCCAGCTACCAGACTGTAGCTTTCTAGGTTTTTAATATATTTTTCAATCAGAAACTGAAATAATTATACTACAATATTTTGATTTCACAACAGGCTTTGGGACAGCACCTAGGAAGACTCCTTTATAGCTCTTAAAGTGACTTGTCCTCTGGAATATTTTTTCCTCATAGTTTCTATCTTCTCTTTTGCTTTTCCCATTAATAACTTTATTCTGTAAATTTGATTTCAAAAGGTATAAAAAAAGCCCTATTTCATCTCCCCTGTAGTTCTCAGCAGCCCATAAGAATGCCAGCTTCTCCAAGGGTCACTTGCCCATGCTTTTTCCTAGCCTTGTAATGAAGCTTGTAAAAGGATGAGATGGTTCTTTGTTAAGCCATTTTGCACAATTATTTTATAACCCCTCTGATATTTCAAACAACAGCCCTCTGCCCCTCTCCTTTTTTTTACCATTGCATTTTGCTGACCTGCAGCACATGATCTGAGCTGCAGTATTCAGAGAATCAATAACCAAAACCATCTCCTCACCTCTCTCTGTAGCTTGCTGAACATCAGGCCATAACACCACTCAGAAAATACATACTAGTGATGCTGGGAGGTCTGTTGTTATCAAACTCCACTCATTTCATCCCTTTTATGTAACAGACACGTGCTCTTTTCACCCACAAATCCCCAGACACCTGCAATTAATACCTAATTAACAAACAAAAGAAGAGCCACCAGGTGGAACAGCATAAAGCCATTCACAGCTCACAAAAGGGAGCAATTAACTCCTGCCAGCTAAGGACATTAAGAAAAATATTTTGTTCTTAAATAAAGCAGTATTGCCAAGATTGGACATGTTTAAAAACATAAAATAAGCCATGCTCCAGCTCAACTGCAAGATGTGGGCAATTCAGGAATTGCTTATGGTAGGCCAGAGGCTGGACCAGAGGGTCATTATCATCCCCTTTGGCAACAAGACCTAGAAATCCTCTGTTCCCCAACAGCTTTAAAATTATGTTATTTATGTCTTTTCATGTAAGCCATGAAGTCACTCCCACAAGAGATAAGGCAGACTTCACCACCGAATGAGCTAAAAACTGCACAAATTGTCTTCCCCCAGTAAACTTAACACTTGTGCATGGCTAACAAATTAGCAGCAGCATCTGGGGATGGGGGGAACAACCTCTTTTTTGTTTTCAACTCGAGCAAAGACTCATTTGAGTTCAGACTGAGGTGAGCTAACTGGTTCTGGCTGCTGAAGCCATGAGTCCCTACAAGTTGTATCAGCCCCTGCCTGCATCAGGGAGGAGCAGAGAAGGTGGGTGCAGCAGGCTGGGGATGCAGAGCTGAGTCTGCCCTCCTGCTCCCTCTGCATCCTCCCACAGGGTGAGAAGTGGGCAAAGGCCAATATCCACCTCACTGCCTCTTCTTGACCCATTTTCTCTGGTTCTGAAACACTTTTCCTAGCTGATACACCCAGCCTCAGAGCTTTCACCTGCTTCTCCTCTCGTCCCATCCTCTACAACTCCAGAAAACCTCCAGGTCTGCTTGTGTAAGGGTGAAAAAGGATCAGTCCTGTGTCGTGCTCAGCAGGGCAGGAATGGATCCTCTCTGATGAGAGTGCTGCAAGTGGGTTACTAGCATGGTGACCCCTTCCTGCTCTCTTGACCCATTACTTATATTTAAGGCTAAGAACTCTTCCTTCACCTACAGCCACGCAGTTACTAGGCAAGAAACATCTCTCTTATAAATAAAAAGGATAATTCTGTGGCAAATCTACTTCACTCTCCAGTCTGAGTCCTCTCTGCAAGTGCTGTGTTTCTATGGGTGTCAGTGCTAAAGCAGGCATTGGCAGCTCCTGGTGGGTGTGTGCTCCCCAGCCCCAGCTGTCAGCTGCCCTTCCCGGAGCACCACAGCAAATTCAACCCCATTATTCCTATTCACATATTTCTCACCTAACACCCCAGCACTGTGCCTGGAGATTTTAACTCCCAGGTATCAGCTCAGCAACTGAAGATGTGTTTGGGGAGGAACAGGCATCAGGGGAGCAGCAGCAGTTGTCCCATCCATCCCGCACACCAGAGCTCACGTGGGTAGAAGCTGCTCCCACCCTCCAGCCACTCCAGGTTTTTTTCGGACCCCAGGATACAGCTCTGCACTTTGCTGAAGTCCCACATGCCAAAGCCTTGCACGAGCTGGCCAGTAAATCAGGCCTGTAAAAGTATTTTTGGCCCCCTGCCCAGTATGTGTACCTCTTAATCCCTAATTCCAATTGTGTAAACAAGGCATGACATAACGGGTGTGCCATGGAAATATGCTCTATAAAGTTGATTACCACGCTTCATCCTATTAGAATAGCAGTCACTGGAAAACTATAGTTAAGGCTAAAGCAATTTATTTGTGTTTCTGCAGGAGATGGGCACATCTCAGCTTTTCAGAGCATGATCAAATTTGACAGGCGGACTCCAGAGCTACTTTGTAGCTCTTATAACAGCTCGTTTCAAGGGGTACTGGCCAGGAATTTTAAAAACAGACATCTCAGAAGGTCAGATTGATCATGGCCTTTGCTCAAGTATGCAAAGAGGGATAGCGGGAAAAGCATTGGATTGCCTGGGTGACCTCTTTAGGGAGATGGAGTTACAGCTCCTGCTGTCTCCTGAAGGCAAAAGGCAGCTCGTTGGAGGAGGCAGGGAGCTTGGTGACATTAGGGAAGGAAGAGCTGTAGCCTTATCCCCAGGCAACCACACTGATGGTCACAGGGAAGATTCTGTGACAGGAGACAGTTGTGCTCCTTTTGTCCATCCAGGAGCCTCCAACAGCCTCATCCCAGCTCACAGCTCCTACCTGAAGGGTATGGGTCAGGCCTGAATTTATCTGCTCAGGGCAACCCCTGGCACCTGTGACAAAGCTCCTGGGTCTCCTGGGTCCCATGCCTGTGCTTATTCTTCCTAGGTGCCTGCCACTGAAGGGTAAGGACACAGGTTGAAACCTTCTTACAGCCCCATAACACATACACAGGACTTACTAAATGTCTATCTCCCATCCAAGATCCTTCAGCAGGGTTAGACATTTCCTTAAAAATGTTTTGGGCGTGACACAGATCCTCCAGTCTCCAAATCTGACAGAAACCCTGATGTACCTGCAGGTGGAGAAACCTCTCCCTGGAGAAAGAACAAGTTGTCTCTCTGTCCCTCCTACTTCCCATGGCATTGCAGCCTCAAGGGGAACCACACATGCAGCACAGACCCCAGTTACATGGAGAACTTTTGCTGAGGATCAGGTAGAAACCAGAGCTGCTGAGCCCAGGGCTTCCCATCCCCACTTCATGGTCAGGGGCCAGATGTCTCCAAAAACACATGAAATTTTGACTCTGCCCCAGGTTTGCAGCAAGCAGAAAAACTTTGCAGTTTCAGATTTCACTTACTAATCAGCTCGGAGGAAAACAGCTCATGTGGTCAAAGGCATAAAAAATCGATATAATTAATACAAATCAAGGGTATAATATACATCAACTTGTGCATGAGTTCAAAAGCTCTTTTTAAAGGCATAGGAGCCAAGGAATTTCTCTATTATCTCAAAAAGAGCTAGATAAAGTCTTTTGCTTGTAGAATTAAGCCTGTAGCAGGTGGTAAGGTTACTGAACCACCTACAACAAGCCTTGTTCTGTGTTCTATAGATATCCCTCTTACCAGAGAAGAAATGCTAATGGGCATTCAGTCTGGCATTTTTTTGAACCTGATTCTTTAAGCATGCCCCATCTCCCACCCTCTGTACTTGGATTTGATTTATTTGGAAGGAAACACAAGACTCAAATCCTGGTTTTCATTGGCACGGAGACACTTGTGTACAATCACGGTATGCAAAGCAGCAGAAGTCTGAATTCATAATTGGACCTTCCAAAATGTAATTATGAAAGATGAAATGCTCCTTTCAATGAGAAGGCCGTAAATAGAATAATTAATTTTGTGTTTGCTTGAACAATTCTGTATTATGGACCTTACACTGGAACTGAAATTAATTAAGTGCACCAGGATTTATGGAGGAGGTGAGGAGAGAGGGAAAAAAAAGAATTAATCTGAAGTAAAAGATAGATGACTTTGTGAGTGTAATGATACGTTAGTCTGGGGTATTCTTTAACAAATTTAGCAGGCATGTTCTGGGTACAAACAGCACTCACTGACAGAATTATCTCAACTAATGCAGCTGCTGGACTCTGAGCAAATTGAGATTGCAGATGAGTACTTTAGATTTAGAGTTATTAACCCTCTATGTGCTGGAGCCTGTGTTTCTCCTACACCAGGGGAGTAGGGGGAGAGATTGCTGGTTGTCCTGTGCCAGCACTTTACACACACACACACAGAGACACACACGTGGTCACTTGTCCCCTGCACAGGGTCTGAGAGGAATTCAACACCCATGGCTGCCCAAAAACTGCTGACACGATCAGGGGGGTCTGGAAGAAAAGCAGAGGAGAGGCAGAGCGCTGGCAAGAAAGAGAAATGGAATTAAGTGAAAGGGAAACAGAGTTCAGAGTAGCATCTCTCCATGGACTGAGGGAGAAGGGATGGCAGCTATTGCCAGCTGAGATTTTGAAAGCAAACGCAGCCAAAGTGAGGGCTCAATAGAATAACTCAACCAAACAGCTTAGTTGTGAGGAGCTATTAAAGATTTTGATATGAAATGAGCCCAGGAATAGACTAAGAATCTTGCATTAAAAAGCAAGCTTTTTATCTCACCCCACCCAGCAATTTCATCTAAATTGAATATTTCCACGTGCATGGAGGGCAGGGGAAGGAAGCATTTTGTTTCCCATCAGTTTGATGCAAGTTTAAACATTTCAGTATGTTCTAGTGCAGCAGAGTGATTTGCTGAAGAGTCAGTTCAATATTGAATTACACCTCCTACAATGCCACAACAATTCCCAAAAACAGTAGCTCAGCTGCCCAAATCCTCACTTTTTTTCCCCAAAGGCCGCAGTCCTCCATGGCACTACTTTTCCCGCCATGCGCCGCAGTTCCCTCTCTCCACTGTGCACAGAACGTTTGTGCCTCACCGTTACTAAACCCGTTCTGTTTCCCCCCCTGAACCTTGTCTCAAAAGTCACCAAGGTATTATTTCCCTCCCTCTGCACACCTGTAGCACACACAGACCCTGCTCCTGGGCTGTGGCTGTCTCAGGTCGGGTGTCACACACTGATGGATGCTCCGAGGCAGAGTTCAGTCTCAACTTCTCACACTCGATCGGAACCAAAGTTGGGCTCAAATCCCCTGCCAGGGTGTGGCGGCCACTGCCAACACAGCAGCACACACCTCAGAGCTGTGCTGGCACTGCTCAGATTCAGCACACACGTCACCAAGTACCACGTTGTCAAACCTGTCAGGGATTTGGAGATGTGTGAGGGAGCAAACCACAGCTGGGGGTGTGGAGGAGAGCGCTCGGGGAGGCGATGGATCCTTCCTCTCAGGGACCTGCCAATGCCTCGGGCCCTGGCAATCCAATGGCTCTTGACTTTTCAGAGAAGTCCCCAGTGCAACCAGTCCCACATCCAGGCTCCCCAGTGCTCCCCAGGGCAGATCAGCACTGCAGGCACGGGCAGTGGGACTGCTCCCTTGGAGGGATGAGCAGGACCCCCGGGTGACAGCGTGCTGGCCCTGGTGGGACATCCAGGCCCCCGAAGAGTGACATGGTGGAAAATCCACACTGATGTCTGCCTGCCTGGGAAAATGGGATATTGAGGCAAGGCAGGGAACCAGACTGGGCAGAGGGAGTGCTGCAGCCCTGCCTGGCCTGATGCCAGAGCCAAAACGGAGCCCCACACCACTGACTGGGGCTGAACATGGCTGGAGGCCCACTGGGACCTTCTGGGCCCGGCAGAAGCCACCTACATTAGCCAGCTGCCAGTTTCTGCTGAGATCAGGCTATAAAATCCCAGGTGTAAAAATCTCCTCTGATGCTTCATTCAAGACTAAAGCATTTTCCAGCACTGAATGAATCAGGGAGCTCATCTCTACCATCCTGGCAGAGACCCCTGAGACACCCGGAGCAGTCAGTGCTTCCCACATCCGGCACAGTCACTCAGCAGACATTTCCAGTCCCATAAACGTTATGCCTTACTGGTATAATTTTAAATAAAATAATGCAATTCGCTATAGATCCACGAATAATCAATGCAAGACTTCCCTGGCTAAAGAGTGGTTCAGAGCAGCACTTTCTGAAGCTTTGGCTCAGGCCATGCAGCATCGCTGCGGGGTGCAGGGACACTGTGGTGTTCAGCACGTTATGACTTTGGAGTGTCAGCTTTCCCTGCCCAGAGCTGCTGAGAGACACCCAGCAGCTGGAACCAACCCCCTGTGAATTTTTTGAAACTCCAGGAACCAATTCAAATGTTCTGGTGCAGCCCTGGAGCAGATGAAGAAATCACAAATATTAACGAGAGAGGTTCCCTTACCTCTGGTTTATCCTCTCCTTCTCCTCTGCTGGGATTTTTTTTTTTTTTTTTTTTTTTTTTTTTTTTTTTTTCCTAGGAAAAAACTTCGACAGATCTGATTTTATTTTGTTGTGGGATTGTGGCAGTGCAGGGCTGTAATCTGGTGTTTCGTGGGCACTCACTGCAAGATGCTGATGGGCCAAGTCAGCAGGAGTTGTACCGTGGTTCTTCAAAGTTCGGCATGACAAATATCTCCCAAGTCACTTCCCCTTGCAGAAAGCGCAGTGGAAAGCTGTACTTGATGAAGTCACTAGGACGTGCAAGGTGTGAAATCCACAGGACTGTAACCCTCCTCTCACAGCCAGGGCACGTGGCAGGTTGTGAGTCTGAACCATATCCCTGTCCTTGTCAGATCAAGCTGTTCCCAAGCCTCAGCATTACCTCTGGGCTCAAGGAGACTCTGTAGAAATGTGATAGCTTTGTACCAAAAACTGAGGCATGGAAGTACAGGCATGAGAACCTCTTTGGCCAGGGAAGAGCTCAGATTGCACATTTCCAGCCTTGTGGCTGAACAGAACACACCCACAGACACCGTTATAAACTGCCCGAATGAGAGTTACCCAACATAAGTTGATCTCTGAGTAGCAGAGTGCATTTGGCTACAGTGCCTATTTGCTTATTGATATTTATTTTCATTTTCCACAATAAAATGGTAAATATGAGCTACGGTTTCTCTGCTTTAACTTGCAACAAGAGCTGCATTTTCCACTTGCTTGGTTATAGCTCTTTAAGTGATACATTATATTGTTTGCAAGAATACTTCTACAAAGTCTTTGCTTCATTTAACTTGTAGAACAATTCAGCCAGATTGGTCTATAAAAGGTGTACTTAAAACCAGGATTACCCTGGGACTCAGAAGTGCTGGGTGCTAAAATGTAGTCTCTCATTTCCCATGGCCTTCTGAGCATTTGAACATATTTATACCTTCTGCATTGCAGCAAACTTAATCAGGACAGGCCTGCTCACATCTGTGCATTCCATTCACTTCTGGAGTCTTCTCAATCTCATCTGAAACCTGATTCTGGCTGTCAAAGCACATAGCTCTCTGTGCTGGGTATTATTCGGACATTTAGACATCTGTCATCAGGAAGTGTGATAGATGGTTTTATTAACCCACAAAGGCAAAGACTGCAACTGCAAAGGGCTCTTATGCAGGGAGAAAGAATCCTGCAAACCTTACAAGTATGCTCGATCCTTTTCCCAGCCTGCAGCTGCAGTAGGGACCGACCACTTGGAAGTGAAAGATATGTTACACATTAGCTCAAGCTGGACATAACCCCCCACTAGCTTCGACCAAAACAAGTAAAACAATTAATGTAAGTGATAAGTTATCCCCAGCAGAAGAGACTTCATGATGGGCTGGTCTCCAATAGAATAACTTCTGCAAGTAGAGGTTTTTTGCAACAAGCTGCAGCTAGACATGAAGACTGTGCTTTACAAAGTGTAAGGAAAATAGAAATCTGTTTTAATAAAAATCATCACAAATGTATCCTTTAAATTGTTTAAATTCACCAACTAGTCCCCACAGCTGTTTCGCTGTTTGTTTTTTTCTCCTGTTCAAAGACCTTCTCCTTCCCACCTCCCATCTAGCAGTCACCTGCAGACAGAACTTTGGACCAATAACTGCTTAAGGCTAAGTCCAGAGCCAAACTACAATTCTGGGATTCTTAGTTTTGAGGTTTGGTTTGTATCCATATATACTTTTAGCCTCAGTAAGGACAACCTTTTCTGTCTCACAACCTTCCAACCTTCAAAAAAACCAAATTGCAATTAATCCTCTGGTTTTCCATTTCCATTTCCTGTGATTCTAGGATTCTTGTGCTGAGGCCCCCCCAGAGAATTAAGGCCAGATATAGATGGAAGAACATGTCCTTACTGTTTCTTTTCCAAAAAGCTTGTTACTGCAACAGGCAGTGGCTCACAGCTGGGAAGGGATGAGGTTCCTGCAGTCACAGACAGAAAAATCAGAACAGCACAGCCTGTGAGATGAGATCCTGCATGGAGCCAGGCAGAGGGACCTGAGCAGCCTGTCCTGAGCACCCCTGCAAACCTGGCAGTATAGATGTGTACCACACATGTATGCAGCCACATCTATTACACATGTAGATATGTAAGTATATAGAGACACATGCTGTGACACTGGAGAACTTTATCATTCTTGGGGCACTAGAAAGATGAGTAGGATAAAATCAGTTGTTTCTTTTTATTTATAAAGGGGAGTGATTGCACTCAGTGTTTGCCATTTCAGAAAAGCTGAATCTGAAGCTGTAGATTTGTAGGGTTTGGCTCATTACACATATTGCAAACATTTCTGGGGAGTCTGTGTTAAGTCCCGTTACTCTACTGCAGACTGTGAGATGGATATACAGTGATTTCCTTTAAGCCCTAATTTCTGGAAACAAATGACTGCCTAGAAACCTCAGCTTTCAATATGAAAAGAGAGAAAAGGAAGCTGGTAAAATTTCTGTCTATGGGAAATTTGAAAACCTGACAGGATAAAAAAGTTTATATAGAGCAATGAACAAACCCATAACAAGGTCTTGTGCATATTTTTGTCTGCTTGCTTTGACAATAATGCCAGGCAGTATCTGCAAAAAATAGCATTTTCTATCTCATGCTGAATTACAAAGGCTTGTTTTCAGAAACACCTTGTCAATAAAAGCAGAAAAAGGCAAATCCCCCAAATCACTGTAGCAGGATAATTCCAACTAATAGCATAACCTGCAGCTTCACAGTGTTGTATTACTAGAAGGAATGAAAAAACCTCACCAATCCCCATGACACTGATTCATCAAATAAATTAACTGTGTCCATCAGTTCACTCTCACTGGTCAAATAGGGTTAAAATTCTTGGATCTAATTCACATTGCTAATTTCACAAAGGGGAAAAAAAGCACACTGGGATAGCAGGAGCCAAATATGCTATTTTGCCATAACTGACTGAACCTTGGGGGCTGGTGTTTTATTCTTGTAATATTTCTTTTAATAAAAAAGTGACTGATTAAAATACCCTTTTAGAAAACATTAATTCAGGAGGCGAAAAAAAAAAATTCAAATGAACTCAAATAGATTTTTCTCTGGTATGTTAGCATTGCATTTAGGATAATGGATAGGGACAAGGATGGATTCTGTAGGTATAAATCAATAGGCGAAGGGGGTTGATGAAACTGCAACCTGTGAGAGTGAAGCCCTGGTGGTTTGTGATATCATCAGGAGCCCAAGATTAATTCATTTGACAGTTCAGACTCCTGCATTCATTACTTTAACAACATGCACACAGGATGAAGATACACATGTTAACCAGCCAGCTAACGTAGATTCACTGAGATCCCCTACAAGTGCTTGGTTTAAAGCAAAAATCCCAGCTGACTTGTTGGTGGGATACATGAATAGATTATCCTTGTTATTGTTGTAAGAAAACTGATAGAGAAAGTGGGGGTTATGGAGAGATGGAAACACAACTGGTAGCTTGTGTTAGCCACACCACTCGTCACTCTGGCCAGTGACACACCAGTCAGGGACTCTTACAAGGCTCAGTGCTACCTTCATAAAGATCTGTTAATGATGTCGTTAAGATTTGAAGGGGAACATGAGAGGTGGATGGATAAATGAACAACACTCTGCTCCCAGCCTGCCTTTTAGATGGTTTCTGCCTTTGAATTTTCTCTGACTGAAAAGCAAAGTTTCTAGAAGAGAAACTTTTTGGTCTGCAGTAAAAGTCAGTCAGGTGCTGGAAACCTCACATAATCTTATGTACTCTCTATTTCCTATGCAGATCTCTCACTGTTCATTTTTTCTTGCAGGCTCATGACCAAGTCTTGCTCACCTCATGCTCCACCTAAGGGACTGAAACCTGTGAAAGGGCCATTGATTTTAATGGCTATTGGATCAGATCCTTATTCTTAAGTACAGCCCCATTAATTTCATACAGTCTGTTTATGTGAGTAAATTGGCCCCAGTTTGGCCCCAGGTCTGTGACTTTCCCAGCCCTGGGAAAAAGCAGAAATCCCTGTCATGTTCTGCTGTACAGTCTATCCTGTCCAGCTGGAGTTAAGTGTACCTCATTACTCAGGGAAATTTGGATTTGGACAATTCTTCACTGATAAGCAACATATTGCCATAATTAGTGAGTGTGGACTGGGAATCCTGGAAATGGAGCCTGTCCAATCTGTCAGCTGAGGAAAACACTGTTCAGTTTACACAGTGCAGTGCCTTGTGCAACCTGAGAAGGCTCCTCCACCCTGGCCAGGCCAGGGCTTCCTGCTGCCTCCAATTCATGAAAAAAGCTATCAGGTCTGGACAATTATTTTGACACTCTCCTTTTTCCTCCTGGACTCCACATCTAGGTTGAAAGTGAACATGAGTGGTTGAGAGAGGCCACGTAGGGTTCCTGTGCAACCACACCTAAGTCGTTTTTTCACAGCTTAGCCCTGAGGTTCCCCCATCAGGAAACAATTCTAGAAGGGAAGACTTTGTGGAAGAAGTGTTGAAAGAGGGAACAGTAGAGCCTAAACGCTTGTAGTTATGTTCCAGATTCCAGCCTCAAGCCCTGTGCTGATGTACCCTCACTCAGAGGGTCCTGACCTGCAGAGAGGAGAGAAGCCAAATCAGACTGGACAGCGTGGAGTCCAAGATGACCATCTGAAATCTGCTCCACAGAGTGCTGTTGGGTTTGTTCACAGATTACCTCAAGAGCCATGAAAAGGCCAAGAGAAAGGCACAGTGTGGTTCTTTTAATACAAATGCACACTATTAGATTTCCACCCTGACTGACCAGCTTCATCGAGCTTCATGCTTTGCCTCCCTGTCCCCAGGCCAGATTTTTCTTCACCTATCAGACTTCCCTTTCAGCACCCTGCCTGTCTTCTAATCAGAGCAAACCACTCCAACTTTTATATGAAACTAATTTTCATATTGTCCATATATACATACAGTTAAGAAATTACTGTGACAGTGATAAAAAATGTTAATTTTTCTTTCCAGATGCTTGTAAAACAGCCTTAACATATGTCCGCTGTTTAATTAACAGAGCAGCAGCATGGTGGAGAGAAGCCAAACTAATAATTTAAAGAAGCATTCTCCCTCCCTTGATCTGAATCCCAAAACACATCCATCATGTGCATTTCTGAAAATGCAAAAGATTTAATTTTCTGAACTTTCAGCAAACATCATAAACAAGTCAAAGAGAAAAACCTGGTGTCAGGAGTGATCACCTTTGAAAGAGTTCAGTTTCAGAACTTGTGCAAGGAATTCATTTTGTTAAGTGACTAAAAACTCCATTGCTTTCTTTTTTTTTTAAATTAGCTTTTATTGTCATCTCCTGATGGGTGGACAAAAGGTGCCATTTTGCTGCTCAGGTTCTAGGCCTGAACTGCCTCTTTGCTCAGATTCATGAGGATGTAACTTCTTCCTACAAACAGAGCCAAGATGAAGTCAGTCATCTCAGACCCTCCTGGATGCTTTTCCTGTAATATTTGTACACTGCAAAATTTCTGGAGTCTCTCTCTTTACTCCCCAGGAGGTACAGCTGTGCTGCTACCCCAGTTTATCAGTGTGGGATGGAGACAGTTGTGTGTCCAGCACATACATGCTTTTGAATTATCTCCACTTCTAAAATCCATCTGTCCACATCACTCAACCCAAGCTCTGAAGGGGGAACAATGAGGATGCTGAGGACCTTGGAGCAAGCTGAAGGTCTCATTCCTGCAACATGGGCCAGATGAGGTCAAGAACCCCCAGCCCAGCACACAGCTCATATCCCAAACTTTGATCTTCCAGGTGCAGCAGTGAGGGCTCGAGCCCAAGGCTTGCTGACAGTGGTGAGGACAGAGAAAGTGCTGGTCCCTGAGCTCACATACACTCCCAATGTTCCTCTTTGTCCCCTTGCATTGACAAGGCCGTAGGGATACGGTGAACTTAAAACTATCACTTGCAAAATTGGCACAGAGACCACGTCTCCAAAGCCAAAGTGTTCTTCACAGCAGGGACCTACCCTGCCCCTGAAAGTACATTCAGAGCTTCATCCTCCCCTGCCCTTCGAGTGCCTGGGATGACTCCAGGTTATTTAGAGGTGCAAAAAGCTCTCCTTACCACAAGCAATGGTTATCATCGGGCAACAACTTCTTTTCAGAAGAGATCAGACCCCACATGGAGAATACTCTGAGATCTGTGGAGGAAAAGGAGATACCCCCACAGCCATTAACCCCTTCTGGGATAAGCAGGTACACGGGAAGCCAGCACCACCCACCTCTCACAGCCAGAAATGGTTCTCTTGGCCCCCATCTTCTGCAAAGCTAATGACTCCTGGGGGACCAATATGCCTGGGGAAGGGAAGTTGTGTTTTATCAACCTGACAGAGGAGCCTCTGTTCCCAAAGAGACACACGGTGTAAAAGATAAAGCAGCACAGTGCCAACTGGGGAAATACAATCTTTCCTCTGTGAAAGGGAAGAGATTTGTCAAAGGTGATACTATATTTTATTACTGTATTAAATGGAAGAGCACATTAAAAGACTTCTGTTAAACATTAACCAGGAAGAGGAAAGATGGGGCCAGAGCACTTTGTTTCTACATCTTTTGTAGGGAATACCCGGTCGTAAAGCAACTCAGAAATTAATCTGCTGATAGACTGGAGACTGCGAGTGTTAATTGACCCTTTGATCTCCCAGTTGTTATTTTGGGTCTTGCAGGGAGAGATGTTAATGAATCTGAAAGTATTTAATTAATTTCTCACTTGCTGTGGCAGCGTTTGTCTCCCAGCAGAGAGCATCCCCTTGGGCTGGCCATGCTCTGGCTGCTGTTCTCAAAGGGTGAAGGCATGGATACAGGCATTACAGCACACACACAACAGGCAGGATGAGAGCACCCAGCTGGAGCTACCTGACAGACTTCATCCTCTCCATGGCTAAAGGGAGATGGAAGATCTCTAGTTTGAAATATAGAGCATTTCACAAACCCTTGGATCAGCGTTGCTGCTAATCCCAGCACGGTTCAAAGCAAGCGGATTTTTTAAATTGTCTTTCTCTTTTCAGAGCCCACCAGGAGGGAGGTCCAAACAGACCTGAGAACATTTCCCCAGGTACCACGGTGTATGACCAGGGATAGGTCATTCCTAGTGCAATGCTGCAGCCTTCATGGGGGTTACATCAAGCAGTCGTTTGTCTTGGTGTTTTCAACATGGAACCTCAGGCTGTTTTTTCCAGAATTCTTTCTCCAAAGCTGTGAAACCACAGGGCCATGGGCAAAGTCATCATTTAGCAGCAAGGACTGAATTGTACAACCAATGCAAAAGTCTAAGTCAGGCTTGTTCATGTCATGGTCTTAAGTTTTGCAAGTGTCACCATCAGAGAGCATTTCTCTGAGGCACTCAGACAGTGGGATTACCAGCTTGGATGAAGTGTCTCCAACTAAAAGCTGGAAATAAACATTTGGAAAAAAAATCACAGGCAATAAGTCAGGTAATATAGCAGGGACTTTCTCCAGAAACCCGGCCATCTCTTTCCATTAAAGAGCTAGTCTTTGGCTAGCTCTCCAAAGGAAGCTCAGTGACTGTGTACATTAAAAATGCCATCACCATTATGGTCTGTTCACTAAAGGTACAAGAGCATGACAAATATATGTAATTTGCAAATTGGCTGGTCTTTTGCAATAATTTAGAGACACTAGTTAGAGGCAATAGAAATCTAACAATTACTGATGTTTAAGGTTTGCATTGTTGCTCTGTGAATATTTCATGCATAAATGAACTTCCCCTGGACCAACTGCTGTTTCTGATGAGGCGCTCTGAGGCTTTATTGCCAAATACACAGCAGGGCTCCCCCAACGAGCCACATAACGGATGATGCATCGCCTCTGCTGCTTAAATAATGCAGGGTATCTGCATTTTATAGAGTGGTGGTACACTTTATTTACATATCAAGTGAATGGCCAGACTGAATATGAAGAAATATGTGAAGGAAAGGATACGTGGCACTTTTAATATTTCATATTAGTGAGCACCCTGCAGGAAAAGCCTAGGCAGACAGGTGTGAGCAAACTGCCTGATTTCTGTGTGTACATGTGTCTCTGACAAAATCTCTTGCAAAACTGATGAGTACATGTCTCTTCCCGTTCTTGCAAACTTCTTCAGCACTACTGAAAACAACAGGCATAATCTGCCAATAGAACATCAACTTTCCAAGTGCCATTTGTTTGGAAAAAGTATCAAGCCCACCCTCAAAATCTCCTCTGGTTCCTTCCTGGGGCTGCTGGGAATTGTAGTCTTGTTCTCTATCACTCCAAAGGGATTGGAGGGGATTTCTACTCACAGGGAGGCCACCTACAAAGCCTCATCAGTCTCTTAGGACTGCAAGAAGACCGAAACCCCAGAGAAAAAGCATAATCCAAAACACAGAACTATTGCAACAGCTGATAAGTCCTCCTATATGAACCAGTCTGAATTGATGGAAGGGTGAAATAATATATAAAAGCAAAAGCTAATTCCTCCCTATAAAAAATGGGACTTGCACATCATTGTCCATGTGAGACTGGATCTCAGGGTATGGATTCTCTTTCTGGAGTGGCTTATCCAAGCATTCAGTCTTGAGACACTCATAAAATCCTCCTTCCTCATTCATGAAAGCACCCCAGCTCTGAGGGGTGCTCACAGGGGACTGGAGTCCCAGGAGTGTTGGCTGTCATTAGTGTCTGCCCATAGCAAAGAGTCCCAGTCACTGGATGAGGCACAGATGTGAAACTGTTCAAAGCAACAGTTTGCTCCCTCCACCTACAGAATGGCCCAGCAGAGCTCAGGTACCAATTCTTCACCTGCTTTTTTTGCAGGACTGATGGAGATGTGCCTGCCATCAGCATCTGTGTGAAAGCCTGCAGCACCTCCCTCACATTATGCCTCATTCAAAGAAGAACTGATGTGTGCCAGTCCTTTTTTGTACAAACCTATTAAAATTCCAATGCAAATGACCGGATTCATAATCTGAGCTTCATTGAGAAACACAGTTTCCTGCTTTCCCCAGTAATGAAATTATTGGTTGTGCAGATGCTCCATTTCTAAGCTAATTCAATCTCTGACTAGTTTTTTGAAGGCTGCATGTGTGAGGGCAGGCAGGAGCGGATGTGCAGGTTTGTGTGTGTGTGTGCACACGGACAAACACATCTGCACAGCATGTTTCCTAGCACATGGGTCTGTAGGCTATTTAGCTAGATAGCCAATTATAATTATAAATGCAATGGGAATAGGAGTGGTGTATTCTACAGACACGATTAAAAATAAACTGGGAAAGCTAAAAGCAGCTTAGTCGCCAGAAACTAATACACTACAGGGCAAGTTGTGGAAATGTGTGATTATTCTCTTTGGCTCACTCCATCCCTGGGGGATCTTCCTGAACTGTTACTTTAACTGCTCAACTTGCCTTTTCCACTGTGATAGTCAGCAGATGAAGCCCTTCACATTTAAGTGTAATAGTGCCAGAGAGACCAACTGCTCCTCAGAGTTACGACCTATAAATGTCGCTTCTGTGTCAGAATGAGAATGTGCCACTGAAGATGCTGAAGTCTGCAGAGGGTTTGCTTCACAATTCATGCAGGCCATTAAACTTACTCCTCCCCCTGTCCCCCCAGCATTGTGTACTCCGGGATTTCTTGCTTGCTTTCACAGCTTTCTGAGTAGTTCTTCCAAAGCTGGCAACAACTGAGCAATTTATCCCTGGGACAGAGTGTATGGCACAGCATTTTGTTCAAGCTGCTCTCCTTTTCATCTGTCATGGCAAGTAAGAGCCAAGGTGGGCTGCTTGGAGTTTTCTGCCCCAGGTGTGGGTATTTATACTGAGAGCAGAGGGGAAATGGAGATGGACATCGCCTGGAGGTGATGCCAGGATGGGACAAGCAGTCCTGTAAGGTGGCTAGAAGCCAGCCCCCTATCCCAGCCAGGTGCAGGGTGTACAGCTTGTTCCCTTTGTATGGAAACCCACACAGCTTTTTTCATGTACTTTAAAAGAGGTAGCTTGGTAGGAGAAAGAGAACTAAAATTGTTCCACAGCACCCAGATGTTTCTGGCCAACTGAATAACCATGTTAGAGCATCTCAGTCTGCCTCAGTCAGGAGGACATGATTACTTCTCATCCTAAAGGGTACAGCAAGAAGAGTAACAATTGCTGAGTGCAGGGTTTGGTTTTTTTTTTCTTGGCTCATAAACTGCTTCTGGCTTTAGCTGAAAGCCCACTTCACCACAGCCATAAGCACATCTCAGAAGAAATGCAGGCTTTTACACCAGATTAACATCCAGCCCAGAGCCCACGTTTTCTCATGTACAACATAGAGATACACAATATTTACTTCTTTATCTCTTAGGCCCTGACAACTTGCTCAGAAGGAGCACGCAGGAGCCTTGGGAAGTGCTGGTCCCCAAGGCAGGTGTGGATACAGCACTGTGAGCTCAGGCACTGCAGGACTTGGCCAACATGTTGATGTTCCTGCCACTGCTCTTGCCATGTAGAGCAGATGTTTTGGACACCTTGGGAAGAGAAAAAAAGCTCCTCTCTTGAAGGAATCATAAAATGGTTTGGGTTGGAAGGAACTTTAAAGATCATCTATTTCCACCTCTCACTAGATCAGTTTGCTCCAAGTCCCATCCAGCCTGGCCTTGAACACTCCCAGAGATGGGGCATAGAAAGCCCCAGGTCTTGATGCTGCATGGCTGACGGATCATAGCTTGTGGGGGTAGAAGGGCAGAAAGGAAAAGCCATGGGCAGCAGAGGGGCTGGGGTGAGAAATGAGCCCCTGCTGCAGGGCAGAGCCATGCAGGGCTGTGCAGAAGAGTGTGGAGGATACAGAGTGTGCATCAGGAGAAGGGTGACAGCCCCTCTGCTGCTGGAGGCAGATGGTATGGGCATCTGCATAGGGAAATGGAGTAGGATGGAGGAGTGCTGTGGGACTGACAGACAGGACTAACTCAGCACGGGGTGTTCCTGAGCTTCACATCAGTTTGCAGTCTGGACAAACAAGTCTGATAGCCCCAGCCTGTGGAAAATCAGATGCTGCCATCCAAATGCTTCTCCTCATCTAACCCCACTCCCAGCTTCATTTGGGACCCCTACAGCTCTTCCCACAACACCTCTTCCCCTTCCCACTCACTCCAGGCCAACGTCACCCTCTCCCAACTCCAACCCCTCCCCAGTAGTGAGGTGGCTGCTGGTCCCACCAGCACCCAGGGATGAGGCAGCAGCTGATTTTGCCGCCTCTTGACCAGAGACTTTGGTTGAAGCAGGACCAAGATGGGGAGGGAGAAGAGCTGAGGATCCTCTTGAGACCACCACCTGGGACTGGCAGCACTTCTACTAATGCAGAGTGAACAGCTAAATCATACATTATTGATTTGTCAGATGTATTTGCATATAAATAAGCATGATCATTCATACAAACCTTAATGTTGTTGTTCTCCCTTTAGTGTTGTGATCACAGATGAATGGCTCTAGTTAGACACAATTCAGGAAAGCTTGTACCACTGCAGCAAAGTAAGCTGCTGATTTAAAACTACATTTATTGGAGCATGTAAGTGTGTCAGTCTATTGGTGAATTTGGGGATAATTAGTCTAAAAGACAAGATAAATGAATCCTGAAAGTGGTATTGTGATGAAGAAATGATCCCTCCATGCTAGTAAAGCTTTGATGCCAGAAATATTGTAAATTATAATTAACTGGGAAACACAGAGGAATTATATTTCAATTGTGTTTTCAAAAGGACTTAGAATTTTACAGACAAATTGATTGGGTTGTCTCCCTCCCCCAGCCCCGTGATTATGAAAGATTGTCTAATTTGCAACATGAACTATGAAGCCTATGACAAATCACTGGCTTGCTTTTATGCATCTTGTTTGTAGGTTTCTCCCTGGTAGAAATGTGCTTATTGTTTTTAAGCAAACCAAGACATGTATTTTTCAATTAGTCTTTCCCGAGGCCTAATCTAGACAGATCTGCAGGCCAGCACAACACACTGACCCATGAAAATTATATCTGCTGTATTAATTCATTAAGCATTGCAGGATCAAGCTGTAAGATCTCACTCCCTGATAATATCAGCAGCATGAGCTGGGTTAGTCTGCATCCCTCCCCTGAAAAGAAAATATTATAGATTGTGCAATGCAGGGGAAACATTGCTTGCTAACACTTCAGTTTAATTGTCCTAAATTAGAGCTGAAGACTTACAGAACTGTGCATGACAGCCAATGAATACCAAATGAATTCATTAGGATCAAGGCTGTTACAATGAATAACTAACGAATCTCTAACAGTGGCTGTAGCCTTTCTGCCTGGGCTGTCAGCTGCAGCAGGAACCCAGGAGGGACCCATCCTGGCCTTGGCCTTGCTGCAGCCAACACACTCTGTCCTGTACCTGCTTCTGAGCCCAGCTCTGAGTGATGCTGGATGCCACCTGGTTTGCTCAGGGTTCAGGGCATGGTGCAGGTGGAAGGAAAAGAAGATCAAAAGGGGCACTGCAGGTGAATTGCAGAAGCAGAAATCACTGAGCTTTGGAAGATACTGCTTGTGCTCCATGGGACCAGAGGTGAAGCCTGAGCCACCTCCTGCCACTTGTTCCCATCTCCAGAGGTGTGGGGCCCTGTCAGCATTGCTGCTGTCAAGTCCTGCCTTCCCACCTGGCATTGTCAGGCCGGAGACAAGCTCCAAAGCACCTGATAGCACCCATAACTGGTGCAGCAAGTTTAACATCAGCACTCTGAGGCATCACAGTCTCCCATGAAGTTTTGGACTGCCAAGGTCTTCCGTCTGTGCTCTGGGGCAGGGACTCACTGGTGGACACAGAAAGGTGTTGATGAAGGAAGGAAAAAGAGAAATAGCTTCTTTTGCAAAGTTTGCACCTTGTGTTCCTCAAGTGGAAGGCACCATAACTCATACAAACATCAAGGAATTAGGACTGCAGAAGAAGGAGAGGGAAAGGGGCTTTTATGACTATGGAGAGGTTTTCTGGTGTTGTCTTCTTTAGTGGAGTATTTTAATTTTGGGGGTGGATATTCATTGAAAGAAAATACAAAAGACAATGACACAGATGAGATGCCTCTCAAACCACTGCAGATGTGTCAGCTAAGGGAGCCTCAGAGCAGGAAGGGGTGAAGACCCCCCTGCCAGACAGCATCAGTACCATGACTGATATTACAACACACCCAGGTTTCTACCAACAGGGAGAAGGAAAACAATGCCAAAGAATTTCTGCTAATTAGATGTGTAAAGAAACACATGGAGAACCAGGGGAACACTTCATTCATGCTGTTTGTTCCCAAGTGATGTCAAACTCGTCTTCTTCTAGTCAAGGTTTCCATGCCCAGACCCAGTGCTTTTGAATGAGGGGGGAGAATTTATGAGTTGAAGAGAGATTTCCAAGGAGCCCAGAAATCTGCGTAAGTCCTCAAGCTAATGGCATTTTTTTTCTTTTAAAAGGAATGCCTGACAGAATTTGCACTGAAGATGCAGAGACTGGGAGGCAAGTGACAGTTTGCTTTGGAAGGGAACAGGATAGACACCAAGGAGCAGTTGCTGTTTAACTTCACTGCAGCAAATCTTTCTGAGACAGCACATCTCGGTCAGTGTTTCAAAGCCATTTCAAGGTCTTGAAACAAAAAGCCTGGGTTTAGTAGGAAAAATTGTCCAGCTTTGTAAGGAAGGGGCTAGGGCAACCCTGAGGAAAGAGCATCAGACAGGAAACAAGGACAACTGGGAAAATGGAGGAACAAGGGGTAATCTTCTCTGAAATCTGGATTGCAGGAGCAAGGCCCCTGCCCTTACTGATGTGCTTTTGGGAAATGTAGCTCATCCTGGAAAAAGAAAGCAAAAGCCAAGCCTGTGCCAAGAGCCTCTCCAATGTGCAGCCTCTGCCTCCGTTCAGGCTGTTTGCAAACTCTTTCTGTGCTTATCATCATGTAATTGAAATAATGTGTATTGACAGAGACTTGAAAACAACTGCTCAATTTTCCTCAAAATTCAATTAAACTTCGTTTATTCTGGGGATCGATCCAATTAAAAGAGGGGAAATTTCAGATGGTCTGAGCCTTACAATCCATCTTAACACACTGTGTCTATCACCGTGATGTAATAATTCCCCCAATCAATGCTTTAAAAGCATTTAGCAGTCTTGATAATGAACTTTTGTCAAAATAGCCTTACAAAGCAATAAATGAGAGCAGATTAATATGTAGTCATAAAGCTATGAATGGTTTAACGCTTTGAAAGGGTTGCTTCATAAATTAGACTTCTTTATTTATTTCTTTACCATAATCTCCCTCTGTGATGTTATTGCCCAAGGTTTTGGTAGATGAGAACCTGGACCTCCAGGGTGAGTTCCCTGTTAGGAGAGATGTGGATGGATATGAACTGAAGGATATCATATTCTGGCCCAGTTTATTGACTTTACAGGAAACTCCCATGGCCACTATAGTCAAAAACAGAGTAGCTGTAACAAAATTTGCTGCCATAGTGACTTTCAGATCTCAAACAACAGGACCTCTGTCCAAAGCTCCAGCAAGGCTGATTCCACCACCTTAGGACTGCCATAAATGTGTGAAAATCCTTTCACAACCACAGAAGATTGAGAAATCTGCCCCATTCTGACACTGCCAGGGGGCTTGTGCAGCAGGTCTTCATTGCAGGACTTCTTCAGGAAATGCCCAGTTTAAATATTTGTCTCCCCTAGTACTGATTTAAGATATTAAATCTTCTTCCTAATATTACAGTGGCTTCAGGCTGACACCAGCTACTTCCATCCTGCTATATAACACCTGTGGATACCACACACTTCTACTCATAGCTACAACTTGTTCTTAGAAGTTCCCCATCTCCATTAATGCACTCTCAATGTGCTTTTCACAACAAAGAGATTTTCTCACATGTCTGGTACTCATTAGAAGAATCAAAACTAGTAAAGACCCAGATAGAAACAAGAACCTGAGGGTACATTACTGCATAAGACAGGAGGAGGGAAAATGTTTCTACTCCTACTGAGGTCATTATCTGTTTGTTCAGAAATACAGGTTCCCATTTAGATATTAACTTTAATTTCAGTGTTCTGGCTTTAAACCTCCCTCATGGTAAAGTCTGGTACAGAGCAACCTGTGTGCAAGACTGTGCTGCAGGAGATGGGCAGGTGCTTTCAAATTTATTTATTTATTTTTTCTTTTCAAGTACCATGAAAAGTAGCTTATGATGGGAGAGGGGTTTTGGAGAGTGACAGCTTGCAGGAGACAGGCAGACAGCAGCTTTACCTGTTCCTTCTCCATCTCTCTTTTAGCATGTCATTAACACACCAGGCAAGCTGACAGCTTCTGGAAAGGAACCCATATGTTGCAGAACTTCAGCTGCATGGATGGTTTCCCCATGCCAGGGTTTAAAATCCCACCAGACAGTGAGGAGTCCAGGTCCCTGGGATCTTAGCCGATTTTTTTGAACATCCCCCATGTGGGAAGCCTTAAATTTCTATATCTAAGAGCTAAGTCATCTGGCTTCAGGGATGCTGTGACTATCCTGATCTCTGCACTTGCTGTGCAAAGGCACTTCTCCATCAGTGGAGCACAGCAGCCCTTAAAGAGCTCAGAGTAGCAGCCCAATAATTTTGAAGACACCAAATGGAGGGAGAGAAAACATTGCACTGTGAGGGAGCTGCAGGCAGAGCAGAGCCTGCATCCAGCTCTCTGTTGTTGTCAGTCAAAGAGGTTTCATACTATTAACTTAATCCTAGCAACTTGCAAGTTCCTGCAGACGGGATATATGCCAGATTTATGCAATCCTGATTTACAGACATTTGCCTGGGCTCAATAAATGTAAAACACACCAGCACTGCATGAAAAATGTTATCTGGGAAAAACCTTTTAGCTCAGAAGAGATGGTAGTAAGTGGCAGCATTCCCTTTTTGCAAACTTTCAGTGGAAACATTTAATCTGCATTTGCTATTAATTGCAGAAGAAACAGGCATGCTCCCCAGCATCTAATCCCCACAGCCTTTTTTTCCTAGGAAGGCAAGGGAGCCAGAATAGGGGAAACGTTCCACTCCTTCAGCAATCTGCAAAGGAGGGGACCTGCTCAAATAGTTCCTTTCTGAAATTACGTGATGCTAACTGCATCCCATGCCCTGCTTTTTTTGACTCACTTTAGAGAGATTTTTCTACTGCATCAGAAGAACATGTGCCTTTTCTTCAGCGTGGCCTGAAGTCCCACCAGTACTATCCAGTGCAGCTCCTGAGTACATGTCCAAATTTAATGTGGAGAAATTCTAAAACCAGGCAAGATCGTGAGGCAGACACAAGGGCAGGATGGATCTGAAAAAATATTCTGCTATGCCTTTGCTATGTACAGGAGTGACATTAATGAGGTTTTTTTATATTGTTTCTGACCATTCAAACCTATTGCCAACCCCTTCACAGAGAAAAATACACAAGATCAATGTCTCCCGGGTTTATCCTGATATCTAAGGCAGCCACTTTGCCCCCCAGGCTTGTTTTCTCCACAGCCTGGACATGCCCCACATTGTTCCCTCTAGACCTATTTTTCTTTAGGGATTTTCCCCCAGTTCATCTTCCATTGCCAGCTGGCCATGGCTGAGAGATCCAGCCCAGCCTGGGCTCTGATGGACATCAGCAAGCAGAGGCCTGGGGCAGCATCTTGGGGGGGCTGGTGATGCCTCAGGGCACCCCAGCATCCTGCAGGCAACTCCTTCCTTCACCGCTAAGAGTTTCTATTTCATGTTTTCATTTCCAGTGGGTTGGTATTTTGAGGGTGGATAAGGGAGGACCACAGTATGTTTCAGGGGTAATCTATTCCACAGCACTCAGTCCCTTGTGTCTCTTTTGTTGTTCCTTTGAAATGAAGGAATATTCAGGCAAACGAGAAGGAAAAAAGTTATTAAAGAATCCTGCTAAATCCCAGATAAAAGTACATTAAAAAAATCCAGGTGGAATCATTGCAGGTTAAAATTAAACTAATTTCTTCTCAGTATCACCAAAAAAAATTAAAATACCTCTCCTTGCCCCCCACACACCTCAAGAAAAAAGACCATTTTGATACTAAAGGTATTGCAGCAGCTTTAAGGGACTCAGAGATCAAACATCATTTGGGAAATTTCAAAGGGTTGTTTCAACAGTATCATTTCTACCATTCCCCATGCTGCATCCCTGCTTTTTATATTTTGGTTCCTGATGAAGTTTCAGCTTCTCCTGAAGCCAGTCCTTGTGTTCTTGGCTATCAAAGAGCACTGCAACGTCAACGTCAGAGTTAAACTAAAAAAAAACCTAAAAAAACCTAAAAAAAAGCATCCCTTTTCCTTTGGAGATCAGAAAGTCAAATAAAAAGGATGCTGATTTGTGGAATAAAGGGTGGGATTCCCTGCTGAGACGATAGGAATCTTCTGACTTAACTGAGTTAAGATTTGAATATATTTGGCCCAGACAAGGGGAGAAAAAAAATCCATTAGTTTTGAGAAAAGCCTCACACAGTTTCAAAAGGAAATATGTTAATATAAAAATATGTTTAAAAAAAAAAAAAAAAAAAAAAAAGAAAAAAAAAAAATATTTGTATGTGTGTTTCAGAGGCCAGGAGTTTATACTATCAGCCAGAAGCAAAGAGAGAAATTAAATTACATGACTAGCACGAAGCCTTGTCTCCTGCTGCCATGACACAGATGGGGAAACAAGGCAGTCCTCTGGCAGAGCAGCTGGGCCTGGGGTCCCTTGGCCATTGGGAAACTCCCCCCACCCCAGTCACTGCAACCTTCCCCACTCACCCCGGTGACACTGCTTGGCCCCTCCACAATTCAAACTGACAATTTGTTTTTACTTTGGCTGTGGATTTGCTCCTGAGCAGCCCCCAGCTTGGCCCCTGCTCAGGGTCCTGCTCAGGAGATGCCCCATACTGATAGCTCTGAGCATCACCCCACCTCTGCCACAGTTTCCCCTTCTCTGCAGTAAACCCAAAGTGCTGTTCTGGGCTGTGTGCCAGCAGAGACCCCCAGATCCCAGCAGGAAGGTTAAAATCCCTCCTAACAGATCAGCCTCCTGCTCTGCCCTGACACCAGCCTGCCTGTTCTTCAAGATCCCCATGGCAGCCAAGCAAGTAGCCCAAGCTACATTTGCTTCATGAAGCAAAATTTGCTGATGCTCCACCACCAGCAGCCTCTTCCAGCTCAAAAAAAAGATACGTTTTCCCACTCTACAGCAACCTGGGAAAGCAGATGGTAACATGCATTGTTTGTGGCTTCCTACCACTTGAAATGTCCCCTGCTCATTGCCAGCCTGGGAAGGACGTGGCACATGTGCTGTGTCCCTTCTGTCCTGCAGAGACATTTCTGCTCCTCCCTGCCCAAGCAATGCTGAGGCATGTGTGAGGACTCACACAAAAATAATCAAAATAGCAGGAGATTGTTCTTTGGAATGAGGCCCCAGGAAAAGCTGGTAGCAGGGGAAAGGTTCAGTCCAGCCATGGAGTGGCTGCAGGCTGTAACGTGGGGTTGTCAAAAGAGCAGCTCAGTATTAAATCCTTTTGATGGTTCTCCTGCTGAGAGAAGAGATGATATCTCATCATTAATGGAGTTGAATTAATATAAATTAGCTGAACAGCTCCTCACTGCTTCCGTTCAGGCAGAGAAAAGGGGTTTATTGGGGAGGCAAAAGCAACGATCCCTTTCACCTCACATTCACTCCACCATCCATAAAGACGCTGCTGACCTCGCAGTCTTCTCTCTCCTCCTCCCCTCCCCTGGCAGGACAGAGGAGATGTAAAATAAAATTATTATGTGACATCTGAGGAATGTAGGGACTGTCCACAGCACAGACCTCTGGTGGCCTTTACACAAGTGACGGGTTACCTCTCTAAATCAACCCTGGTAAGACTTGAGATTGCCAGCAGGGCTGAAGCCTCCCAGGCCCTGCAGCAGATCCATCAAAAGCTCAAGAGTTGTAAGTTAGGGGCAGATCAGGACAGGGAACAGGGATCTCTTGAGTTTTCCTTTGCTAGATACCCTCCTCCTTCCATCTGAACTGGGAGTTTCATCCTTCCACCCCCTCACACGGAGGCAGGGGCAGCACTGAGGGATTCCAGCAACCCCCATCCATGTTCCTAAATTGGTTTCCAGCCCACATGGCCAGCAGCGAGCACCAGAGAAACTGTCCTGAGCTGATTGCAAGGGAATTGCCCAAAGCCTGATAAACAAAGGCTATAAAAATTTCAGCACAGGGTTTTGAAGGCAAGAAGGGTTATTTCTTTACTGAACAGGTGGTAACTATTTAAGAGCAAACCTAAACCTTGATGCATGTTTCAGCAAGGGCTTGAAGGTGGCAGAGTGCCCGTTTGTGCATCGGGGTGAAATGGTTCCCTGTGTCAGAACAGATACCTGATTTATCTTTTAGAGCTATAAAAGGCAGACAGGACAGACAATGTATATTATATTATGCATTTTTAAAAGCTACATTAAAAGAACATCAGAGAGGTTGCAGAGCCAAGCACTCAGACAGCAGCTATGTCATGCCCACAGCTGCCTGCCCAGATTCATTTGAATCCCTCCTGCCTATGAATCATGACAGTCTAGCAGCATTCAGGTATTTTCTCCTTCTCCCCATGCTGGACATGGGATGGATGGTTTGTGCCATCTTACTACATGTTTTCTAACCTTTTATTGTCTTCCTACTGTAGCCATGGACTTGTTCAACCACAGCCTAGCAGCAATACCTCCAGCCCTGGCTGGTGTGCATGGCAGCTTCGTGCCCTCTCCTCACCTCCACAGCCAGGACCTCTCCGCCGTGTGGATGTTGGGCAAACACCACCCAGTGTCCTGTGAGCAAAATCTGGGAGCCAGGGTCCCCTTGGACAAGAGCCCCACCATACACACAGCCTCCACTGTCTTGGAGGCAGAAATGCAAACTCCTCCTGGTACCACAAAACATCTGCGTGGTGTGAGAGGAGGGAGTGTGCTGGGGCTGTCTGGCTTGAAGAAGGAAGAGGGAGACAGAGAGAATTCAAATGAACTCATTTCTTGTTCCAAGACCTTTTCGCCCCTTTGCAGCTGCTTCTGATACAAAGGCAGAACCTTATCTCCCTGTTGCACGGATCCAGGGCTCCAAACAACTGCCTTGTTGTAAAATGCAGAATGTGTGGCATCTAAGAGCAGCCTACACAGGGCTGGGATGTGAGAGGGAGGCACATTCCCTTCCACTTTCTGACCAGCTTTTTTTTCACCCTTCTCTCTTTTTTTCTGGAGCCTACAGCTAGCTAGTTTGCTTTCAGCATCCTCCCCCTGCACCCTCCTGAAGGACAACCCCCCACTCCATGCAGGCAGTGGCAGGAGCTTCATCTTTCTTTTTGTCCAATCTCCTCTGATCCCATGCCATGTACCAACAGCCTCTTCCACCCCTGACCACAGCAGGCATGAGCAGGGGTGTGCAGGCATCTCTGCTCCCATCACCAGCCTCACAGTTCAGGCAGGGAAGGGAGAAGATGACAGGGTTATAATCCACCCCTTCTTAGTAGATGCTAATCAAAGATGCTGGCATTTAAGTTTAGACTCTGAAGTCCTATGCCAGCAGCTCAGATTAGCAGTAGATTAGCCTTCTAGTACTATAAAGTGTCTCTAATGCCCTTGTCACAATGCCATCATCCTTACAATTTTTAACATGCTCATTTTTATTTTTTTTTTAACAGAAAACTAGATTAAAACTAGAAAACTTAAATAAAAGTGTAGAGGCAACCAGGTGAACACACTCAGGTGTTGCCAGTGAGGAGGAGGAAGGTCTGAGCTCCTGTTCAGCCCACCTGTGCCCCATTAGGGCTGGTCCCAGCTGCACATGAGCAGAACTGGGGACCAATAAAAGGTGAGCTTCCAGAGGTGAGCTGGTGTTGTTTCTGACCAGCTTGAGGAAGAGGATAGTTGGCTGGAGCATTAGCACTGAGATAGACTGATTCTAAGGGCAACTTTTGGAGTGCTGTCCTTGCACCTTGGCAAGAACACCTACTGGACCTCAAAACGCTGTGGCCCAGGAAAGGATTGTCTGCTCCATAAAAACAAGGGGGAACAGGATTTGTCAACCCCTGAAGTTCAAAGCAGAGTCTGAGCCTGCAAGGAAGCACTTCACCTGAAGAGAAGACAGATGGCTAGTTTTCCAGTCTGTATTTTTTACTTCTGTCCTACAGAAGTAACAGAAAAATGTCATTTGCTGAGCAAATGTAGTAATTGTATGTAAAAGAGGAGGAAAAAAAGAGACAAGACAAATAGATGAATATTACAGTCATGTGCAAGGCCTTACAAGAAAGTTTGGAGAAAATAATGTGTTAATACTGAAGGTAAGTGAGAAGTTCAGAGAAATTCAACATGATTTTATGGTGCAGTTCTGCTGGTTTAGCCAAGAACCAGGTGAGAGATGCTGTGTTATCCCCCCACTACAAGGGCAAGATAAAAAGCAGAATAAGGGAGAGAGGCTTTCAGGTTAGAAAAAAAAACCTAGAATAGGTTTCATGAAGTAATAATAATGAGGGAGGTGAATTACTGGTAAATACAGATACACAAATATGGAACTCACACTCCTCAGTTAACAATTCCTTCCCAGCCAGCAGAGACCCAAACAGGACTGGCTATTGGCAAGTTTTATCCTGGTCCTCTCTAACCAGGACATGCAAGAAGTGGAAAAAATGGGTTCAAATGTGAAAAATCAAGGTCATGGCTTCCAAGAGTAGAGATAGTGGGACACTTGTGTTTGACCCAGCTGTTGTCCATGGAGAAAGGACCTGAGCTCTTAACCTACAGCCTGACTGAGAGGAATTGCCATCAGTAATAAGCAGGAGTGAATGTCCTTTTACAAAGCATTTCAAAGCTCATCCCTCATTGCTGTTGGAGAAGAACAACTGAAGTGGGGACACAAGGAGTGAGGTTTACTGGAATGCTGAGGGCCATCAAGAACTTTTCTAGACAAAGATGAAGCAGTGGGTTTGTTTATCCAGGCCAAAAAAAAAAAAAAAAAAAAAAAGAAAAAGAGACTTAGAGGTGCTACAATCACCCATCCAGGTATCTGTCTGCCCAGGCAGAAAAAGAATTGGTTAAGCTGAAAAGGAAAACCAGCAAAGATCAGCTGCACAGAAACTGGTCATTAACACACTCAGGTGTGAAGTGCAGAGTCAGCTTCCAGTCATCAGAGCAGGCACACTTTTGAAGACCCTCCAAATATAAATAGTGGAAGAGAGAAAACAAGCTGCTAGTGCTGAGTTTGAAGCCAAAGATCCTCTAAGAGCAGCTCCTCACCCTCCCTGGGCCCAACAGTGCTGCAGGTCACACCACTGGCCAGAAAATGCTGTGATCTGCCAGCCCCTGCTCCAGGATTGCTGTGGGCACCGGGGCCTCCACACCTCCAACAGCAAGGAGAGCTCACAGAGAGGCATCTGAGTAGATCTTCCTGAGGTTCCTGTTGTTCCTCAGCACAAGAGGTCTTCAGGATACCAAACTAGAGCTGATCTCCACTGTGTTCATGCAAATGCTTTTCAGGCTCCCCCAGTTTACAAGCTGATGATGCTCGGGCAGGAGGCACTCATCTCCTCCAAGGTAAGGAAGCATTTTCCTGTACTCCAGGTGGTTTGATAAAATTGTCCACACAGCTGCCATAAAGAACTTTTGTACCCCAGAGAATTCTTTCCAAATACCCCAAACCTGAAGAGCAGGGTGGGATAGAGGGAGAAGGAGACAGTCATTGCTCCAACACACTTTCTTCATTGCAGAAGCAGGAATTTGCTCTCCAGCTGGAATGTGGCTGCTTAATAGGGCCACAGCAGCGACGAGGCTGCATCTGTAATGTTTCTGTCAAAGCAAATGAGGTCATTAACAGACGAGTTCAGTGATGGAATTGTCTCCCGTAGTATTTATTATATGGTCCTTTTCCTGACACCTCCCACTGAGAGAATATTAAATATTTAATGCACACCAAGGCTCTGCTCATTTTTCATTCCCACTTCAGCATTTCAAGTCGGCTCCAATCTGCTGCTAGCTACAAAGTCGACTGGACAATGGACCATAATGAATTAACTCTTTGGAAGCCACTGTAGCATTTACAGGACTGCTGAAAGACTGGGTGCTTTATCATCTCTGCCTCATGCCTGAGCTCTAGAATTCAGTCCTTGATTCATTAAAACAAGGTGGGGGGAAGGAGGGCGAGGGTGGAGAATTCGGGAAATCGGTTTCAGGAGCCATAAATAAATAAATAATGAAGAGAGAGATGCAAACCTTGGCCTGTCAAGGTGACAGGGGGTTATTTACTCATCATTTCTAGAGCTGCTGTCTCTGAAAATGAAGTTTGCTCCTGTGTAATGTAACAGTTCAAAATCCTGAGCATCCCATCCCAAATGAACCACTGATCCTGAGGTAAAGCAGAAGCAAAGCCTTTCAGAAATATCTTACAGCCCTGGACATTACAAATTTAAAACAGACAACCAAGAAGAGCAGAACAAGATGTTTCCCATAGTATGGTACTTGCTGGCCAGCTGGTTAAGCAAAGACAAAGCTAGTCCAGCATGGCAGCTGAGCTCTCCCATGATGTCTATGCAGTTTAAATGGCAATCTGAATGTCTACATTTCCAACTGTGTCTTTGAAATCCCTGTAAATGTTTAGATAGATGGTGCTCCAAGAGAAAGTTTGTCTACCTAGGACATGTTCTGTATGAGGCTGTCACAAGGTATTTCTGGTGGCTACAATACCTAGAACTCCTTCTTACCACCTCTCTGCCCAAAAAGGGAGAGTCTATGCACAAAACCAAATGGATGTAATGTCTATAGGCTGCTGAACTTATGGTTAGTGTATGGAAGGGACCATTAAGGTAGCAGCTATCAGGGCTGCAGCTGCCCCTTCTTCATTCCCTGCCAGCAGAAGGAATTGACAAACAATATTTTCCCCAGGCACTTCCTCTCTTTATTTCCTTCTCCTTTTCCATCTTCCAACAGCATCTGCAGAAACTGTCATGCGTGTGGTCCCAGGACCACACTGGTCAGAGAAAGGCACAAAAATACAGTCAGGCTGATTTCACCCACAAGGCAGAAATTTCATCAAAATCTAACCATCACACACATTCACTTGAAAAAAGATCCACTGGCAAATTATTCCTGCTTTTAGAGCTACAAGCTCCCATTTGCTTATCTGGTTAACACTATCTGTCACTTTTACTGAGGTACCAGGAAATCTGATTCCCACTCGTGGCACAAAAGCAACCTGTATGCTCTTGACCTTTTTAATGTTTTGTAATTTGATTGGGTGGCTATTCCCATATTTCCTTGTCACCAGCCCTAGTAATCCGAGAGGCAGAAGTGGAAAAGACAGCCAGTAAAAATACAAGCAAACACAAGGGGGAATTAGTGGAAGGATGCAAAAATGCCTCAAAGCTGCATCCTCCATGAGATCGTGGCCAAAGCAGAGCTCAGCTCAGTGGTATGGCTGGGGCTTGCCACAGGCATCTTGTGAAGGGGCTCCTCACAGTCTTCATTCCAGGCTCAGATCCTGGGTTCAGGTTGGAGGTCTTTGCTGATGAGCTTTTAAAAGTGTGGTGATTTTTTTTTTCTTTTCCTCTTCACAGTTAGATGACTGTAACCCTCATATCCTGGCACTGGGGATTAACCCTCTAGGAAAAGCTGTACTGAGGATTGGTACCAAAGTGCTAATGCAACAAACTGAAAAATTTTGTGCCCTAAGTCTGTTTTCTGACTGTCCTGCCTCAAAAGTGGGACTATTTACATGGGTAAACTAAATCTGGACAGGAACAAGTATGTCAGTAAAACCATTTCCAGGCTGCTCTTATTCTACATCCACCAAGAGAGTTGTGCAGATGAAAGCTTGAACAAGTGTGAAGTCCTTCTGAGAGACAGTGTGCTTCTCCATGTAGTTTCCCCATCTTTTGACTGGTAACAGAGATGAGGGGGAAGTGTTACTTGGTACCTGAAATCCCAAATGACAGAACAAGGTAAACTTAGGAAGATGATTTCTAAACTTCCCTCAAAATTCTTTTTACTATCATCTGCCCGAAAACTCAAACTCCCCATGTGTCTTTATGCTGAACAAATCACAATTCACCACAATTAAAATTCTTTTAATTCCTGCACCAGGAATCCAAGTGAAATGCCACACATTTTCTCATAAGCCCTTGTGGCACACAGGCATTTCTCTTCTTACTGACACGGGCACTCATTTTGGGTCAGTTTAACAGCATCTCCCTTGCCAAGGGTTCAGCTTTTGCAGGATCATGCCAGAAGCAGAAGCCTCATTTGGTTTTTCCTTCCTTTCAACAAACCCCAGACTGAGTCCAGCTGGGTGCAGAGTTATGGTAACACACACACAGAAGCTGCAGCAGTTGGCATTTTCAAGTATGCATTTTTATAAAGGATGGCTTTTTCTCCCCCAGCCTCTTACCAGAGAGCTTTGCTCCTTCCTGTACTTAAGTTGCCTGCCATAGATATTCAGGTTTTGACTTAAAATATCTCCTTTTCACTCCAGGGACTGTATACAGAGAGACAGCAACACAGAACCACCCCGAATCAGTGTACTTTGTGGCAGCCATTCAGTTTTTTTATTTATTTATGTGGATTTGGCCATTTCTTTCTCCAGTCATCAATAAGCCACGGTGGATTTGGATGTGTACAACTGAAAACAGTTCCTAAAGGGAGCCTTCTTGTCTTCCAGTGCCTTTCACTTACTTCTCAGAGTGAAAAATAACTATTCTTTTCTTCATTTCACCCCAAAACAGCCTGTTGTAAGAGACCAAACATAGGCACCAAATTTATGAAGGCCATAAAGAAATATCTTCTGGTTATAAGACAAATCCATTTCTTTGCCACTGGGCATTGCTGTTCAAGGCCAAAATTTGGTATGAAGACCAGTATCAATCCCTGTCTGGGTAACAGGAAGATTTGATCCTTTTCCAATACAATGGAGCAAAACCTGTTTGGGACACAGAAGCATCCTAAAGAAACTGGCAGCAAGACACATACACTGAAAAGCCTAGGCTGTAGGTGTTTAGTTCTGGTTTTATAAAGTACCTAGCAAAATGGGGACTCCAACCAAGGATTTAATGATCCTGAAACACATTATTTTTATAACTGCTGTATACTTGAGTCAGTATTCCATAAGACACATGCCCAGAGACACTTCTGTCCAGCACAGAGTGTTGCAAGCAAACATTTCAGTTGAGCTGTCTCTTGTAACCCTTACATTCCAATTTTGGAGACCTCGATCATTCTTCAATCCCATTTTTAGGTTCCTAACATCCAAATTGCCTTTTCAGGAATCCCATATACCCTGCGTTCTGCAGCATCTGATCCTTTCTCTGCCAGTGATCAGATGTCTCAGGGACAGAACTTCTCAATCCATTTTGAAGCAATCTTTGCTGGCTCTGGAAGCATGGCTTGTACCCCAAAGAATTCCATCGTAAAGGATTATTGAAAACAACAGGAAACATGCTGACTTTTGTCCCAAATCTTTACAGGCTTGCAGTATCTCTACGCTGATAATTTCCTGGGGTCAAAAGCAATGCTCCCCGTTTCATTGTAGAAGTGTACTTGTTAAAAAAAAAAAAAAAATCTGTTATGTCTGTCCACATTTTATGTTCAAGACCTGATCTGGAATATTTTGAAATTCAGGGAATGTTTCACAGGGCAGATAAGCCAGGAGAAGATGTAAAGATATGGCAGTAGTAACAGTCAACTAAGGCCAAGCTCAGAGCAACCTTTGGACTTCCAATAGAGCACACAGGCCAGGACCAGACAGATAAATGCTTGGGGAATGTTCATCAAGTGTGTCACTGCAGTGACATTTCTCTTTATGTGACAGAGTGCTCAAGGACTGGGATGGAAGGACAAATGTCTGGAGATGGGTGTATCCTGTTCTATAGAAACCAGAGTACTAAGACTTGTCTGTACTTACTGTGATTAAGCCTGGCCATAGCCACAGCCCACTTTTGTGCTGTGCACATAATTATTCCAAGGAAAAACCCCCCCATGGACTAAGAACTGTCAGCTCAGCACACATAGGCAGGGCAGTGAGCAGCCATCTCATGGTGAGAGCATGAGACTGGGAGAGCAAAAAGAAGCTGGACACCCAAACCTCACTGGTAACCAAAGGGTGCATGGATGGCTCCTGACCTACCCTGAATCAGTCCTGCAAAAGAGGGGCAGGGAAATGACCTGCTCATATTCCCACCAGCAGCATATCTTTACTCCTCTCTCTCCCCAGCTCTTTTCCTGTCTTTTCTTTCCTCTCTGGCTCTTGAGCACTGATGCAAGAATTTCAAGCAACATCAACCCTGATGTAACTCCATTTGATTTACTGGCAGCTGGAGGCTATTCTTTGCCTACCATCATGCTGAATGGCAGATGCTGTGAAGGTTCTGTTCTTGCCCCAACAAATCTCAGGTTAAAATAAAGGTAGTAGAGACCTTTAAACACAAGAGCAAGTCACAAGGGAGTAGAAGAATCTGGAAAGTTCCCCCTGAAGTTAAGCACTAGGGGTACCTGGCACATTTATCATGGTCTGGATTACAGTAAATAACAGCACTTTGGAGATGAACTGCTAGGTAAGGATGGTGAGAGTAATGCTAGCTGGTAATGCAGGGGAACAGATTTCTTGGGTGCCCAGTCAGGTCATGTCCTACCCATGGGGTGCTGTGACAGGGCCATGGGAGGCAGATCATGGCTGTTATAACCAGGAAGGTCTAGCAAAGGTCCAGAGGCTGCAGAAACAGAGCAGCAGAGCTGTGTGGAGGTATAGGTCCTAGTTTCTCCATCAATTCCTTCAAAATGAGGGTTGAAAAAGAATCTAGAGGCCACAAGGCAGCTATCTTGCTCAGTCACCTCAGATTTTTCTTTCCAAATTCTGAAAAGCCAACATCAGTTTGTTCTGAGCCAGGCAAAGCATTGCTGTTCAGTTTGGAGGTTCCCACTTAAACTAGTCTGGCTTGTCTGCTAAAAGGCTTGCTCCTTGAAACTTATTCCTGATCCTCTCAGTCTGGAGCTCAGAGAACCCTATTCCAGTGTGTTGGCAGGATCAGTGCTGAAGGAATATGGATTTTGTTCCTGTTTTTTTTCTACGTCAACCTCTGACCTAGAGAACCTCAACACTGTGCAGGGCTTTATTTTCTTGGGTGTCTGCAATAGAGATATTTAACAAAAAAAAGCAGATGTGGTTTTCATTCCTCTTAGGGGAAACTAAATATTGTCTCCCCTGGAGCAGCTGCAGTTGGAAGTTGGATCCTCTTTCTATTGAATAGGACAACACCAGGAGAGTTGATGTGAATGGCCACAGCTCCTCTCCAAATGCCAGCTGAGGATCTTCTCCTGCATCTGTTCTCTGGTTTCTCAGCACCTTAAAGCATTTCATGGAAAGGTGGCAAAGTACAGGACTTATCAATGTGATTGAGCATTATAAAGTGATTTGTGGCTGCTGAGGAGTCCTTCCATTGACTTTAGGGCTGTGGCTGAAACCTTTGATCAGCTGTATCACCTCTCAGCAAGGGAGGACTGGTGCATGGGTGGGGAAGGTGGCAGCCCCAGGGCTCTCAGCCCCACAGGTCCACTTTGACCTTGTCTGAGTCAGGTCTCAGTTGCCATGGCTGTAAAAGAATGATAAGACTATTTACTGCAAGGGACCTGACTCTAGGAAGTGTCAAGGATCATCCTGATTAATGGCTGGGTGATGTCAGAGGGGAGGGAGCTGCATATAATAAATCAGATTTTTTTTTTTATGTGGGTTCACAACCTTGCAACATTTCTGTGAATGAAAGGGCACGATGAGCTGCTTTGTTTTGTTGAGCAGGTGCTCAGCCATTGCTTTGGAGGAATGGAGAAAAACTGTTAGGACATCACACGAGTGGAAGGAGGCTGCCAGGGGATGTCTGCACACCCAGCTCCCTGCGGGTCCCTCTGGAGTCAGATGGAAAGCAAATACCTTCCAGAGACCTAAAGGTGAAGCCTGGGGAAACCAGGCAAGCAGTTTAGCCTGGCTTAGCAAATGGAGGGTGGATATGAGAAGTGGGTAGGGTCAAACAGAATTTTTAAAATTCTACTGAAAAAAAAAACCCCAATCATTATGGTCATTAATGCAGGGAGCCCTGGCTGGCACTGGCTGCCACGCCACTTTCACTGTAAGAAGATTTTCAGAGTTGCTCTCTTCAGCCCTGGTGAGATGAGATGTTCCTCTTGGCCTTGGCTTGGTTTCTCCACTGCTCCTGCTGGAGGCAGAACACTTCTGCTGTGCTGCAGCAGCATTTCCCATCCTCAAGAGTTTAGGATGCACAAAGTGTTTTACATTTGCACACATCCAAACCCAGAGAGGGACTGAAGATTAGAGAGAAAGAGGGATATACTGCAGTGCAGGGTAGGAAGGAGAAGAAAAATTATTCAGTGTTTACAAATCCCACTGAAAAAACTTTTCATGTGTAAACTCTTCAGCCTGGCTCTTAGTGTTTTCATGGTGTTTGGTACCTGTAGAATTGTATCAAAGAGCACCACAGCTCTTGAACTCTGTGCCAGTGTCCATAAAGGTGATTAGACCAGGTATAAGGAAGAAATTTTTTAAAATTATATTGGTGAGACACTGGCACAGATTGACCAGAGGGTTGATGAGTTTCACATCTCTGGAAACATTCCAGGTCGGGTTGAATGGGACTCTGAGAAGCCTGGTCTAGTTGAAGATGTCCCTGCTCACTGCAGGAGGGTTGGACAAGATGACCTTTAAAGATCCCTTTCATCCCAAACCATTCTATGACAGTCACACATCTGAGCAGGGAGGCAGCCAAAACTCTGATAGGAATAAGTTTTGCCCTTGCAAGACTTCGTTTCCTCTGGATTTTGCTGACTGGGATCTCCAGTTAAGGTTTTCCTCAAGCCTGAAGCATTACTAAGAGCTCTTAGAAATGCCTCAGATGGAAGAGTTCATGTGAGCAGAAGTTTTCCATGCTGCAGGATTGCTCTCTCTCCCCAGCAGAACTGCTTGTCTTTACAAAACTTGTCAGAGGGGATGCAAGAGCAGCACTTTGTCAAAGCTTGCTGGAAACCAGCCAAACCCTCCAAATATATTGGAAGGGAGGAAAAGACCCACCCAGAGCGTGATCCCATAAGGGTAAGCCTCAGAGGAAGAACTTTTAAAAATCCAACTGATATTACTGGAGAAAAGTTTCAGGGACACAACTCCTTCTTTTGTGCATGAAGCAGAAAAAGTGAGGCTCTGGGCTATGAAATCAAACCTTATCTTTAGAGCAGGATGGGGCCCCTGAGCACCCTGTGTTCTCCAGACTGGCTGCATGATGTTGTTTCCTTATTTGCCTCCGGGGATCCCTGTAACTAAGGGAACCATTTTGTTTTGCAGATTGAGAAGGGAATTAAATAGTTGAACCCTTAGTAAACATGCAAACACAACTGGTTGTCTTTGATGATTTGTTAGGTTGGACATGAGCCACGAGACCTGGGGACTGCAGTCCAAGTTCCTAGAGCTCCAGAGCCTGACACGCAGAGCAGCAGATCAAAGTCAGGATGAGTGAAGCTCATTATCAGCTGGAGAGGCAGCCAGAGGGGTTTCCAGGTGGAATCTTCTTAAAATATCTCCTGCCCAGTTTGAATCTGGCAATCTTGGCTGAACCTGAGTCACCTACTTAATACAAATTCCATGTTCAGTCCATAGAAACGCTTCCAGCACAATTAGATCAATTTCCTCTAAGTAGCAATAAATGTGTTTTCCTTTAAAAGGCCAACACAAGCACATTATCACAGCCTATAATCCCCATTCTCTCTATTAGCTCAAAGTACATCCTAGAGGCCAAGGGTCACAGCTAAAGACTAATCAGTCTCATTAGCCTGTCTAATTTATCTTAACTAGGGGGACACAAACACACTAAAACTGTTAGGGAGACTTTTTGATCAGGATATGGGAGTCATTCATCAGGGTCCTGCAGCTTCCAGAGACAGGAAGGAGAGAAACGACCCAGGGACAAAGCCTTTCTCCAGGGATGCTCTGCACCAGGAGGCACCCATGCAGGCAGGATGGGGCAGAATCCTTCCTAGAGGCTCCTGCTGTCCTACCAGGCAACATCCCAGCAGGCTGGCAGGGATGAAAAAGCATCTCCTTTTTCTCAGCCACATGGTATCCAGCAGCTCAGCATCTTCCTTGCTCAGGTTTCAGTTCAGCAGTGCAGGCTCTGCCTGATCCAGGAAGGGTTTGAGTGTGGCTGGTTAAAGTTTAACCCTTCTGAGGGCCCTGTCAGCCACCACAGTGACTTGGGGACATAAGCTGCTCCTCCTCTCACACACATCCCTCTCCCCTCATCTCCCAGCACTCAGCACCTTGCCAGCTGCATCTCTCTGCTGCTCTTGGGGCATGGTGTGGGCCAAACCCCACCCTGCTGCCCTGCCAGGGAGAGGGAGAAATGGGATAAGGGATACAGTTCTCAGATCCATCTGGAAGCAGCCCAAAAATTGAGGGATGGAGAAAAAATTACTGTGGAAGTAATTTTGCCTGTGGTTATCTTAACGGGGTGTTTTAGATGCTACCAGCCCCATGGCAGAGTCCTGCTCCTGAACCTCACTCTTCAGCAGCCACCACCAATTCCCTCTCAAAGGTGGCCCATAATTACTGCCCAGGTGCCAGCTTTAGTAGCCCAAGGCAATGAAGCAAACCCTGAGGCCAGTTTCCAACCCCAAGGCTCTAACTCACATTTCCATCCTGAGTATTCCTTGCTGGGAGGAATTTCAGAATTTGTGCTGCAAGCATCTCTTTGTCAGATATTAAAACATAAGGAGGTTTTCTGCTAGGAAAAGAAGGAAATGTACATTATTTAAGGAGCTCCTACAGGAGGAGGTTGGCCAAGTTTTAAATCAGATTCACTTCTTGAGATTCTCTGGGGAGAAAGGAAAAGGTTATGCCACAGATCCCTCTTAGAAACATGTGGCTCCAGAATATTTGCATTTGCGGTGACAATCATGCACAGAAAGGACAATATCACTGATACAGACCCTTCCCTTCATGCACAGCCCTCCTGTCTGCACCCTGCATGTGTCCTCACTCCATGACACTGCAACGTCAGAGCTCCTGGGATCCAGCCTGGCAAACAGAGCCGAGCTCTTCAAACTCAACCAAAGTCCAGCTGCTGTGCAAACCTTTCATCACCCAGCCAAGAGGCTGCTGCCAAGGACAACGACCAGGGTAGAAATGCTCTTTGGGGAATCATCTTCCTCCCCCTCCACCAGTGACCTGCCATGCATCAGTCCCAAGCACTGGGGCTGAAGCAGGGGGGTTCAGGAGGTTGTCAAAGGATTTGTGGGCTGGGATGGCACCTGGGGGAGGGAAGTTTGAGGTGGGGAACATCACAGAAGCAGGTTAAGCTTCAACAGTGCAATTACTCTGACAAGAGGATCTACGAAGTGTCACGGCGGTTTGTGTCAATATGTCCCATTTTTAGGCATCCACGCTGATTTTCTCACTTCCAAGATACCTGGATGGGAAGGATTTAGGGGGGAAATAGCTTTGCTGTGCCTTTCACTGCCAGAAGCATGTGTGATTCATTCCAGGCTGCCCACTTGGGCTAATCTGGGCAAAAGATGAAGTGATGGTGAAGGTCCTCAGTATAGCTCAGCTGCTGGAGCTCTCTCTAGATCGATATTTCTTTAGTCCTGTTGCTGAATTGTCACAGGCAGGGCAAAACTCCAGGCTGGGTGGTGTGTCTCAGCCTTCACAGGTTATCACCTCCCACAAGCACAGGTACAGGGGTTCTCCATTCACATAGCAGCTGAACAACCTTTGGCAGTTTTATTTTCAGAGAACCTGTGTCCACCAAAAGTCCTAGGCACTGAAATTAAGCAGATAATTTTTGCACAGGAAATCTTTAGACTGCCAGTCTGTCCAGATCTTGAAACATTTTAAATCATTGTTGCACTGAAGCTCCTAACATTGAATTTTTCAAGTGGGCTTAAACAACTCATAGGATTTGGCACTTGTCCTCTCCACTGGGGGAAAGCCAACTCCCTGATCTCGCATCCTCGTGCAGCTTCATGCTACTTTGAATGTGATAAGAAACATCTTGATCCATCCCAGTTCCTCAAAGCAATCAAGCTCATGCTTAGTTTTAATCTCAAACTTGCACCTGGTTAAAGCTAAGCATGAACAAATAGATCTGCGGGGCTGCTTCAATCTATGTCTCAAACGTGTTATGGACATCAGGTCTGCTTTTTCTTTTCATTTTTTGTTTTACTTAAGACTCCCTAGTGACACAACCCACAAGTTCTTAGAAAGAAACTGTGGTTCAGCCTTTCTCATGTAGCCAAGCTCCTTTGGCAGGACACAGCTAACCAAATGGCTTATCCAGGCTGGGTACTTGGTCTGTGCTGGCAGCCCTAGTTCCTTCTGTAATCAAGAGAAAAGATGGGCACCTCCAAAGGGCAATCCATCTTTTCTGTCTAAGCATCTTAGGGCAGATGAATCAGTTTGTCAAGATCTCTGCCTTTTTCCCAGGACAGCCAGGAAGTCCAGACTGTAAGCCTGGATTAGTCACTCAGCTTCTTGGCAGCCACAGTGAAGCAAAACACCCAATAAATGGCACCCTAGACATTTTTCAGTCTATAGGGTTAGGTGGGATAAACCCAGGTCTCACTCTCAGACCAACAAAAGCTTTGCTGGGCAGTGAGTTATTTCCTGAGAGCAAAGGTGGGAAATGTCCACTCATGTCCCCAAGCTCTGCTCACAGATGACATCTGACAGAGGGACATCTCCCTCATCACTGAAGAAGTCAAAGCTATGGAGTTAGAAGTACACAATCAGGTCCTTTTTTTTCCTGTCTGCAGAAGCTTTCAGAGATAGATTCCCAGCTGAAGATCCTGCACTCCCAATTCTCAGGCATATTTATTCCACTGTTAATCAGAAGCTGGGGTGGAAGCTCTTGTAATGTTCTGGCAATAAGGAGGAAGGCAAGAAGAGGAGGAGATGGAGGGGAGGCGGTGAAATTCATTTGTTGAGATGATGGAGTGATTCCTTCAAACAAAAAATTAATAATGATTAAAACAATGCTTGAGACTGTCCGTTTAAATTTTAAAAGTGTATTATCCCAACCAAGGGAGACCAGTGCTCAGCACCTCTTCCTACTGATTACCATCTAGCATTCCATTTTCATATAACCTTGAAATAGAATAAAGTCAATGTATGCACAAGGATTCTTTTTTTCTGATGAATCGTATGAAGCAAATGGATTTTTTTTTCCATTTGCCTATCATCCTTTACCTAGAAGCTGTGTCCAAATCCCACATTCTACACATCCTATACCATTTTCCCTTCAGAGGGATGAGAGGAGTCTCTGTTTCCACCCAGTCTGCTTTGTGTTTCTGGTGGTCAGAAGTAAATCATGGAGTCAAAGAATGATTTAGAAAGAGGCCTTTAAAAGTCATCTCCTCCAGTCCTCCTGCAGTAAGCAGAAACATCTTCAGGCTCCTCAGAGACCCATCCAACCTGACCTGGAATGTTTCCAGGGGTGAGGCATCTACCACCTCTCTGGACAACCTGTGCCAGTGTTCCAACACCCTCATTATAAAAAATTTCTTCCCTATATTTAGTCTAGCTAGCTAGCTAGCTTCCCCCACTTTCTGGTTATTCTTATATCCAGCCTATCCTGTATCTAGTCTACACCTGATGTGAGTCTGTGGAGTACAACAAAACAAAAAAGAGACTCCTCTTACTTTCATTTTGTATCTCACTTGGTGAGTTGGGAACAGGCAACGCTTGCAGCTCCTTCTCTGGATGAAGATGTTGTATAGCACTTAATTCCCACAGCAACAATCAATGGCTCCTGCCTCCTCCTCCTCCTGGCCCCCATGCTGTTCTTCCTACTGTGGCACCACAGCATTTCCTTTGCTGGTGATCACATTGGCTCTGCATTTTTCAGTGCAGAGAAACCCTCTTTGTATCGTTTCCAAGAGAGAGAAACAGATGATCCCTTTTTGGAAATCAGCTTCTCCTTTCTTACATGATGCACTCCACTCTCATAAAAACATTGCACGCTGAATCTTTCCATTCCAGATCTTACAGCCAACAAGCTTTTGCTGACTACATAACCTTCACTAACCTGAAATTCCTGAGTAGTCCCAGGAGCTCAATGCATCTTGGAATAAAATTTTTGTAATGTCATTTAAGGGTATTCCTAATCCAGAATTATTGAGGAGGCCTGGGTCATGGGAATTGAGTTTGACACTTGACAAATTCTTGGCTTTGTGTAAATGGACAGGCCAGTGAAATAACTGCCTTTGTGTGTCACATGAAGAGAAATTAATTCTTTATTAACTTCCGCAATGATAATCTAATAAACTCATTTGGTCTGTGAGTTTCAGCACTTAAAGCCCTCAGTCAATTGGATGCAAATAGATTTTCTCTTCCCCTCTGGAGCAGTGCCTCTGTGTTGTGCAAAGGGACACCAGTGTGAAAAGCCAGACCTGGCACTCAGGGTGTGGTGTCCATGTTCAGGACCTGCTGCTGAGAGAGCAGAAAGACAAATAGCATGAGCTAGAAAAAGACTTTATTAGGAATCAAAAAGGGTTTTTTATTAAAAGTCATATTTTAAATAAATTTATTCTGACTTGGCTTCAGATCTCTTTTCTTCTTAATCAGGTATTTTTAATTAATACCCAAGGAACCAATACTGTTTCCTTTCAGTATTATAGCACAAGACTAGTCCTGGCCTTTAGGACTCTTTGCTGGGTGCAGTAGAAATTTTAGTGGCAAATGCTAAAAAAAAAAAAAACCAACCTGGAACTATGTGAACCAAGCAAGCCTCTAATTCTAGAAGCCAAGTATGTCCAATGAGAAAATAAGATTCAAATAGGTGACCTGAGTGTCAAATCAACCCAGCCATTGCCACTTGGAGGTTGAATTTCAAATGTCAAGCCACAAGCTGCTCTAGGCTGACCATGAACCATGTGGAAAATAAATAAACAAAAAGACCATAGAACACAAAGTGAAACATGACCTCTCTCTGCTCATTTCAGAGGATGGACCTTCCCAGCCAGAGAACAGGGATGCTGGCTGGCCAGCTCTCAGAGCAGCTTTGCTTCATGGATACATCTGAGACTAAAGTAACCAGATGCCTTCATTTTGGAATATCATCCTCACTGGCAGTCTGATGCTCTGGAGAACCTGAGCCTTGTTGCCTTCCCAGCTTCATGAATGGGATTTTGGCTTCTTCATCAAAAAGTCTTCTTTCTTCCCCTCTGCACGGGTGAGTTGGAGACACTCCTCAGCCACCTTCCTGCTCTCTGCCCTCCCTTCACACCTCAGTCTCTTGCTTTGCCCCTCACCATTTACACCTCGGAGTTTGGGAATGAACATGGCTGAGACGTGCACTTTGAATAGGCTCACAGAATGACAGAAAATAACCTGGAAGAGGTCAGGGAAGGTCCTGCAGTTCTCTGCTCCATGCCACACTGTTAATTCTGCCTATGTTATTCTCAGCAGGCATTTGTCTGCTCTGGCACCGATGCTGCACCAATCCTGCCCAGGAGGAACACACTGCAGCCCACAGCCTGGGCTACAGTTTCCCAAATACCAGAGGCTCTGCCAACACCCAGGAGCCAGTCTCTGCTGTTGTCAGGCTGGGAAACAAGTGCTTGTGACATGATGGGATGGGGGACACCTCAGATGTGAGGTGAGAATCTGTTTCTCTCACTCAGGGAGCTGCTGTTATCACTCCCTGCCACAGAGACATTCTTAACATCACAGGAGTGTGGATGTTGGATCTGGAGGAACTCAAAGACCATAAATATCACGCTGTTTGGGCTTCTGTTTCAGGTTGGGGAGGTTTTTCTTCTTGCAGAAGGAACAGAACTATGATGGTCCCACACCTGTAGAGTTTGCTATTCGTTTCTCCTGGATGGACACCTGGTTTCAGGGACCATCTGCTGCTTTTTCCAAAGCTGATGCCAGAAACATCTCTCCAGTAGAGACATCACACCTGATGAGGTATGAGTCTCATCAAAATAGTGGTAAAGAGTCAGGACATGGCAGAAGTGCCACCATTAGCCTCCATGGCATGGTTGGCTGCAGGACAACACCACTGTCCTGTCCTTTCCCAGAGACCTGGGGGCAGTCACCCACTCTGGGGGATGAGGACATGGCAAACCAGGCTGGAAACTGTGCTGCAGTACATATCTCCTGCTTTTGTCCAGTGGGAGAGGAGAATTCCCAAGAAGAAATCCCAGGAAGTACTTTTCAGAGCTCAGTTGGTTTTTGTAATCCCCTCAAAAGCAGTTCAAGAGAATGGAACCCATTTCAGTGGGTCAGGAAGCACCAGTCTATCCCACTGCCTCCCTGATTGCTGGTCAGGGGGACAAGGCTGCTTTATTGCCAGAACACTCTTTTTTTCACCAAGAGAAAAAAGAATCAGAAGGATGTTAAAATTAAGAGCAAAATTCTCTTGTGTTACAAAAATGAGCTGCTTCTTCCAGGCTCTGAGAACTCTTATTCATTCCTGAGTCTTGTTTGCAAAGAAATTTTAAGCAAATGTTGGTAATAAGAGGACTCAATGGAAAAAGATGGTCTGGTCTGGTTTTCATACTGCATTAGTTCAGATCTACTTGCACCACCTGCTTCCTTTCACCTTTCTCTCACTGGTGCCTCCTGCACATTGCAGGACTGCCTCCTTACCTCTATATTTGTGTATAATTTGAGTGTAATTTGATACTTAATTAGGGTAGAATAGAAGAATGAGTATTTAACCACTCATACATCTCTCTCTGATTTAAATAATTCCTACTATATCTAACTGGTTTGCCTCATTCTGCTCTGGTGTGGGGATAATGAAATATGGGATGTGAGGGGGAAAAATGTTATTTCAGAGATGGAAGATTACCAATTAATGACATGAAAAGCCTACTGGGAATATCTGTACACTTAATGCCCCCTCCACTTTGAGTATAATGTGGTCATAGTTTCTGGTGTGAGAGCTCTTGGAACATTCTTCAGAACTTGTGCTTCTGTGAAGCTGTCTCAGTGTGATTGAATGTTCCACAGCTTTTGGGCACGACTTAAACATACAGAGGTTAAGAAGTAAGATGAATTTCACCCTCAGCTAGCTTAGCAGTATCTTAGACACTGCACTTAAGAGGCAAACAAATTGTATTTTGCAGTTGTATCTTCCACTTTGTCTCCTCTGTGACTAGAGAGAAGCCAAACTACTGGCTTGAGAAAGAAGCCTAAATTTGAGATGCTTAAAGGGAGGTGAGTTGAGCCCTTTGGTGCGTGACTACACATCCCTGACAGCTTGGTGTACCATGTCATGGTCAGGGAATTGTTTAGCTGACGAAGGAGAGTTGGCTGGGTTATATTCTGGTGGAATAGCAGGGCTGGATTTCATCCTGAAATGTGGGAAATACTTTAGCACATTCCTCTCTTTAACAATATAAATTGTCCCAGTCATGCCTGAGCTGAGGCAGGTGCTGATGGATGCTCAGGCAGGCAAGAAGTCAGATGTGGCTACGGATCTGAGGTTTCAAAATGTCATTCTATCTTCATCAAGGGGGGATGGGGGGGTGTAAAAAGGAAAACCCTGAAGTATTTTAGAGGTAAAAAAGTTTAGTTTTTGTAAGAATTAGAAGTTTGATTGTGATACTGGTCGCCTTGTTTCACACAATGTAAATCATGGTGATTTAAATGGTATAATTTAAACACTAATTTCACTTTAGTATGTAAACCATTGAAAATACAGTACAATGTATCCTAAAAACATCTGGTTGTTGAAAAGAACAGTGGCTATGGCATTTGTTAAACATTCCACTGAAAATTTCAATGAAATCCACTCTTTGCAGAGAAATGTTTTCATTTAGATGGATCATTACTCTCAGTAGAAAATTATTTTTTCAGGAAATTTTCAGTCCACACAAGAGTGTAGCAAAAAGCAGCCCAGGCAATGGGCTCCTGGCCAGCCTGAGCCCCCACTTGCCATGAGGGAACACTTTTCCCCATAACAAACGCTGGGGCAAAATAAAGTCTCAGCTGAGTGCTGAGATACATGGGGTACCTTCTTATGTTTTTTTTTTAACTCAGCATAAGCTATCCTGTTCTTTCCAAACAACTTCTAGACGTGCCAACAAGACTCCTTGCACATCAGGAGGTGCTGCACCTCCACTGCTGCCTCCCCATGGTGCCACCCATGATGCACACCCCAAAAAGTCCATCCACCTTGCTGCCCAGCTTAGGAACATCACTCCCCCACCTTTCATACTCCTAGGGCAGCAAAAAGTGAAATCCTCAGTGCTAACTTCCAGCATCCCCTGGGAGTTGGGGGGGGGGGCAGCTCCCATCCTTGCTCCCATCACACCACGGCATTCCCGAGGCTCTGTGGGCATCCGGAAAGCCTCGGCTGGCTCCAAGCTCACACGCTCCCTCCCCCTTCCTTGTCAGGGTTTCTTTCTGTGCAGAACAGATGGGCACAAGCTGTTTGGGAACCCCCTCCCTTCCCTCCCCCCCCAGACCCGACGGGAAGATGCAATCCCCGGAGCCATCCCATCCCAGCACCCTTTCAGAGGGGCAGGTAAAAGTTTAACCAGGCTGTCTTTCTTTCAGCAGCGGAGACTGAGCCGCCTTTCATAGCCATGATAAATTGCTGCTGTCAAAACTACATGAATGCTCATATTGAAAAGCTCTTCTTCCTTTTCTTTTTAACTTTCCCCCTCTCCCCAGTCACACGGCGGCTCCCGGTTGTTAGCCAACATTTAATGCCCACTTAGTCAAAGGGCACTTCCACTCCTTCTCCTCTCTCTGCCCTATCCCCTGGGGCTGCTGGGGCTGAGTTGTCACAGAAATACCGACGGGGAATAAAAAAAAAAAAAAAGACGGGGTAAGGAAGGAAACCCTTTAATGTTTTTAGGGCTTTGTGTCCTTCCACCGGTAAATCCCTGTGGGGTTAGAGAGGTGGGCAGACAGATGACTTCCAAGGAAGTTTACAGTTGTCAGTTAAATTGTTTTAAGTTAATCAGTTAGTTAATTTTTTTTATATATATATTTTCCAAAGGTGTTAATGAATGCATAACAAAACCAATCCACCACACCTCCTTCCCAGCAGCTCAGCAGAAAGGCCAAAGCATGCTGGGGGGTGTCCCAGGTTCCTGTCCAGCTCTTAACACATTCTTGAGATCCTTTCCCACCTGTCAGCAGATGCCTTCTCTCCATGGGTACCCCAGAGCAGGATTCATGGCTGGTGTAATCTGGAGGGGCCTCTTGGCCATGGAATTCCTCCACTTCATCCCAAATTGCCTGGTTTGGTAACCTGGCCCTGCTGCCAAACAGCTCTGTTGGGGCTGCTACCATGAGAGCAATGGTCACCAAACCCTTAAAGCAGTCCCAGAGGAATGGATGGGAGGATGGCCTGGTTGTCACCATGAAGATCCAGGGAAACAATAGTCTATTCTTGGCTTTGGGACTCCTGGAAAGGGTGGGTTTAGGCTGCTTGGCAAGCACCAGCCCAGCTGGCCAGTCACTCAACTGCCTCAGGCCTCCATCTCCAAGAGAGGCATCCAAGAGAAGGGAATTTGTCCTGAACATCCACCCAGGGCACCGTGCACTTGTGCTGATCCCATGTTTGTGCATGTTACAGCCACAGGCTCCTCTTTTCCTCTCTGGAAGCTGTAAAAACGGGAGTGGCAGGACATGGCACAGCTGTCCCCAGCTGTGCTGCTCTGATGCACATCCCCAGTCAAAGCCCACAGTCCGGGAGGACTGTGACACCCACAGCACACCCTCCCCAAATGCTGTGTCCCACCCAACCCAGCTGTGGGAAATACCCAACCCTGGGGTGCTGCAGCTCCTGTTTCAGACCATCTCTCCCTCCTCCACAGAGCCTGAGTGGTAAAAGCTGCCCTCAAATTCAGTGCCAGACGTTCAACACATATCTCCCAAGAAGAGATTTCAGACCTATTCCCACACTCCATTCTAATTCCTTCCTCCCATGTGTCTCTGCCCATGCTGGTATCACACCATCGTCCAGTGCTCCCAATATATCCTCCAGACTGTAAATATATGTGCTGCTGCCCTGCTACAGCAGTCACTGACAGCAATATCTGGCACAGACACACACAGCTTTCCTGGGTGCATCTTCTCTGTGACAAATATTTCTGCTACAGTCCTCGTAGCTCACTGCAGTGTCACTGCCCTTATCACTATCAGCCTCCTGTGGGGTTCAGGGCTATCCACATCTATATATGTATTTTGAGATATTAACACCATCAAGACACTCTTGTTAGCCCAGCTTGCTTGCTCATTAACCCTTGTTATACCCACGCAGTGGAGACTGTACTGCTCCATCTCTGTTCCCACTTCCCTACATAATCCCAGATATTTTAATAAAGCTACAGGGGTGAAGAAGTCCAGGATGTGGCCATATGTACTCTCTCAGTTTAAGAGCTGCATTTCTTCTGACTGTGACAGATGTGCTGGGAGAGATTTGCCATCCAATAAGAAGAAAAGGAATGTTTATAGACAAATGGAGCCATTTCCAGAGGCTGCCATTCAAGAAGCATAGAAGCACAAGCTGAAAGTCAGGCCTGATGCTTTCTTCAGTTAGCTGATATTGCTTTCCCCAGCTCTGCCAGGGATCTGCTGACATTTCATGAGTTGTTTTCTCTCTCTGTGCCTCAGTTTCCTTTCTCCATCTACCAGGAACACTGCTGATGTTCCTCCTTGGGAAAACACTTCTCAGTCCATCATCAGAAGTGTTGTAGGTACTATGTACTCTGATACCAGTTTAGCTGACAGTGTGTGTGCTGGTCCCTATCTGTGCAGAGCTTCAGAACCTCCTGAAGGGCCTTTGCACTTCTTCAGCTTGCAAGCTTCAAGCTCAGAAGATTTGCTGCCACTATCTCCTCTCCCCTCCACGTACCACTAAAATCAGCCAAGTTGCACCACAGTTAGTGACTGGTTTTGACTGACTTGGTATGTTAATTACAATTTCACAGTGTAATATCAAGCATGATTAAAACAATTAGGTCTTCCACCCCCTGCAATGCCTCCCTCTTTCTGCTTTCCCTCCTTCTCCTCCCTCTGCTCTCTGCCTCCCTTCACCCTGGAAGTTTTTAGTTATGCTTCTGTAGCACTGCAAGAAATCACATGGTGGGATCTGAAATTATTACCCTCTTAAATACATTCAACTGTTCATAAAGCAATTTGCAGTGCCAGTTACCAAACTGCAGTGAGCCTCCCAGCCTGACACCTCCCAAATGCAGGAGGATTCTTGGCAGCCGTGCCCTGCTGCAATGCTCTCTCCCTCACTAGAGTCGATGCCTGAAAGTTAGGAGAAATCAATGCAATTATAAATATGAAGGTCCTATTACTGTGAAATGTGATCAGTCTTTATCTCAGAGTCCCTTCAAGAAAACCAGGGAGGCCTTTTCTTTTTTCCCTTGTGAAGGGAGCTGCAATATAATGCAAAAGGGTCTTTGTAGAGGGCTGAAAGAGAGGGACATCTTTCACTCAGCAACCCATCCTGATACTGATTTCCCTTTAGTGCTGGCGAGATTATTCCTGATTTACACCTCGATGCATCCATTGTGTCTGATTAAATCAGTGCCTGTTGATACCACTATCCAGTTCCCAGCCCAGCACCCTGCATGTGGCTGCCTCCTCCTCTCCAGATCCCTTGGGATAGTTTTGCCCATTTGGGATTTTTCCACCCACTGCTCATGGGATTGGGTGGTCCATCTGTGGGGCTGGGGGTGGCAGAGCAGGACACAGAGCTGCCCAGATTCCCCCCAGCAACACCCAATGCTCATCCCCACAGCTGAGCTCACATCCCAGAGCAGAGAAGGCTCTTCCCAGGGAAATAATCTGCAATCCCTTCTCTGCTAGACTTGATCCTTGTATCTGCCTAGCTGGGCTGATACAGCCCTGGAGGGACCAGCCCCAATGTACCTTCATTTTCCTGGCAAGTATAGACTGGTTTTGAAATCCTTAAAACCAGGGGCAGAGAGAATGGTTTGCATGTACCATGTATGCACCACAGGTGAGTTCTGCCCAGCCATGTGCATCACAACAAGGTGATTTAAACAGAAAACTTGTCCTTCCATAGCACTGACTTCTGTACACAGGAGGTCAGGAAGATGGCCTTGGGTCTCTCTGTGCTTTGATTTTTTATTCAACAGAGCAGGATCCCAGTCAGGGCCAGAACATTACTCCAATTGTACAAGCAGCAATAAGTAACCATTTATATTAATAAGGAATGTAATCCTTTATCTCTGATAATTGGGAAGCAAATAAATTAGAGAGAAAAAGATGTATGTCCTGTAGATTAGCTAATAGTTAATTACGGGAACTATATTGAGAAATATGTGTGTATATAAAGTATCAAATGTGTTCCAGCTTAACAAAATATCCTAGTTTATTTCTGGAACTGCAGAAAAAGGAATTTGTTTGCCACCACAGCCAAGTGTGAAGAAGACCATTTATCATAAGCCTCGTAGCACCTTGTTCAAAGATCCCAAAGCGTTCAGCAAACATTGATAAATAGACCTCGATGCATTTCCAGAGGGAACCATTATCATCATCATTTCACAGTGCCAGGAAGGAGCCCAGGGGACCATTCCTGCCTACACAGCTCTTTTGATCCCCTTTCCTCTTATGCAGAGCACCCATCCACTTTCCCATACCACTAGTTTGCTGCCCAAAGCTGTAGGGTCCAGGTTGTCATCAAGCTGAGATTTTGGGACAGTGGGCTTGTCATTTGGGCTGGATTCAAGCTGGCCAGCAGGCTTGACCCTCAGCACCTTGACCCATGCCCTTGCCCTGCCAACGTCCCTGTGTCACTGAGCACCAGACACACAGCCAGGCTCCCTGGGAGGGCACCCAATGGAGGAGAAAATGATGGGAATGTGGTCCCTGCATTCCCATTGCTCCCTCCTCGCTCTGTTGTCTAAAGTGAATTTTATCCATCAGGGATCTCTCGTCCCTGTGGGAACAAACCAGGGGATGCACAGCAGCGTGGGACAGCATCCCCACCTCCCACCAGCATGTTTAACCCATCCAGCCACCCTCTTTTAACAGGGAATGTTAAATGGACTGTGTCATCTCAAAGGTGCTCGTGGGAGCAGGAGGAGGCTTCATGCTGGGGTGGGGGGACCAAGGTAGCTGGGTCCCCCCCCAACAGCCCTGAAGCCCAAAACTGTGGAGAAACCCCCAGAATTCTCTTTACACATCAGAGCGTGGACTTAAGAGGCCTGAGAAAATAAATAATCACAATATATCCAAGTGGGTTTTGTCTGGATAGATTCTGGACCCAGCTTTGCATTTTCAAAGGTTTCAAACCACGGGAGTATCTATTTTCTTCTCCTACCTTTGCTTTTCCACTCAAATTTCACCTGTGTTTTATTTTCTCATCACACCACAAAAATTACAATAAGGAATTTGCTTATCTGGGGGTACAAAAATCATGTTATTGTAGAGACTGCTTTTGCAAGGCTGAATGAGTGCTGCTTGTTAGGGGGTGTAAATGTAAAGTTAATCCTGCTTTTCAGAGCGTGCACTTTCTCTGTACTTGTTTATTCCACATTTTCTCTCCACCCCAGGATGGATCAAACTGTTCAACCTTTGACTGCAAAGTCAGGAGAATGACTCACTTGGAGGCTAAAATGAAAATAAATATATATATTGCTAAAGAAATCAAACACACACCAAACCAAGGCTGTTAAATATCCTGATTAAAATAATACTTAAATAAAGGGCGAGAATTATCAAACAGTGGGTTTAAAAGTAATAATGTCAGGGCATAACTCAACACAGCACATGCCAGAATAAGTCTATTGCTTTAATCTTTGATTTTTTCTTCACTATATAGAGTGAAATCTTTTCTACTACTGTTGTCAAGTGAAGCCTCATATTATCACAAATACTGCAAAAGGAGATGAAATTTGGTTGCTTAAAATCTTTTCTTGATTACATTGACTGAAAAATGCTCCAAGCCACTTAAACCTTCCTCTACAGCACAGAAAAGTGGGGAACTGGTAAATGATCTCTCTCCTTGCCAGTATTCCTGCTGTAACTCTGCATGCCTGCAGAAAAAAGTTATTCTCCTGCACAGGTATCTTCCTGTCGGGCATTAAATTACAAAGTGCTACCCCCACTTACAGTCTCTAAAACCCATTAGCAGTTAAGAGAAAATAATCCCTGCAATTTGTGCAGCTATAAGTATTATGTACGATGGAGGAATATACAAAGAGGAGTGTGGCAGCTCTGCCAGGAGGACGGCTCTCAGCTCAGGACTGCCACCTCCCTGCTTCTCGCAAAGCAGAGAACTGGTTGGAGCAATTATTATTGGGGTTTTTCGTTACTTATTTTCCTGCATCTTGTCTTTACTAAGCCATCTGAGTGTAACAAGCCTGTCTGCAAGGACTTGCACACTAGGACATAATTTTTTTTTTTTGGTTCCCCTGAAGGAAAAGGTGTTGTTTGCCTCCCACATTGGATCAAGCCCTCTGATCCCAGAGTTTCCACACTCTTGACTGCCCTGCTGTGTGTGAGTTGCATACCAACTGAGCAGTCCTTTAGATCACCTTCCTAGTTCAATTTTTTTTCCCTCACGTGCTGATTGAAAAGCAAATGAAACACTTTTCCTACCCCCAGTTTCCCTTCTTCATGTACCTGTCTCCATTTTTTATTTCTGGAGAGTCTTATCAAACAAGCAACAGGTTCCTAAAGTGGTGGTTTGGCCCCTTGGTGATAACGGGCTGGGCTGATAATTTGTGATGGGCCAACCTGTCAGAGCAAGATTGCTGAGCCCACTGGAGGGGATGCACCTCAGAGCATCCTTTCCTGCCAGACCAGCCCTGGGGGACACCAAACCAGGCTCAGAGGAGACCACTAAAGGTGCAAGAGATACTTTGACCTTCTTAGATTACTTATTCCCTTCCTTGTCTCCCCAGGATTCTCCAAAGAACAGGTCTGGTGTTCCACTGGCACTGCAGCTCATGTATAAAGTGGTTCCCATGGTTTAATCCTGTTTTTCTTACTACTCTCACCCCAACCCTTCAGACTTCAAGAGCCAAGGACTCAAACTGAAAAAAAAAATAGGCTCATGTGATTCAGCCTGGGTCAATGATGGAGTCATGCCAGTGACATAAAGAGCTGGAGTCAAAACCAGAGGGTCTGTAACCCCCTAAAGGTTACAAGAGGAAGCCCAAGTTTTGGGGTTACACTTGCATTTTGGGATTTGAAGTCTGTGCTTTGCTGGATCAAAATGCATTCTTAAGTGGAGGCCTAACCAGCTTACATTTACAGATAAACTCTTCCCCTCGCTGCTCTTGCACATGCAAGACGTGATCAAGGCAGTTTCCAAAATTGCAAAAGGACTTTTGGGACCAAATCCCACATCACACTGATGTTCTTCCCAGTTTGGCATTAGAGTTTTGTTGACTTTCCACATCCCGATTCTTGTCTTCTCAAATAAACATGAGCTGGCACCTGGTGATGCCAAGAGAGATCATACTTCTGGAGTCGTGGAGAACTTCTGTTTCATCTGTTGCTACCAACCCATGAACAGAAAGATGATTCTTGAGCAGAGCAATACTGATAGTGTAAAAATTTCTTTTTGCCAGCACAGTTAGATAGAAAGCTTTACATTCCCTGTTGAGGTTATCTAGATAAATTAGATTGCATTGCCTGCACAATATTATTGCCTCCCATCCCAAGCCAGTCACCCACACCCTCCCTGAAGATGAAAAGTTTCCCCACCCTCCTCTAAGGATCCAAACGTTGATCACAATCCCAGCAGATGCAAAATATTTGCAGCAAGAGGTGCCAGTGCTGTCAGCTCCCCACAGTAGCTCCCAGTCAAAATGTTTGCACACAGACTTCATGGTATCATTTATCTTGAGGGATGTCAACTCTAAAAATGTTAGCGTGTGTCACTGTCAAAGCAAATGCCAGAAATTAGCTTTCTTTCATCTGAAAGAAGAATAATTAACTTTGCAACTGTTTCCAAAAGTGCTAATTAATGGGTTTCACCAACTTGACTTGTCAGGATACATCTTGATTGGAACAACAGCTTGCTCTTCCTCTGGAGGATTGTTTCTTTTGGACTCTCTTTCTCACCCACCAGTTTAGTGAGTTGTGGAAGATGGATGTCACTTATAACACAAAAGTAAACATGCAAAAAAAGGGAAAACCCCAGAGAAAAGTTAACATTTATTAATAATTTGAATACTTCTCTCTACTAGCAATAACGTAAAAATGGTGTTCCAGTTAACAGAATAATCTTTAAACAACATGGGATTTTTGGGGCTGTTTAGCTTCCTGGAAAACCCAGACAAATGTTCACCTGAGATGTCTTTGTGCATGGGGATGTCTTGGACTGGTCTGGAAGATGGGAACAGTTGTCCTTCTCTTGTCTTGGAGACTTCTTCTGGATCTAAGTCTAACACTGCCTGGACATTGACTTTCCAATCTCTGAGCAAACTCCACCTCCAGAGAGAACATTTTGAGTATTCTGATTCCTCCAGCAGTTTTCTCACAGCCTGTTTGCTTTTCCCAGCTTTCCTTAAGGCAAGAGATTGCCTGATTTTCAATACTGATGCAATCTCTTCTTCCACCGGGATGGGGTCTGTGCTTTGACTGCCTGTGTTGAGATGAAAAGTAAAATGCCTGATTTTGTCAGTGGGATTTTGCTATTCCCATCCCCCAGCAAGTCAGTGAGAGACAGGTAATATGGTCCAAATCCCTGAAACCCTTTGGAAACCCAAAAGCTTGGGTGCATCTAACAATTCAAGATACTGTGGCTTGGAGAACCAGTGAAGGTTGTAGTCAGACTTTATATAAACAGCCTGATGAAGCTTCAGACCCTTGTATGTGTTCCTGGAAATACAAAGTAAATCAGGAAATCAAGTGGAAACTCCAGGAGGTTATTATTAAAAAATCCACAGCTCTATTATTGTTACAATAAACCTTACACCAGAGGTCATTGACATTCATGGTAATTAGGGAGGAAGGTTGTGGTTTGAGAATGACTGTCTATCAACTAAAGAAGAATTTTATTGCAGGAAACTTGTCCCTAACACTGCCACCTGAACTGGTCATGCTAGGCTGGTGATGAAGACACCTGCAGAAACCCAGCCCTCCACAGCTGCTCCCAGTTCTCCCAGCATGGGAAGAGGTCTGGGGCCACCTGAGCCTTCCAGGTGGAGGAGGGAGTGGGACAACATATAAAGGAGTTAATGGAGCAGAGGGGGCTGGTTTGCTTTGGAGAGAAGCTGGAGGAAGATGAGATCTTCAGGAGAGGTACTGGGGGGTGTGCTGCTCTTTGAGAGGCTGAGCTGGTGCAGGAGCTGTGGTGTCTCGCCTCGTGTCCCTCTGGGTTTTCCTTGTTGCTTCAAAGGGGAAGAAAGAAAAAGAGCAAGGACAGCTGAGTGGTGGCTATGGTCATATTAGCTCCTTTCTTTGCCAGAGATTGGGAGCTGTGGCTTTAGGGGGGGAGCTGAGGGTCTGGCTCAAGCAATGGTCCCTGCCTTGTGTTCATGGAGGATCTTCTAAAGTTTCGTTGTGAGAGCTGGGGAGGAATAGAATTGGTGAGGCACAGCTGAATTCTGTAAAGAGTGGTGGAACTCTCATGTGGTCTGGTGACCTCTGTATCTTGGGCTTTGCTGAGCTGTCCCTTCTATTCAAAGTCTGGCAGCCAAGGGTTAGTAAATTACTACCTGTGGCTACAAGCACCTTATGATACAAGGAGCAGCTGGTTACACATGTTCAGAAGCACACCTAGGAGTAAATGAGGTGGCTGCAAGCCATGCATTGTTTTAAATTCCTGTTAGCTGATGGATTGAGGAGTTGTAAAGAATTTCGTGTTTTAAGCTGTTGCTGTTCTTAGATGCTCTTTTGTTGTGCCTGGAGCCTGAGCAGACTTTTTGCACTGGCTTCTGCTAGCAGTGAACTCCAGAAAATCTTCAGTGACATTTGTCTTGAGGGGGAGGCTGGAAGTGGAAGTAGAAAGGAGCTTTTACAGTAGAGGACCCACAGTGCCATGAAAATGGAATTAAAACCCTGAAGGAAATGCATTGTAATGGTTAAACTAAGTCCTCCTGCCACCTGGTCACAGACTGGGCTGTTAAGAGTCAAACTTCTAGCAACTTCACCTTCAGGGATGTCAACATCATTGACTAGGTATTCCTACTTTATTTGTTGCTATATTTACACTTACAGTAGAGGCTAAAATCCTGTGGCACTGCATTTTTAAGTGGAGTCTATTTTTATCTCTGACAGAAGGGAAGAATTTTGACATTTACTGGAAGGTGTGTGATTGTCATAGCTCTGAAGGGATAAATCTCTCTCCTACTTCTTGAACCTCACCTGTAGTGTTCAGTTAATTCACTAAGCTAAATTTAAGGAAAAAATATTTAAGGCAAAAATTTCTATTGGTTTTCTGTTTCAAATGACCTTTTCATCTGAGCAGATGATGTGTGTTTGTGCTATTTTTCCATTCACCTGGTGCTGAACACACAAGAATGTCTATGAGTTGGACGAAACAGTAGCGGGAAGAATATTTGTGCAACTTTAGAAGAAGAAGAAAATTCCTGATGTGGAGCTGGGTGCTGTCTCTAGCTACATTCTGGGTGTCTTAGGAAGTACTGGAAATGGTAGAGCTGAGCTTTGAGTACGGAATGAACCCTGCCCCAGCCTAAAGGAGTCCTTGAAAAAAGCTGGTGATGTTTGATTGCATGTTTGTAAATATAGGAAGAGTTATGCTAAGAGTAGGACAGAAGATGTCAAACTGGGATGTATGTGGATAAATGGTCCCCAAAATCACCATGGTTGGCTCTGGAAAAGGATGCTGTCAGGAGCTTATCTTCCAGCTCCAAATTTTAAAAAAAAATTTAAAAACCCAGAACAGGGTGACTGCAATGGGAGTCATCTTGTGTTATGTCATTTCTGATGTCTTTAGCAGAGTACCTTTCCATGCAAATGTGGATTTGTTCCCTTGGCTGGGGCTCCTTGCTGCTGGTGCCTGCAGACAGGGCAGCAGAGGGGGTTTGGGGCTCCTGAGGAGCAGGTGGGGAAGGAAGGGAGCTCTGCACAGGGAGGGCTGAGACAACAGCTCCAAGTCAGTGAGGATGGGAGCAAAACTCCCTTTATGCAGAGTGCCCATGTTGGTATAATTCAACATGAAAAATCAGCTGCTGCAGATGAGAGTGGCTGAAGTCCTTCAGTGCCACTTCATTCCCTCTTCAGGGTCCTGCTAAGTGACTTGGGCAGCAAAGTAGGAAAAAAAAAAATGCTGTTTGCATGGGGAAGCTTGGCTTTCCCACCCAGTGGGAGCTGGTGAAGCTCTCTCTAGGTCCTCAGCAATGCTGCCCCTGCCAATGTCTTCTCCCTGCTCCAGGAGCAGAGGGCAACCAGCCCTGCTGAGTACAGGCTTGCTCCTGGGTGGCTACCACTAGCCAAGGTGGCGAGTGTGAGCTTTGCCCAGGGGACTGCTCTGCAGATGATGGCTTTTGTCTCTGTTTACTGGAGTGTATCCTGTAGGCAGATTCCTCCCTGGTGCATCCCTCCCTTCCCAACCCCTCTGGCTTGGGCTCCTCTACTTCAAATTGGTTGGGGATTGAGGAGCGGGGAGGGGGAGAAACTTTATTAGTGTTATACATTATTTTCCTCCTCTCCCTTCTCCCCCCTTCCCTGGCTGCATGATGAATTGCTTGGTACTGAGATGGTAGCTCCAGCCCAGGCACTTAGCAATCTCCTCCTGGTCCCTTGCACAGACAGATGGGACGGCCCATGTCTTGACCGTGATTGATTAGCTGGAGAAAGCCTGTGGAGTGGAGTTCCATGAAGATTGATGCTTTCTCCTTCTAACAGCATTTCCAAAAAGTTTCTATTACATTTTGATTATGTTTATAGAATCTCACTGGTCTCCAGGAGGATTCAATCTTCTCTTTCCCCTTCTCCCCTCTGCAATGTGTGTAACTTCCCTCCTGTGCATATGCTGCTCATCCATCTCGTACCTTTATTCTTTTACGGGTGCCCCCAGAGGTCTCTTAGGACAGTTCTCTTCCTGTGTCCCTTCTGTCCCCCCCAGCAAAGGTATCTTGCTAATTGTTGCTTGTAGAGGCCACAAAGTGGGTGCTCTGCCTGCACAGCAGGTTCTCTAAAAGCTGCACAGCAGGAGGAAGCAGCATTCCCTGTGAGAGCTTGGTGGAGAACTGAAGCATGGGACCACCATCCTTGGTGCTCCCATGGATGAAGAACTAAATTTCTCAGTGCAAGAGGCTGTCTCTCCTACCTGCCCACAAATACCTGCTCTGCCCTGCTTGGATCCCCTGCAGCCAGGGTGCTCTGAGGCTCAGGTACTTGTCTGTCCCAACTCAGCTTGCATCAGCTCACATCCCAAGTCCTTAAAAGCTGCAGGTCCTCTTGAGCCTGAGGGCTAGTGTGGGCAGAAAGATGAACTATTTCAGCAACAAAAGATGGGTGAGGGGAGAGCAGAGAAATTCCCAGTGCCAGTTTTATTTCAGCTTCATGGTAACAGTTTTTGTTTCACAAGGGAGGCTCAAGTCCTGTGCAATGGGGTCTGGGGCTGTCCCTCTAGGAGGGCTAATATATTTTTTCAGTAGCTCCATAAAATGTGTAGAGATGTGATGATTCACAAGCAATAAAGTTGGTATAGTGCTGCAAAATGTGCTCAGTGCTGCACAGAAGCAAAGATAAAGTTGGTGCCTGACATCAGATAAATCAACTTTAAAACGCTGGGCTTCTTGTAAGTGTTAGAAAGGAAGCTTTTCAGTTGGTTCCTAATTGTAGCAAATAATTGTTACCAAACCTCATTAAGAAACTGGCTATTCTGGTCTTCTTATTTAATTAAATAGAAAGCTGGCTTCTTGTGGAATAAAAGTCACAAGCAGCCACCTTGCTTTCCCCATGGTGTCCTCTCCAGGAAGCGGAGCCACCTCGGCAAGGGAGCAGGAGCTTCGTCTCCACATCTGCCCTGAGTGGAGGGACCAGTCCTGTGGGGCTGCCCCAGGGCTGTGTACACCCGTGTGGGCTGAGCCCAGCACCTGTGCTGTGGGAGCAAGAAGCTGCTTGTGGCTGCCTGCCTGCTGCTGCCCGTGGGGAGGAGAGCATCATCTGGTGTCTGCTTCTCTCCTTGCTTGAGAACCTCTGGGTCTGTGCCCCAAAATTTGAGGAGTTGTGTGGGGTGAATGGGAGCATCTCCCAGGAGGCATCCCCGTGGGGCTGTCACCATCTTCCTTCAAGTGGGACCTCCTTCCCCAGCTGGCACAGTGCCCTGGGGCAGGGAAAGGCTGTGGCAGGAGTGGGGGGAGATGCAGGTAGGACTTGGGGAGCTGTGTGGGAGCTGTGTTTTGCTCCTCAGCAAAGACAGCAAATCATGGAATCAAAGAACAGTTTGGGTTGGAGTGGACCATAAAGATCATCTAGTCCCAGCCCACCTGCCATGGGTAGGGAAACCTCCAAATGAACCCATGTTGCTCAAAGCCCCATGCAACCTGGCCTTGAAGCCAAGCCTCATGTCATTTCTCACAGGATGGAAGTCAGCCAAGGTGGTTCAGTGTTTCCCTGCTACTCCACAACACTGACAGAGCCTGTGTGGGGCTTGTAGAGGTGATGTGGGACCCCCACCATTAGCAGGGGGGCCCCAGGACACAGCTGCCTGCCCTGGGTCCCTTGGTGTGTGCCTACTCACCTGATGGTGGAAATTGCTCCCATGTAAATTGTCAGGACAAGCCATGCAAGGACTTCTGCTTTAATTTTTTTGTGCACCTTGTGTAAAATCAGGCTGGGCAGGAAGCCCATGGTTTCTGTGATATGTTAAAACCACACATGGGAGAGGTCTGTCTGGATTCCCCCTCCCTCTGCAGGAGATGGTGTGCCCTGGGATGCAGCCTTCAACCCCTGAAGTCTCTCCTTCCCTCCCCATAAGCTTGTCTGCCCGTCCTGTCAGACAAGGCTATTTTTTAAAATATAGACACTATTTTTATTTCTGCATTTATTGCAAATGCAAATTACAGATGAAAGCATCAACTACACAAACCATTACTCAGAGGAGCATCTTTCCGACTGCTGGACTTGGACTGAACAGCTTGTGGTTAATTTGCTATATAATCACTGCCTGCAACAGGAAAGCAAGTGCTTCAACTGTGCTAATATTATGAAAGGGGAAGTTAACCATAGAGATAAATTCTGAGGAGCTGCAGCTGGGATGAAAGAGGGAAATAATGTCACTGGAGTCCAGGCTTCAGGCTTGTGAAAGTGGCCGCTTGGATATTTAAAGGGATAAAAGATAAGAGTTCAGGTTAAACACATGTGTTTGAAGTTGCTTTTAGTCTGAATATATTTCCCCCGGAAGCAGAGAATCCCTGCAGCTCCCATTGACCTGTGGTTTGAGCAGTGCCCTGGACTGTAGGCAGGGATGCAGATGTCCTGAGCTCTGGTGCCTGCCCAGGGCAGCTGCTGCTTGCAGAGGCAGCCACAGACACCCAAGAGATGGATGAGCAGGTGGTAGTTTATCTGGTAAAGATTTGATGGAGGGCAGGAGGAATCTTTTTCCCATCACTCAGGTCTGATTTTGGCCTCTTGCACAAAAGGCAGGGAAACTGCCTCCTTGGGCTGCCCTCAGAAGGGTGTCCTTGCTGTATGATGCTGTGGAAGGAGATCAGTGCATATTGCAGGTTGCTCCTGGGAGATACCAACAAGTCACTTGCCCTGTGAATGTGCCAGCTTCACCAGAGCTGCTTTGAGACCCCATCCACATGGCTGAAATAATCTTGAAGCCTTCCTAAGTGCCCAGACCTCCTTACCTGTTCATTCTTGTGCCTCCAGATGTAATACCATTATGTTGTTTTGCAAAGTGCTCTAGGGATTAAAAACCATTCCTGTAGATTATCTCCCAGGAAAAATCTAAAGTTTTGCCTAATTCTTTTCTCTGGAGGCTTATGAGAGGAATAATTGATAGATTTGCAAAGATAGGAGGTGTGTAAGAGTGGGAGAGTGAATCACTCCAGATGGGTGAGCTGGTTCTTATGAAGCAAGTGAGTTCCAGGAACATGGTAGATTCACATCCACCTCAGACACCTTTTCTGACCCCAGAATGCTTGAACTGGGTTGTTTTTTGCCATTTCCTAGGCCTGGAACAAAATCCTGGGACTGGAGAGAGGGGTCATGAAATGTCAGAGGACAATTTGTACCTGGGAGAAGCTAGCAGAGTCCTCTGAGCAGGAGGTTTTACCTCTGGGGGGGAGCTGAGAGGTTCCCTGAAGTGAACCACAGCACAAGGGTGGTGGAGCCACTCTCAGGCTCTGTTTCAGCCCCATCACTGTGAATAATTGTGCTGGCAAGAGCCTCCCCCTGCCAGGAATTTGGCTAAGCAGCACCAGCAGGGAATTACACTCAGCTTGCCTGTGTCTGGAAACTGCTTTTCGTGGGGCTTTCAGGGCACATGGCAAAGGCATGAAGCTTTGTGCAGGTGGTCTCAGCCTCCAGTGACCTGGAGATTTGAATAACTGACCATAATGGGGCTTTCTGGTTTTTCTAGAGCTGGGTTTGAGTCTCAGACCTCCTTAATTTTTAAAGTATCCCTTGGTGTTTTGTTTCTAAATCCACAACATTTTGTCCAGTCTTAAGATGTCAGTGCTTCTCCTCCCAAGCTGATGGGGGGGAAAAAGCATTTTCCTGGTCTCCTGGCGATTTGCTCTGGGATAGCAGTAACTCCCAGCTCTAAGAACAGCAGCTCTGGGAGTTAATCATTGAACAGACAGGATGGGGATGTTCTGGGTGCATATGTAAAGAACAACAGGGCCAGAGGCCCTGTGTGGGCAGGGGAGTGGGAAGGAGATGCAATTTGGAGAGAGATGGAAGGGAAAGCAGGGGTGTCTGGACAATGGTGGGACTGTTGCATCAGTGCTGGCCTTGCAGTTTGACTCCCCAGTCAAAACAGATGAGCCATGAAGCCTTCTGCTCTGTCAGGAGAGGATGCTGGGAGGGCTATCACAGCAGAAATCATCAAGGCTCAGTCCAGCAAAGAGCATCCTGAGGCATGTGTCATGGTGTGTGTGGTGTACAGTGATGATACTTGCTTGGATTAGGCTTTGCCAGCTCAGCTTGGCACAGCAAGAACTGTAGGAAAAAGGCACTCCTGCCTCTGAGGGGCATGGATGAAGCTCAGTTTCTCCTGATAGCATCACTTCTAATGCAGGGACAAAGGATGGGGGCATTCCATCAGGGCCAATTTCTGGAATGGCTCATTAGCCTGGTGCCTGAGGAAGTACCTGGAGGGATCAGATCCACCTCCCTGTGCTCAGCCCCCTGCAATGCTCCCTTCTTCCAATTCTTTGGGTTGCTGGGTGCTGGCATTAGAAAATTCAATACCTTTTTAGTGAATAAAAGGGAAAACAGTGTTGTTAAACATCTTAACATTTTGGAATAGCAGGAAAGCCCAGTGTTGACAAGGTTTTTCCACCTTTCCCCACAGCTGAAGTGAATTCACAATCCAGCTCTAATCCACCATCAAAGGGCATGGGTTAATCAAGTGCCTATGCACATACCCACATGCATGTAAGAGCCAATTTCAAAAAGCATTTCAAATTTCCTGGCATTTTTGCATGTAAAAGTTGCTTTCAGTGCTGCAGACAAAAGGCAGTGTTTGTTCAGGCCATGAGCTGCTGAAGCAAAAATTGAGGACATAAACTGAGAAGTTGCTTTTCATACCTTTTCCCAAAGACTAGATGCTTCAGAGCAAAATCTCAATAAATGATTTAGAGAGTAATCAATAACATTAAAATCAGCTGGCGAAGAAAAGGCCCTGCATCCCATAATGTTTTGTAGATATTATTAAATAATACACCACAAGCAAACTCCTGAGGGATGAATTTGGCAACTGTTGGCAAACAGTGCTAAGCCCAGGTATTATCTTTACTTTGTTCTCCTCCTGAAGTGCTGGTTAACATCCCTGTGGTGTAAGTCTTCTTTTTGGAAAATGGTTATTAGGGAGACCCTTGGTGTTTTGATGCCAAAAGCCCATCTGACTGAGCCTGGTCTACAGAACATTCTTGGATTCAGGACACAGCAAGGATGGGAAAGAGCACAGATTAGATAATGGGGCTGGATTCTCCTCATCCAGCAGTGTAGGTACAGCTGTTTTCTGCAAAACAAAACTGCTGGGCTCCAGCTCTGAAAAAGCTGTGGTTAGACACCCATTGGAGATGCTAGGAACTGGTTCTGTTTAATTTGTCTCAAGTTCTGTATCATGTATAGAACTTGGCTTATAGGAAAGAGATGACAATTGGAGGCTGTAGGTTCAGGACTTGCCAAAAAGAAAACTGCTCTCTCCTGTGCTGGGACCATCCTGAAAGCTGTTTCATATGTGGTCACCTTGGCTCTCTAATAATTCATAGAAAAAGATAGTGAAGTGGCAGCAGCAGCTGGTGAGGGAGCAGATGGTGCCACCTGCATCATCAGATGTTTTATCACATTCTCTGCTTTATCCCACAAAGAGCTGCTGGAAAGCAGAGGAGAGCATGTGAGCTGGGGTAGGTTGTGAAGGTGTGAAAAATCACAGGTAGTCACATTGCTTCCTGCCAGGCTGGTGTTTTGCATGTTACTGGGTTAAGAAAGTACCTGTGCTTGTGGGAAGGTCTGTGCCCACATCTGCTTGAGACTGGAACGCTGTGTTTGGCAAGTTCAAGGCTTTAGAGCAAGCAGGCAGTGAGCAGAGGATTCCCAGTGACCCTCCAGACAGGTTACATTTATTTCTTTGGATCATAAGCAAAGCCCTGGAGCCACTTTTGTCATGACCAGCCTGGACATCCTTTCCTAATCATATCCCATAGAAGGTTTAGAGACCCAGGATTAAATTTGTTAAAGGGACCAATTTAAATATGAGTTCTGAACTTTTCTGAGTGGCTTCTGATCTTTTTGGGAGGGGTTTTGAAAATTCTTTGTGGGCTACATAGGTGGCAGGTCTTGGTTTAAAGGAGGAAGAGTGTTGATACTCTCAGCAAATGCCCAAAGAGCTTTCTAGCCCAGCTGGGCAGCTTTTAATGTCTTTTCTTTAAAAGACCTGTACCAGAGTCCAGCACCAGGAGACTTGAATGAATATTAAAACTGAATATCCCCTGAGTGATGCACTCAAGGGAGCACAGCTGATTTGCAGATTGCAGACTGGCAGATGAGTCAGTAGTGATATTTCATACAGCCAAAATTACAGAGCAGTGAGTGCAGGGATGGGGTGTGCTGGTGGAGGCAGGCTACCCACCCCAGTTCCCTTGCCTCAGCTTTATTTCACCTCCTGCACCAAATTTTGCTGTTCTTCCTTGGCAATCCTGTCCACCCATTTTTCTGCTGTCCCAGCAGTTGCATGGTGGTGATAACATTCAGATGGTGAGGGAGCAGACAGTGTGGCAGCCCAGGAGTTACATGGCAGTTGTTGATGTAGCAGTCAGCAAAGGCATTCACCCCTCCAGGTTAATATTTCACCGGGGTGGGATGGATAGGAGGGTGGGATGGCAGGGGAGTGGGTGAGGAGGTTGGCAGTTCTCAAGCACTAAGCCCAAGAGGAAGAGGAACACGGGTGACTACAAAAGGGGAGGAAGCCTATTGTGTCTGAAACAAGATTGAAGGTGCCACCCGAGGATGCTGGCTCACTGGTGATGAATTAGGGAACACTTGGAATTCTGTGCATGGGTCAGCATTAACAGCGCTTCTGCCGTGAGTTGTCTTGCTTGGTGGTTTCATTGTCTGGGCTTCCCTGGAGCAGGGAAGGGGTTTTCTCACAAAACTTCTGGAATGGAGAATGTGTGTGAAAACTCAGCTTCTACTTGAGGCCCAAAAAAAATAAAAAAAAATAAATCCCTAAAGGTGAAACAAGTGGAGTTTCACAGATGAACAGGAGAGAAAAAGAAAATAAACTTGGAGTGGTTTTGAGGGTTATGGAGGAGACTCCTGGTTTTGAATACTTTGCTATTGATATTGCATTAGTTTGATGTCTGGGCTGCCTCAGCCCAGCCCCTGGCAGTGTCTGTAGGGTGTGTGGGTTGTATTCCAGACATGTCTGCGGGTCTGTGGCTCTGTATTAGTGTTTATAGGAAGTCAATGAGATGGAACTCAATAGAGAAAAGGAAGACTTCAGAGTCACTGGAAGACAAATGTGAAGGCCTGGCACTCAATAACTTTACTGAATCATATCTTTTGTTGCTGTACATTTCTGGGTAGCAGGAATACAAGGAAGGAGAACAGGTCTGTATGTTTCAATAGCTTGTTTGCCTTCAGAGAAAAAGAATGTTTTATTTCTCTTTATAAAACAAGATACCCATGCTTGATACGAAGTCAAACACCAGGGGAAAGGTGTCAGCAGAGATAAAGATTGGACTGCTGGAGGTAGGGGAGGGAAAGCAGGACACCACAAACTGTGGGAGCTGTGGAGACCCCAAGTGTGTGTGTGTTTATAATCCCCCAGCTGGGATGCTGCAGCAGTGCTGGAGGGGTTGGTCTGAGCTGACTCAACCTGCAGCTGAGGTCTGTGGAGCAAAGATATTTTGTCCAAGTGGCTGAAGCATCCCCAGGAGCAGCAAGTGTCTTTGGCAGGCATAGATCTGGTGTGGCTTGCTGGGCACGGAGGGGACAGGTCAGGCTGAGCTTCCAACTGAAGCTGAAACCTGGCCCATTTCTTCTGTCTTATAAAAGTCATAAGATGGAGTTGCCTGTGGTAACAGCCCTTGGATTCAGTAGCCAAAGACTTTGTCACAACAGAGATGGACAAGGCCCATTCAGTCAGCTGCAAAGTTGTGCAAAATTGAGGTACCTTCATTTTTATGAACAGGAAAATACTTTTTGGGTGGCTTCAGTTGCTAAAATAAGTTTGAATAAGTGCAAAATAAATTTTGGGGACAGCTACCCAACCTGGGATGGGCTTTGGGAGGTGGCAGGAGTGCAAGAGCACAGTTCTTTCTGTGTTTTCAAAGAATTTTACAGAAAACTGTCCCCACTTAAATGTGTGGAAACATGGAAGGGCAATACTGAAAAGCTTCTTCATTAATTGATAAATATGATTAAGGCACTGCATTAGTATTTATATGGCTAATTAACCAAAGTCATTAATTTATAGCAATGCAGTCTCACTGTGACTCCCAGTAGTTCTGCCACATTTTTGTGTACTGAACTTTGTGAATTAACCAAACACTTCTGAAGATCAAAGTATCAGGTATCTCGGAGCTGAACAGATGCAAGGCAGCTGATGATGGGCCAGGCTCTAGTTCTTTCACTCTATTCCCTTCTCATTTTTACTAAACAGCCTTTAGCAGGGCTTAACACCTCTGCTACCTTTCAGATACTTTGGGGAGAGGTTCAGATGAAGCAGATCTGGATTAACCAACCCCCCGGGTCAGATACTGAACTGGTGAGATCTTAATGTTCAGATCCAGGATCCTCATCCTGCTGCAGTGTGCAGGGACCTTGGCTCTGCACTGATGTCACCAGGGAGGTTTCTTAAAGGTGGATGTTTTCAGGCTGACAAATGTCATTTGCTACAGCAGGAAGATGGGGGTGTGTTCCAGGGCTTCCTCCTCCCTTGCTATGGACAGCAGAGAATGGAGGTGACAGGTTAGCACAGGTCAGTCCCCAAGAGATGTCAGCAAAGATGGTTTGGGGACATAACTGGGGGGCGAAGGGGGCACCAGAACATGTGGCTCATACCCTGAGGGTCTGGGCTGCCCCCCATACTGAGAGCTGAGCAGAGGGTGATGTCCTCTGAATACAGCATCCCACACCAACAGAGGATGCAGGATGCTCCTGTCCTTTGGAGAGCAAGACCCTTGTGCTTGAGGACGCCCAGACTGCAGGAATGAGCAAGTGCTCACCCAGCAGCTCCTCCCATGTAGGCTGTGGCAGTTTGCCCTTCAATTCCCAGACCTAGAAAATCCAGGCCAATTCCCCTCCTGCCAGAGGAAGCACAAAGCTGTGTTGCCCAGGGCATCAGGACAGAACACCAGCCTGAAACTTCATCCCAATGATCCAAAGGAACCTTTTCTGAGCACCTCTCCTCCCCCCCCAACACATCAGTGCTGAGCTGGCACTAATTGCCCTTTTGCTAATTGCTCTGAACTCCACTGCCTTGCTGCTTCCCACAGGCAGGGTTTGGCCGTGGCTTTTGCTGGAGTTGGGGGGAGACTCTTGGAAACTTGATAAAATCTGCAGGGAGACACCTGCCAGTCTTCATACACATCTTTGTTTTAATTTATTTGCAGCATTGAGAAAAATTGGCTTCTATGCAACATCAGTTGGACTTGATTAAAATAATGAGAGCTAAGTTAGTGAAAACAAACTTGGCCAGTTGGCAACCTCAGACTTCTGTCAGGACTGATCTATGCTGGAAGATACAGATTTAGTCCATCCACAGTAAAAAAAAGTCCCATGGTCCCATCCTTAAAATGGCTCTTTCCCTGCTAGCTGATGCAACTCATTAATTATATGACATTTCCACAATGATTTCTCCAGAAGAAGGCCCTGAATGCCAAGGTTTACATTACATTTTCAATTACAAAGAGATCCATATGGTGACTCTGCAGTATGTACAACTGTTTAACATGGATCCATGCCTTGCTGCAATGCTGGCAGGGCTCCTTGACGTGCTGGGAAATCCCTTCCTGGGGTTCTCACTGGGTTCCCATACTGGTTGTGTGCTGGGGGTGGTGATGGCAATTAGGTCTTCCCTGGAGGAGAGGGGGGTTGGAAGCTGAAGCACAAAATTTGTGTCCTTTTGGGCCCCCAGACTTTTTAATAGCTCCCCAGCTGTAAGGAGGTTAACTCAGCAGTGTTCAGGGTAGGATTTTTTTAGACTAAGACAAAAGGGCTCAGCCCAGTCACACGTTTCCCAGGCAGAATCTAAGGAACGAGTGAGGATCCAGAGCCCATCTCCCACTCCTTGATGGGATGTACCCCTTCCCATGCTGGCATCTCTCCTCCCAACACCCCTGCAGCAGGATCAGCTCTGCAGATCCCCAGGCAAGGCTGCAGGGTGAGGGGTGACAGTGCAGAGGGAGATCCTGTGCTGCACAGTGTAGTGCTGGCCACACCAGGGCTGGCCCTAGTCACACAGCCTCAAGCTGCTTCATTAGCACTATGAAGGGTCCAAGTTGTGATTTTTTTCAAGCACTTGGTCTGAGGGAATACATGGAGTTATAGAAACTCCTTGGAGAAAACCTCATTCCTAGTTCTTGGGTCGTTTGCAGCAGTCTGATACTTGGTCTGATACAGCACCATGTAAACCATTCTTGGTTCTCCCCAGCAGCTCCTGCTTGTCCCAAACACTGGCAATACCAAAGTGCTCTGCATGGTTCTCAAAGGAAAGCACAGGAGTGGTGTGTGACACAACTGGAAGCTGATTCCTGGAACAGAAAAATCTGCAAATTAATATTTTTTTCCAGCTCTGGACAGAGGATCATGACTTGTCCCCAGGAGAGCTCCCTGGTCCTCCGACCTCAGGCTGCAGGGATGCTCCTGTAGCCCCAGGAGCCGATGCTCTTTGCCCAGTTGCACTCCAGTTAGCTCTGCAATGCCTCCAACCTCAGAGCAGTAAACCAGTGGCATATATATAGTTGAACAATTATATGTATTGTGACTAAATTCCCCCCGAAGATCTCATTCACGATGTTAGAGTGAAAGGATCATAAAATGAATTAATAGCTGATTCACTGTATAATTTCCTAGTTCAATATACTTTAGTGTACCAGCTAAATGAGCCATACACAGCATTCAGCTCAGCCAGTTAACAGCTTTATCATTGAGATCTCAGGCTTAGAAATAAAAGCAATTCTTCTGAAGTAATTGCGTCTAATTAAAAGAAACATTTAAAAAGTGTAACCAAAAGGAATTCATTTCAAATGGAAAATTAATGCTGAAAAATAGCCCTGAGCTCTCTTGTCTTTGCTAATAGCTAAGCATTCTCAGAATAATTAAACTGTTTTGAAATGTTGATACCTTCCCCTGTTAGAAATGAGAGCCATGGCCCCACACATTAACAAATCCCCAGCACGGCCCTGCCTGGTGATGGGTTTGGGGGGTGAGGGGAGATGAGGGGCAGTTGCCTCTCCCCGGGCTGCTGCACCTTGGTGCCACCAAGCAGAGTCTTTGCAATTCCTTTTGAAGACGTAGGACTGCCCAGGCAGAGGAGCTGAATTCGGCAGGGCAGGGCTTTGGGAAGCTGTGCCAGATGCTGGGGGACTCCTTGCAAAAGCAGAGGAATGAGCTGGAAAAGCTCTTTCTCCAAGTGCATGGACTGTGTTATGATGTTTGCCCATTTCTGCAGCACCTCAGTCTGCTCAAGGGTCAAGATGAGCTTCCAGATGAAGACACTTCACTTCTTGCTCTTGAAAAACCAAGAGGAAGGAAGTGCAGCACTTTAACCTGCACCCTAAAAAGTTCCTGCAGCCAATACCCATTTTTAAAGAGTTCCTGGCTGGTGTTTGTGCTGTGGGTGTGTTCCAACCTGGCTGCTCCTGACAGAGTATCCCAATTCTTTCAGGTTTCTCATCTCCTTCCATCCTCCTTCCTTACTTGTGCCTATTTTGGCAGGGAGCATTTTGAAGTAGGGTGCATGGTGCAAATCCCATTTCCCCCAAAGCAGCCACGCCTGAAGGTACCTCTTCCCCTCCCTTCACATAAAAGGATCTGCTTGAAGGTGTCCAAGCAAATTAAGTCCATCCTGTGACTTGGTGAGGATGAGCACAAAACTCCCATGTTGGGCAGGAGCTCTATTTTTTTTTTTTATCCCCTGTGCTGAGCTCAGAGTGCTCCTTTGAGTAATAGACTGTATCTTGTTGCAGTGGGAGACCCAAAGGGGTGGCTGTTGGGCTGGCAAAGATGTCTGGTGCCTAAAATAGTTGTTATAGGGTTTAATTTGCATGGATCAAATGGCTGCTGACATGAGGGATGTGCTATAGCTGGTGCTGCCAGAATAGAGGGCATCCATAGTAGGCAAGGAGTTGCCATCAGAGGTCCAGGACCTGACCAGGGGTCTCACCCAACCTGCTGCTGGGGCAGGAAATACAGATTACCCACATTTGAATTTTCTGGGATCTTCTTGTTTTTTTCCTCAGAGTGACTGTGAAGGCAGAGAAAAGTTTTGAACATGGTTTGAAACATCAGTGTGTGGTTTCAGCATCTTTGTTTTAAAGCATTTGATTCTCTTATTGGAGTAACTTCCCACTGGGAAGCAAGAATTCACGAAACTGATTCTTTTAAGTGTTAAAAAGACCAAACCCAAATATTTCTGACCCAAGTGACTTTTTTTGGATGACCAGGCCCCAAGTCCTTCTGAGAATTCAACTTTATACTAGTTCAGGGAGAGAATTTGTTCTCTTAAAATCCTTGTGGGATGGGAATGTCGTTCCTCATGCTGCTGCAAGTGGGAAGCTTGGGGAATCTTTGGGGGTTGGTGCTTATTATTGCCACTACCTACTGCGTTTGCTTTTATTATGTTATTTGGTAACTATGACAGTAGCGAGCGTGTTCCACCCCAGACTTTCTGTAAAATAGTTCCAGCAAGTTCTGTGACTGTACAAGAACATGGTATTTAAATACACATTTATAGCACTGACCCTCCAGGATAACCTATGTGCCTGCTGGCTTGATTCCCTTTCCCCAACACTGAACTCTTGCATGTATTTCCTTGATGTTCCTCTTCAAACCACAGTAAGTCAAAGTTTTCCCCCTTTTATTTTTGAGACAGAGGAGAAGGGCAGCACCCTAAGACAGGATTCTGCCTCGGGTATTGCAGTGTGGTTTTATTTTACAAATCATGCTGAACACATCACAGTTTGCAAGGAAATAGGTAAAACTTCCCCCTGGTTCTGGCAGAAGGTCAGTCACCCTGGCCAGCTTGCTCAGAATTCTGCCTCTATTTTCTGGGTAATCCAGAAGTTTCTTTATTTTTATTTTTATTTTTATTTTTAATCCTGAGTGTTTCTAATTGAGCTAACATTATTAGAAGGGTTTTTTTTTTTTAAAAAAAAAAAAAGCAAAAAAAAACCTTTCCCAAATTCCCTTTGCGTTTCAGTAGCTCTTTAATATGCAAGGCAGCAAGAGATGAACTGGGTCTAATTACGAGTCCCTGGAGTAGCCAGTCAGAAAATGAATTGATGCCTTTTTCCTTATGAACAATGCATGTACCACAAATTAGAGGCGCCATCACCAGAGATTTAATTACAAAATATCATTACTTTCACACATCATTTCAGATTTGGCCTGATCAAATCAAAGTTGGGGGAAGAGAGAGAAGGGGAGGGGGGGGAGGTGGGCGAAGGGAAAAACTGCACCACTAGCAGGGTCATTCGTTCAGGGGTACTTGAATGCAGGAGGGAATTGGTGTTATTGAAGCTTCCCAAAAGGCAATTCTGCAGAGGAGCAGCAGCCAGCAGGAAATTCATTTCCTTTTCCATGGGAGGCTTCAGGCAGTTCAGTCACCCAGGGGAAAACAGCATCAACACAGTGGCCAGGGCTGGGTGGGCTTTGCTGGGGGCACCTCCAGCTCTGGGGCTGACCTGACCCTGCTGAGAGAGAGGGGTTTGTTTTGGTTGGGGTTTTTTTTTCAGTGTGAAAAATACAATAAGAACCTTTCAGTTTGCTATCACTGTTTTAGCTGGGCTTCCTCTGGCAGCAAAAGCTGTGTATGGAAAAACAAGGCACTAATCCCAATATATGTGTACTTCAGGCATATACGGCGTGTTATCCTGTGTTGTTCCTGACAAATCTCCCCAAAAACACTGGTGCTAGCTGTTCCTGCCAAAGTGCATGATGAATTTTGTCAAGAGGAATGATGTCTGGAAACTCATTTGCTGCAGAGCTCAGTGTGCTCCAGTGGTTTAAAGGTCATGGTGGTTACCAGAAAAAGGGTCTGGTGTGTGCAGGGAGCAAGGCTTGGCTTATTGGCTTCCTTGACCTCTAGTTATCCCTGAGGAATACAGGAGTGAGCAGCTCACCATCTTATTGCTACAAGGTGAGTCCATCCCTGTGGCTGAGCATCTTTATAGCTTGTGGTGCTTTTTCTATGCAGAGAAATTTGGAGCAGCTGCAGTGAAGAGGCCAGTGGTCCCTGTTCTGTAAATAAGTCTTGAACCTCTCATTCAAGCTGAGCATCCCCAGGGAGAGGTCTTCCCTTTTGGTCTATGCCCACTGAAAAGGAGAAGCAGAGTCTGCAGCTTGGAGTGGGACTCCTGGCAGGGCTCTATGGCCCCGTGTCAAAATGGGAAATCTGGGGAATATTCAGGAGTTGGATGGTTCCAGTGCTGTGTATTCTCTATAGCAGGAGTAGAAATGCCAGAAATATCCCAGTAAAATAAGAAGTAACAGCCTGCCAGTGTCTAATACGTCCCCAAGTGATGATTGCTGCAGCAGACCAATGCTATAGCACTAGAAATCTCCTTTTCCATCCTGAGGAAAAAGTGAGGCTATTTTCCATGCAGAATGACACCTGTCTGGGGCTGATTTAAAGGTCTGGCTGCTGCATAGGGTCACCCAGGCTGTGCTGGTGCCATAAAGCCAGTCAGCTGCAGAGGTAGGTGCTTGGGATGGGAGGGCAGGAGGACTGCTGCTGATTTACAGCCCCTGCATCCAACCTGGGCCAGGGGCTGTGATTATTTCTCAGCACAAGCCAATCGTTTCAAGAAGCTAAAATGCTCTTCAAAATTTATGAGGAAAATGACAGCTTGTTGAATACATGATGTAGCAAGATGTAGTTTTACATTAACTTAAGAGGCATTTATTGGGCAATATTCATCTTCTCTGTATTATGGCAAGTATAATATGAGAGGATGCTATGCCATGGGGATATGAGACCTGACAGATATGATGTACACAGAGGGGAGAGGCTGTGATGAAACAGAAAAAGGCAGGAAGAGCCAGAGCCACAGGCTGGATGGGGATGGGGCAGGAGAACAGGTTAACAGGAGACATGGGGATGCTGCCCACCTTCTCCACCTGTGGAAGCTGAATTTGCTCTGGTTCTGCCATGGAGACACATGGATACCCACCAGCTGAGGCCAGGATCCAGTGACTACAGCCCTAGAGACCCACTCCTGGGACTGAATGCCAAGCCCCACTCATCATGCAGTGAAGAACAAGAGCTGCCCAGCTTCATTTTGTGGTTCAGTGGGCAAGGGACCCGGTGGCCTCAGCTGCTAATTCTAGTTGGGTTCTGTACAGGTGGCAACAGGGGCTTGGGCCAAGGCCAGTGAGCTGGGAATGCCTGGGCATGAAGCACAGAAAAACTGTTTTTACTTGTAAAATGCTACCTTAGAGCTGGACTTTGCCATGTGAGTGCATAGGCTGAAGAGGATTGTGTGATCTTAGGGAGGAAGTAAGAGACTCCCTTGGGAGTGATGCTGAAAGGCAAATATCTCCCTGGCAGGTAAATAGAGCTGAGTCCTTGCAGCTCCTCCCCTGTCTGTCATACATCTGACTCCTTTGAATGTTCAGCAGAAGCCAAGCTCCCAGGTTGCTCCAGAGGAAGCCTTCCTGGCTTAGCCTGGCAAAACTGCAGCTGAAGGAGGGGATGTCTCTTCCTTAGGGCCATTTTTCCACTTTTAGATAAAAGAGGTCAAAACTTCTAAACTCTGAGTCAGCCTGGGGTGAGTACCTGGATGGATGGCAGGACCCACCTTAACATCACCTCACCCCAGCCTCTGTCTTTGGGAGGATTTCTCTGGCAATGTTATAAACCCCAAGGGTTGGGTGGTGGCTGTGTTGCCCTTTCCTTGGTATCAGGTGGGACCAGGACACCAATAACCAGGAGCTGTGCAGGCTTAGTTGGAGAAGGCTCCAAGTTTTGCAGGAGCTGTAGCAGCCAGACACAGGGAGATGAGCTGAGGCAGGAGGAGAGATGCCTGGAGGGGTCTCTGGGTGTGGAGGGAAGGTTGCAGAAGCCATACTGAAGAGGCAGGGGAGTTAGGATGATGTATAACCCCCATTACATTGGAGAGAAATTAAAAGGATTGATTGATATCAATTATCAGGTACAATTTGTTGCTGCACAATTGACACGTTAATCACCTCCCTGCTGCATTTCAGCATGGCAAGATTTTTGACCAATTTGAAAGGTTTACAGCAACAATATGATGCTGATTTATCTCTCCTTAATAAAAAAGTGATCAACTGAAACCTGCATCCATCATTCTGTTTATCACTCATGGTGATTTATTAACTAATTATACTTACAGTGGGTCTTTTTCTATAAGTATGGATAATAGAGTGATGCAGTGTCAGTGCAAGTCATAAATAATGCCACAATACAGTATGTTTAATACTTACTCATAGGACCAGCCCATAACAAGATGCCTTGATTAAGGTAAGCAGCCAGCTTCGTTTGTCAGGAATGGTCCTGAAATTGCACATCCAGGAAACAAGTCCATTCCTCATGTTTCCAGCACTGGACATTGCACAAATGTCTTGACCATCTAATTCAGATCAGGTGAAATCCTCCCAGCTTGGCCATTTTTCACAGGCATTTGCAAACCCTCATTGTATCCTGAGATCAGAGAGCAGCATCATGCTTCAGGGTCTACAGAGAAAGAAATAGCCACAAATGCAAGAAAAAGGGAATTCTATGTGGATTTTAGAACAGAAGTGGGGAGTTCATAAAAATCAGAACTTATCCAGCCATCATAAAAGGCAAAAAAAAGGATATATTTTCTTCTGGGTTTAAGTGACAAGTCATCAAGTCCCTAAATAGTTTTCATCCATCAAAATACCTTTTACAATGCTTGTAGGTTATAGTAATTCACTAATAGACTCCTAGGACTTCTGTCTTGACAGAGAGATGTGGTCAGTTCCCTTGCCTCACACAGGAGGACAATGATGTGACTCTATTAAATAATTACACCTGGTAATCATGTAATCTCAAGGAGAAAACAGCTTCTTAAATGACACACAGGACACCTCAGAGCTGTTTTTCTAGACTCTGCAGCTGAGATTTGTGTGATCCCTCTCCCTGCAGGGATGAGATGCCATGAAGTAAAACACCAAGGTGATGGCATTGCCAGAGCAGCTCTGCAGTGACTCGACTGGCTGTGAATTTTGGGATCTTTCCTTAGGAAATCTTTCTGAGCTCACTTGCATTTTCCCATATGTGTTGCAGAGCAGATCAGCAACACCAAGTGCTCGGGGCTGCTCGGTTCAGTGTCATTCTTCTCTTCCTAAAATCACTTCAAGCACTCCTTGTGGACCCCAACTTTAAGCTCCTTGTGATTCTGCTTGAAAGCAACTACAAAAAGGGCAGCAAATGCCTGTGTGACTCCAACACTCTCCAAAACACAGTGGCTGAGCCTGATGCTTCCTGTGCTTGATGGTAGTGTTGCAGTGGGACTTCTTGGGTTTTCCCTTTTTCTCTTACACATCATTACTCTCCTGCTGGGGTGCTGTGGCATCAAATCTGGTCTGAAGGCCCAGCCTCAATTCATATTGAGGTAGTGCAGCCCAAATACTTCCCTGAATTCCTGTGGGGTTTGGGTGAAGTGCCAGCTGGTTCCTGGAGCATAAGGTATGAGGACAACCTGAGCAAAGGCAGGGGTGGCTCTGGGTGCAGGGGAGTCCCTCACCCTGATGCCTGTCACTGTACAGTAGAACAAATATACTCATAATCCAATTTCCAACCTTTGGACCTTAGACCAGAACCATCCTATTAACATTTTAACCTTGATGTCTGCCCATAAATGCATTATAGAGTCCATTCTTTTACCTGGTCTTTTATTAAAAATGTGATATTCCATTATCTTGGAGGGTTTTCTTCTTTATCCATCACTGGACTAGGTCTGTGGTGAATATCCTGGGTCTGGGTTCCCCTGTCTTTGTTTTACATAGTTATAGATTGTGTGAGATTTTCTTTTTTGTACTGCTTGCTCTCTAATTAAGAACTTTACATAAACACAGAATAAAATAGCTATTGTCCCATCACCCTGCTCACAGCCCTGCCACTTCGTGGACTTGTCCAAGTCTCTCATTGCTCTTTTACTCTGAAAATATAGCACCAATGATGTTTGGGAAAGACTCTTATTCTGTGTGTGAACAATGTCTGCGAGATCTCAAGCTGAGCCTCTCTTTGTTCACCCCAATAATATCTCTCTGCTTTGTGGTTACAGCTTCCTTGCCCAGTGAAATGCAGCCACTTCTGGCATGGAGCAGCAGCAGCCAAGCACCACAGGGCTACACCACACTGCGTTTAGGGAGGCCAAATAATAAGGCAATAATCCCCTCCCAGATTACAGGGGAGTGAGGGGATGGAGGTGTGATTAACACATTAACAACAGGATCCATAGCCAAGGGGCAAAGCTCAAGCCAGCAGCAAATAACTGTTTAAATTATTACACAATTAATAATTGTTTAAAAGCAAAGCAGGAATGATGGAAAAAAAAAAAAGACAAAAAACCTGTTTTAAGATGCTTTTGCAGGGCTAAGGGCACAGGCACTGCTGCGTGAGTAGGAGTGCAGATGCAGAGACACTGCCAAAATTACCCAGCACCTCCTGGGGGAACAAATGGGGACAGATCCATAATTTATAAGGGGCAGTGGGTGCTCAATAATTAGGGTATGATTTACACTGAGTGAGTTTTGGTGGTGGGAGGAGAGAGAGTTTTGTTTGCTCTCTTGTTCCTTCCTCAAGCTTCTGTTTCAGAGCTGGGTGAGGAGATGATTCTCCTGCAGGTAGGGCTGGCCTGACCCAGTGTGGCCGGGCTGGGTACATCCCCTCATATCTCTTCCTCATGGCTGTGAGCCCATAATGACTATTTTGAAGGTTTTTCATTTGGAGAGGTCAGATTTTTTTTCTGCTCTCAGCCTTGGCACAGATCTTCCTCTTTTGGTGATCAGTCCACACCATGGCTCCTTTGCCAGAGGCTCTGAGCATCCCCACAACTCACTTCTTGCATCACAACAGCCCAGCTTGGTGACTTGAGCACATCCATGCCCTGTGAGGGCATTGGCACCTTGTGCCATCGCCAGCCTCAAGGCCCGAGGTAAAAATAACACAATGCTTGTTATGCAGCCTGGCTGCAGCTCTCCTACCTGCCTGTCCTTGTCCCTGGGGCTTGCAGAGTTTAGCATAAGCCAGTTCTGGTTTTCCTATTTGGCTTTTTCCAGTTCTTGCATTTATTCCTATTTATGGGGCTTTGAGCAGTCTGGTCTGGTGGGAGGTGTCTGCTCATGCAGGGAGTTGGAACTGGATGTCCCTTCCAGCCCAAAGACTGAGAGGCACATTTGGCCCTCAGGGCCCCCTTTCAGGGACAAAAATCTGGCTGTCCTCTGGGGTCAGAGCCCAGATAAGTCCATTTCCACCAGCAGACCCAGCTTCTCAGGTCCGTAGGACACAAGGGAACTCCAAGGAGAGAAAATCTGAATGTAGCACGACAGGAGTTAAAGAAATCCTGAGAGTTTTGGCATAGGTAATAGGTCTGGGGGGGATCACCCTGTGGCCTTTGCAGGAACCCTGTGCTCAAGCTGGGGGAGGGCAGGAGGATGGTGTTTGTGCAGCACTGTGTTTTGCAACACTTTATGCTTTAAATCTGAAGTCTGTCATTAGAGTTGGTGTGTAAAGCAGAAGAGTAGGACCCACAGATCTAAAAATTGAGGGAGGGGGATCCTCAGAACCTTAGCCAAAATGTAGCTCTGGTAGTTACCTCCTCCTCCTGGATTAGCCCTGTCCTGATGACCCTGAATGAAGGATTTGCTGCCTGCCCCATCCCTTGGAGCAGCAATGCTGCAACATCCCAGCCAGCTCTGCAGGATGGGGCTGAGGTGCCCCAGGCTGAGCACCCCGTGTCGGGCTGGCCAGCAGGGTGACAGCCACTGAGACACAGTGACAGGACAGGCAGGATTGTCCTCTGCTGAGGGCTACCTTGACCCCCCTGAGGCAGCAACAGCAAAGGAGTTAAATTTGATTCCCTCATAGGAAAAAGCTTGCAAGGGAGGCAGGAAAAAAATTACTTAGCTTCATCTTTCTCCCATTTTAGAAAAATTAATTTTTTGAGAAATCTCCACAGTTTCACTATTTCTGGTCCCTAAATCACGCAACCTGACAGCCTGTCCGGGGCTATTTATTGGCTCCCTGGCAGGAGCCATCTGCAGAGAGCAGGGGCTTGATCTGAAGACCATGAGTGCCATCTTCTGGGAGTCCGCAGCCCTGCTCTCCCCCCCCTTCTCTGCAGCCTGCCGTGGTGGTGCCATGGATCTCCATTCCAGAGGAAAAGTTTCAGTACAGTAAGCTTCACCCTGAGGTTTCCCACCGCTGTGTACCGAGGTATCACCAGCCCTTGAGGCAGCATGCTGCTCCTCGCTTGCCAGTGGGGAAACTGAGGCAGAGAGACGTGGAATAACGCAGCTTCTCTGCTCACCCTCGGGTGCATAGGGAAGTCTGGTTCAGATCCTGGCCTCTGAAATACTCAAGAGGATCAGGGGGTGCAGCTGTGCCCCAGGCTTGCCCTCTTTTCTAACATCATTAAATCAACGGGAGCCTCTCTTCTGTTAGTTTTTCCTTAAGGAAAGTTGATAATCTCTACGTGCAATTTTTTAACCTCCAGAGCTGGGCGCTTTTAAGACACCCCTGAAACATCACAAACTCCTAGCCAAATCCTGTTGGAGGGCAACGCTGGTATTAAACTTCTTAAAACAAAGGAACTGCCTGAGCTGGAGCATGAATCTAGAGGATGGTCAGAGAGCATCAGGAAAGGAGATGGTGGCAATAACTTGGGGACAGTGCCCTCCTTGCAGAGATTTGCAAAGGCTTTAGTTTCCTCCTCTACAAACCTCAAAGGTGTTGTGGTTTTTTGCTGTTTTGTTTTATGGTAAAGGCAGGGGAGGGAGCAGGTCTGCCTGCAGTGCCACTGAGGGTGCTGAGGCCAGGCTCACCCGGAGCATCCCTGCTGTGAGGAACTGGCCTTTGGGGTCCGTGTGAGTTTGTTTGAGTACTGTACAGCGATTCCCTTGGGGAAGGGTGGGGCAAACGCCTCCCTGGTGCGATTAAACCTTGGCGAGGGGATGGCAAAGCACACCACTGCCCCTGGCTGTCACTGCCCCTGCAGCAGTGCTCGGCTCAGCCTGCAAAGCAGCATCTGAGCATGCAGCAGGATGTGCAGCCCCTGCAGCAGGATGTGCAGCCCCTGCAGCATCACGCACCCCTCTCAGAGAGCCATATAGCACAGGGCAGCAGAGTGAGGGGAGTGGGGGGTAGGTATGGCAAGGTGTAGCCCGGTTTGTAGAGCCCTGAGCAGTCCTTAGGGCAGGCCGGGGTCCGTACAGCCCTGTGTGGTGTGGTTTGGCAGTGTGCATGGCTTTGCAGGGGGTGTTGGGGTTGTGCAGAGCAGGCAGCAGCACGCTCAGTGCCACACGATGGTGCTCGGGGCTCTCCATCTTCCTTTCCCCGCAAGCCAGCGCTGCCGGGGCTCCCTCTGCTCAGGGTTTTCTCTCCTGTCCCTCCTGGGATTGAGTCCGGGGCATGGTACGAGTTCCCAGCCACAGTCTTGTCCTTAGGCCAGCCCTGTCTGTGTGGCTGTCCCCAGTGGTGGTTCTCCCCACGGCCCAGGGAGGGTGGAAGGTGCAGTGGTATTAATGCTGGGCCAGGGCAGGGCTGGCTTCAGTACAGCAGTGGTACCCAGGGCAATGGTTTTCAAAGGAAATAGCAAGTGTTGGGTGTTCAAAGCCCCTTGTAGCAGATTTCAAGGTCTGATTCCATTGAACTCTGCAAAATACTTGATGTGATGCAAATGTATTATTTTTAAAGTTTATCTCACCCCTTGGTGAACACCAGTGCTTGCTGCTTTGTTGGGGCACGGGGAGAATTGTATGGAAAATCTCAGCTAAGTGTGTCTGTATTCCTGGTAACTCTTGATCCAAACAACAGCTGAACTTCAGGTGAATTTGGACTGAACCCAGAGCCCCCACCCAGCCTGTGCTGGAAGAAAGGGGGAGCAGCAGCAGCAGTGAGCAAATTCAGTCCATCTGTGGCCCAAGGGCAGCTTAACCAAATGCTACCTGGGAGCAGGCAGCCCTCCCTGGGAAATGAGGACTCAAGTGATGGCTGCAAGGGAGTTCAGCTAAAACCTGGTGAGGTTTTTGGGAGAATGATTGCTGCCAATAACACCACAGGCGAGATTTCAGAACAAAGGCTTTTTTTCTCATGAGTTAGCAAAAGCAATGCTAGTTAGTCAAGATTTATGCCTCCCTCATAAATTACATTTTAACCGGAGGATTCTGTGTCATCAGAAAAGATACATTTTATTTTTATATAGCATCTTTAACACGCGCTTAAGGAGAATGATGGTGTTGTCAGGGGCCTAGGGTGATAGGGAGGATTTTTATTTTATTTTTCCCTAGAAAGGATTCAGCTTGTGAAGTGGGGCAAGAGGAGTCATGGCAGAGTCACTGGCTGAAAGATTTGGGAGGGGGGAGACAGAGATCACGGATGTATGGAAAGAGGTTCCGAAGGGAAAGTCACAGCAGATCTGGCCCTGGAGGTGTCAGGACTCACACGTAGATCAGAAGAGCCCCTTCCACAGTGTCTACACTCCCCTATGCTCCATGCTCAGCCCATCACCTGGATGGAACTGGAAAGAGCTCCAGAGTTTGGGCACCTGTGGCTGTGTCACCGTGTGGCTGTCACACTGCCACTGCCAGGTTCTGCCTCAAGGTGGGGTGATTCTCCAGGACTCTGATTAACTTCTCTGGTGGCTCTTTACGCCTTGTGTCACTGGGTTTTGTGAGAACTGCACCTCCCGTGGGATTAGGGGGTTCTGAAAACTTTGACCAGTGGCAATGTCCATCCTGGTGGCTCCGAAAGTGGGAAGCAATGGGCCAGGCATGTTTGAAAACAAGACTGCTCTCTGGTGCTGCAATACCAGACTGACAATGCAACCCCTGGGAATCCATAACAATGTAGCCCAAGCCTTTTGCTCTACCAGATTTTCCAAGATGGCTTGAAAAAGGGAGGAATTCATTGAGTAGTGATGTATTCGATCAGCAGCTATATTTTCTCCTGTTCCTTTTGGACTTCAGGCCAGCACTTGGCTGATTTCACTCAGGAGTCTGCAGGGATGTAGTTCTGGGGTAAGCATGGGTGTGGGTCACCCCACAACGTCCCTGGGACATCCCAGGCAGCAGATGAGTGTCCCTGTCTCTCCTTTGGCCATTCCCTCCATCCCGAGGGGCTGAGCCTCCCGTCCTCTGCTGCTTTCCCTTTCTCCAGCAGAGCAGCCCGAGTCCCGGCAGCTCCATCTCTCCCTTCCCCAAAAAAAAGCTTTTGCAAGCCAGATTTGCAGAGATTTGGTTTTAAAAACTTTTCCTGCCTGTGCAGCAAGTTAAAGAGCTCTAAAAGGGCAGGGGAGGGAGAACGGTGTATTGGGTCATCTCCATAGGAACGTTGTGGGAAGATTGATCTGTGCCCCGAGAGGCGGGCGCAGTTATTACCATGTTCCAGATCCTTTCCTGGAGCCTTTTTTCTTTTTTTCTTTTTTTTTCTGCTGAGGAAGAAAAAATAGTGTTTTCAAGGAGAAAAGAATGTGAACATCTGAAATAAAATCCCCAAATCCCCACCACAGATCCCAGCCCTTTCTGGCAGTGGGTCTCTGTGACCTGCCAAGGGCAAGTGCTTGTCACAGCAGAGGTGTGAGAGCTCCTAAGGGGAGTTGGGTTGGTTTGCCTAGAGGAGGAGAACCCAGCTGATGTGGTGAGGAGCTATGTGGTGACCACAGGGGGAAGGTGAATGGTTGGAGCAGTTCTTGGTCTGGTGGTCATAACCAGGAGGTGCAGTCAGTGTCTTCTCCTCTGCTCATTGCCCCACCAGCCCATGTCTTTCCACATGGCAGCATCTGAGACGGTGACAAGGACTACAGATGGTTTGGGTGAGCTGAGCAGAGATCTGAGTACCCAAATCTTTCTGGTGCACATAAAGCTGGAGGGTAAGAGGAAGCCAACTCTCCTCCGTGTGCCTCAGTTTCCTCCCAAAGCCCTGTTCTTCCTGGCCAGCACTAGGGAACACCAAGAGCCTTCACATATGCTAACAATTTCCCAGAGTGATGGTGGGCTGAAGAAAACCCCCTCAGTCTTGCTGGAGCCAAGAAGGAGAGACCAGATGGTGCATGACCTGACAAAGCCCCCTGTGATCTTCTGTTTATTATTCTCCCAAAAGCACATAGCCCTGGGAAAAATCCAAGGGTTCATTTCCAGGACCCAGACACTTTTCATGTGGAATAACAACTGCACCCACCCTGGCCACACGCATGGCTCACGTGAGGCCTTCTTGCTGCTGCAATCAGGTTTTGGGGTGCAGGGTCTTGTAGAACACCAGGTTTTAGCTCAGCATTCATCTCCTCCAGGACATGGCTGCAATTATTCTTTTGGCCCATGTTTCTACACTGCCTAAAGGCAAAGTGTCCCAGCCATGACTGTCCCCCTGTGGACGTTGCTCAAAAATTACTAGCAACAAGGATAGCTTTAAAATAGAAACCTCTGGGCTATTTAGTAATTAATCATTAATAAATCATAACACTCAGGAGGAACTTGAATGTTGCAAAGCTGATTTTAAGAGCTTGCCTAAGTTGACCTGAGTGCAGATCTGTAAACTCAGGTGGAGAGTGTCTGCTTCCCTCCAGCCCCAATTAATTTCAGCTGGACAGTGAAATTTAGCTGGCTAACCTCTGCAGGGACGGAAATCCATCTCAGCATCTGTGTGTGCAGCACCTTCAGGACTGGGAGAGAGATCAAGGTGTGCATTTGCAATAAAACCAACAATAACAGCGTCCCCAGAGCGGCGTTTTGAATGCAAATGAAAAGAATAAAAATATCGTTTCCTGTTGGGACTTTGTTGGCACTGTGACAAGTGAAAACCTGAGGCTGTCCCCCTCTGCAGAGCTGCCCTTCTCTGGCTGTTTGCATTCCCAGCCCCAGAGGACAAGGTCATGGCCAGGAGCTGAGAAAGGAGGCGAGGAGTTGGGCTGAAGATGGTCTCGTGGTGGCACTTCCCAGCTGTTAATTGAGCATCAGACACCAGGGATGTGTGGTGTGACTAATAATTAACCCACCACCCTGGGAGCCCTGTGGTAACCCCCCTGAACCTCCCCTGGCCAGGACTGGCTCTGCTCTGGGGGCTCTGCCAGGTGCTATGACCTCCCTCCCCTCCTGCCACAGCACTGCCATGGGAAATGCTTGTGGCATGGGCCTGGCAGGGAGGATTTCTTGCAGTTTTGATTTCAGTCAGTCTTAGCAGCTGGTTTTTGTCTGCAATATCTGATTGCCTCCCCCCTCTCTCCCTGTGCTAGTAGGCACAGCTGCCTTACCTTCCCTTCAAAGATGCAAAGGGGTCGGGTGTTTGCTGGTGCTTTGTTGCCTTTGCACACATGCACATAGATACACACGACCACTTAGAGCACCTTTTAGTCTGAAATCACAGTATCATTCAGTTTTGATTTGTTTGGTTAGAAACTTTGTCCATTTCCTTGGAACAGTGAGGGGCTGGGGCTGGTTTGAGCCCAGGGCAGAGAGGTTTTCTTCACCCTGTACCCAAGGCAAACCCCACCCCTCACATGGTGAATTTTCTGTAAATTCGAGGCATGTTTGTTAGTCAGTTTATTAATTTCAAAAAATAAGCCCTTTGATATTTATTGCTCCATGTCAGAGTTTGTCTAGCTCTGGGAGAAACTGGCAGCCTGGGAGCAGAGGATTTTTGGTCACAGGACACATGGAGGTCTCACTGGTTTGGTCTGTGCTCCCAGTAACTTTTAAACTCAGGTGGAGCTCTTAATCTAAAGACATGTTTATTTTTTGCAGCAAAGAAGAGATTGTCTCAAGAATGAAACTGATTATTTAAAAAACAAGATGAATGAAACTAAAAAAATAAATTAGGTTCCAAGTTTTGAATTCTAAAAAAGATCAGTCTGAAAGCATGAAAATCCAAGCAGGTTCTGTCAGCTCCAAGCAATGACAAAGTCAGCTTTTCTGCTGGCAAACGGGAAGATTTCAGCAGACACACATTGAGCAAAGCAAATCTGCTCATCTGCAGGGCTCTTGTTATCAAAGCAGACCTGCCACATGTTGACTGCTTTGCTGTTGCTCCTTATTCCTGGCTCCTGAAGGTGGAGGCTTCTGATGGAGCTGCTAGGAGGGCAGGACAGCCCTGCAACCCTTTTAGAAAAGGCTACAGCGGAGACCAAGGGGAAGAGTCCATGGATCAAGTGGAGGAAAGCAGTCTGCAGCTTAGCTCTGGACCCTCCACACACCATCCCAGTCCTCCAGCTTCTCCCTGGTCCTTCAGACTTTTGCTGTCATTTATCTCCATGTGAATCTGCAGGAGGTGGTCAGAGCAAGGAGCAGTGGGGGACAGGAGGAAAGACAGCCTCACCAACATAACAAAACCTGGAGACCTTCCCAGATGGCTGCCCTCTCCCACAGCCCCCACACCAGTTGAAGACAGGAAGCCACGCACAGTAATTTGGAAATGAATCCGAGCTGCCTGTTTCAGGGTATTACCCTGAAAATTCACTTTCTACTGTGTAAAGCCACCACAGGATATGTGTGTGTGGGTAAGGGCTGGGAGGGCAGGACCTGCTGTGTGCTGACTGCTCTGCCCTTGGTGCACCTCACTTTCATGCCCTGGCTTTTGGGGGCAGCTATGAGGAGGAACTCCTCCAGCACCAGCAATGGAAGGGCAGCAGTTACCTGGTGGCAGCTGGACAGAGAAGGGTTTGGGGGCTTCTCTTTCCCCCCCACCTGCCCTTCAGCAAGTCCCAGCAAACGATGAGCTCATCCTGGGGAGCTGCAGATGGGTTGTGCCCTCAGCTGGGAGACACAAGGCTGCAGCCTGGCAGCTGCCCCCGTGCTTGACCCACACTGCAACACCTGACCAGAAGCAAAACCCCCTGTGCTTGTGGCCTTTCCCCAGGGTGGTTCATGCCATGGCAAGTTAACCATCCAGAGGGGAAGTGAAGCAGCTCTGCTGCAGTGAGGGCTGGCTGGGTTTCAGAGAGAAGGAAGAAACACTTTCAGAAAGATGAAGTTGGTGAGAGCTGCACTGGGTTTGCACTGAGGTCCCTGTACTGCCTGCCCAGACCCAGGCAGATGGATGGTGGCAAAGTCAGGTCCCAGAGGATCAGTGCTGAGCTCCAGCTGTTCAGTCCAGGCTGAGACTCTCCTTGCTGTGCTTCTGAGCACATCTGATGGGATTTCTGCAATCCAGATGTTTTCACCAGGCTGTTCCTACCTTGTATGTGGAGCACCTCCTGCCTTTGTTGGTGACTGTGACCATCCCAGCTCCCAGGGCCAGGTCCCAGCCTCATGCCTGACCATGGGTGCCCCCCATCCCTGCCTAAAGATAAGGGGTGTGATGGGGCACTGTTGTGGTGACATTTGTGCAGTGAAAATGCAGCACCCATCCTCTCTGATAGATGCTCCCTTGCTGGGACAAGTGATTCATTCTTGGCAGAACTATCCTGGTTGAAACAGGAATAGACTGAACAAAACCAAACCAAAACAAAAAAGGCAAAAGCACATTTTCACCCCCTGGTTTGGGTTCATCTTCGAGGGCTGGCAGGGATCCTTCCCTAGATGAAGCAGAAAACATTCCCCATTGCCCTGCCCCTCTGGTCTCTTGCCCATGGCAGTTTGTATTGGTGCTATTCAGCTACATTATATTAAAATTTCCTTTCAAGAAACTGCAGTGCATAGTCTTAAGCAACACAACTGCCTCTGACTGCCCCCAAGTGCCTCTATCAGCCTCTCCCTGCTGGTGGTTTGAACAGTTTTTGCCCTGATGACTACACAGACTCACAAATGTTGCAGCAGGGGCTCTTAGAGCTTTGCTGAAGTTTATTAGATTTTATAATGGTCTTGAAAATAATTGGAGCTACGACACGTGCCTGCTAAGGAGCAAAATAAATAAATGAAATAAAAATTAGACCAGATGAGGTGTAAATCAGGAGTAAGTCCAGAGCTGAGCAGAACAAGGTGAGCAGGAGTGGCAGAGTGCAATTGGTTCTGGTGGTTTCAGAGTCAGGAAGGGTCCCGGAGTCTGTTCTTGAAGCACCCATCCCCACCCTGCCCCAGGGCCAGCGATGCTGGTGGCAGGCTGCTGTCCCGGGTCAGCACTGGGACTTTTTTTTTCATGTAAAGTACTTCAAGGCGACCAACATCCCCCCCTTCCATTTTGCTAGGGGGAAAACCGAGGCTCGGAGGGGGAGCCCCAAGCAAGGAGTGTCAGGACGAGCTCGCAGTCCACAGAGGTTTTCCTGACCCCGTTCCTGGCTGTGAGCCCAAGTAACAGGGGACAAGGGATGTTGGGGTGTGCTGAGCCCAGGCGGGGGCTCTGGGTGCTGCTGGGAGCTGCGGGTACGCTGAGCCCTGCGAGCAGCTCCCGAGGAGGAGCTTCCAACCCCAAAACCGCAGGTCTGATCCTCTCCCCCCGCACACACGTGCTCTGCACGCTGGCACCATCACAGCAAAGCGGCTCCTGTTCCCCTGTCCCAGCCCAGCGCTGGATTTATGAATGAATCCCCTGCTATGGTGACAGCGGATCCTGCCAGCCCCGGGCTGGTTCTGCTGCTGGCAGGAGCAGCACACGGGGGGGAAGCAGAACTTTGGGGTGCGCAGCCTGCACCCCTCAGAGGGCATGGTGCCATGCTGCCCTCCCAGCCCCAACCTGGCCCCGTGCCCACTCGCTGGGGACTATTTTGGATTCCAGCTCAGGAGCTGCCTGTGCCAGGAAAGAGCTCCAGCATCCTCACCTCCTGGCGCAGCGGTAAAGCTGGAGTTGGTGCCGCTTCCCTCTGCTACTTTGAGCTGGAAGCTCCGGCCACCGGAGGGTTTTCCTGGGACAGAGGTGTCCCTACAGGCAGGGCTGGGACCTCGGGCAGGCGGGCAACGTGACCAGCTGGTCTGCAACCCTTCTGCATCGCCACGCTGGGCACTTTGTAGTTTGCCCTCATTAAGGTGCTGCAGGTGAAGGATGGCTGATTCCAACGCACTTCATGCAAAACACAGAGCTGGCAAAGCACACGGCAGCACCGTGTGTGTGCGAGGCACTGCATACAGAAACACTCACTGACTGCCAATCCACCTGCCCAACAACTTGTGTGCCCAGAGTCCTGTCTGTAATCCTGGGAAAACCCTCCCTGCACCTCTCTGAGCCAGGGCAGGGCTTATCAGCATCCAGGCACTGAAACATGTTCTGCTGGAGTGGGTGCCCAGAGCCCCAGGCCGCCCAGGAACCAGCTGTCCACACACCCCGGGGCTGTGCCCAGCCCTGCTGCCCCTCAGCTTCCCAAGCAGGCCAAGATTTGCACCCAGGTTGAACCCAGGCATGGTCTGATGGGCCCCTCCTGGAGTGTGAGGGGTGCTAACATCTCATCCCTCACCTTCAGGGAGAGCCGTGGCCCTTACCAGACCCAGCTTTGAGCTTTCTCTGCTCACTAATGGCTCTGTTAATGAGGCTGATGAGCTTAGACCTGAAAAGCCCTGACACCTTTGCATCGTTCTCACCTGACCAGCATGGATTCCACACCTGCATTTCTCAGCCCATCACCGTGCTGGTAGGGATGAACCATGAGCCTCATTTGCCAGATGAAGAGTCGAGAGACAAAACTCAAAGCCAGGCAACCCAGTGCAGGCTGTGCCCACTGCAGGGCTAGTCTGGGGTTTGTAATCTCCAAAGCAGGACCTGTCCCCTGCTCAACTTTACCATAAAGCTTCAGCTTTCAGCTAAAGGTCTCCTGGCTTATTTTCCTTTTGCATCCATCCAGAGCTTGGTAAAAAAAACACAGCAGAGGGCAGAGGCTGTGGCTGCATTTTGAGATCCCACGTGGAGAAAACAAAAACCTTTGGAGCCACCGCTGAGACCCAAGGCACCTGGTAAGAGCTGTCAAGGGTAGGTGGGGGAAGGTATGTGCAGGATGGGACCCCCAAACACCCTGGTGCACCAAGAAAGGTGCAGTGTTCCCGTGTCAGTCCCTGCTGGCCCAACCTCCACTGGCAGGTGAAAACATGGTGAGCATGGCCATGGCTGTGACCCAGGAGTACCTCTGTGCCAGGGTGGGAACCCAGCAGCCCTGTGAGCACAGGACTGTCCTTCCTCCTTGGGAAGCCACACCTGACTGCATGGCACCACCAAGCCTCCCAGGCTGCAAGGCAAGCTACCCGAAGGGCTGTTCCTGTAGTTTGAAAGCTCTTCTCTGAATTTTTCAGGCTAGGCTTAACTTGGGCTTTCTCAAAGCCCTCAGTGGGTCTTTGGCATGAGCCTTGTTGGGGTAGGAGGACAGTGACAGACTGGCACATCAGATGGGAAGCTGTACCAAGAGCTTTGGATGATTTTTCAGCTCCTGCCACCGACTTGAACAACGTTTTTAAAGGCTCTGTCTGCAGGAGCAGTCTCTGGGATATGTCTGCCCTGCACTGGGAGTGATGAGTATCAGAGCTCCCATGGATTTTGGATGAGTTTAGGCTGCTTAGATCTGGAGTAGGGCCCAACATTCTTCACATGGTACAACTCCAGAAATGGAAGCACTCTAAGTGAGCAGTTTCTTTCCCAAAATGGGGATTCTTTTTTCCTTTGGATGGAAAACACTACAGACAGGGGAAATATTATCTCATTGTACTGTGAAGGAGAACCATTTATTAACTGTGGATACCAAATTTAACTCTGGGTATTTTTTTAATAGCAGTTCTGATAGGAATAGAAGTGCTTGGACCCTTTCCTTGCAATGTCAGGAATCTGCATCACAGAATTATCCTACTATGCGAGGAAAAGCAAGTGAGATCAGCTGTGGGAGAAAAAAAAGCGGTGAAACCAGCTAGCCTAAATTCATGAGAAATTCATTGCAGGGGCACAGATGATGTGAAATGGCTCCCTGTCTCAGTTATATTTGCAACATGTTAATGCTCAAAAAGCATGAAAAAAAATCCTATTGCCTCCTACACTTGCTGTGTTATGCAAGGGTGGCTTTTCTCACGTGCTCTGGGGCTCCTGCAGCATCCATGCTCTGCCATGGGGTAATCTCCAGACCCAAGACACTGCTCCCTGCTGTAAAACCAGGAGGACAGCCCGAAGCAAGGCCCTGCTTATGGGTTTCTCATTGCTTTCTCAAGCAGGAGAGCCATTTTTCTCTGTGTGGAGCCAGGAAGCAGTGTGCCATAGAGAGCTATTTCTGCCCTACTTCATTGCACCAACCTTTCTACCACTCCTGGCTCCCTTCACCATGGCAAATGAGGACATAATGATGTTCAAGCAATATCAGTTATTGTTTTCTAACTAATAATTTCCTAGGACTTCTGCAAGCGGCTTCTGCCCCAGATGAAACTTGGTAACTAAGGCTGCCCTTTGAAAGCTCCCACTTGCAGTGGTATCTGCTGGTTCGGCTTAATTTGCTTCCCTGTCTTAGACATAAAACTGTGTATAATTGCTGCTGTTCATTAAAGTGGAAAATAAAGAGCTTTCAAAGCACTGAGATGATTCAGTTTCCAAGCATCTGACAGTACCCAGCAGACATGAGTGTTCTGAGCAGGGTATTTTAATGACAAATGAGAGGGGAGTGATATACCTGACTGTTCCTATTTTGTACAAGTGTCACTTTGTTCTAGCGACAGCAGGTTTACAGGATTACACTGACTGGGAATCCTGCACATCAGGCAGGATTCTCTGGCTGTGAAAAATCATAGACTAGCAATATAAGCATCTTAACCATAGCTTATAAATGAGCTAAGACTTAAAAATCATGACAGGCTTTTAAAAATGAGATTTTCAGGTTTTTGTCTGGTTTGTAACTGGCCTTTTGTTACCTTTCACTAGCAGAATGCATTTATTTGGGGTTTTCTTCCTCTAAATCATAAGTATGAGAAACATCCTTCTGCCTCCAAGAAAAGTAGAGACTCTTACAAAACAACACGGAGGAAAACTAAACAAGTGAAGCTGGATATGGGAGTCTGCCAATCAAATTTTAAGAGCTGGCAACACCGTGTTCCTCCTCCTGCACTCTGAAAGGGGGTCAAAGACTTTTGACTTTATAATCAAAAAATATTAAGATATGGATGTATTTAATTACCAAATCTGTTTCAACTTCAACCTTGAAATGCATCATATAACGAAGCTGAATATAAAAGATTAACTGAAGGAACACAAGGTAGGTGGCTTCACGTGAGGCTAAAAGCCAGGCAAAGGCTTGGAAAGAGGGGTAGAAGAGCGTTTAGGGGGTTGGATGTATAGGCTGAGTGTTCTGTGTTGGTTTTAGGGCCTTTTGTATTTACATTCAGCTCTTAGGCCTGGGACAGCACAGCTTTGTTTTTTGTTTTGTCCTGGGCACTGTGCATGGCCCCATGGAGGCCAAGCTGGCTCCAACACTTGGGGAAGGCAGCACAGAGCAGTTCCCAAACCTTTGGGGTCAACTTTGACAAAGCAGAGACCCCTGAGAGACACTGGTCCAAGTGCCATGTGAGGGAGGCAGATCTGTGGAAGCTGTTGCCCTCCTGAGCTCTCTGGTCCAGCATCCAGCAAGAAGCAGGGCAGAAATGGAGGCTGAAGCCCCCTCCCTGCAGGCAGAGGGCAGCCACAAGCCTGGTCTGGCACAGGGGGTTTCCCACATCCACAGATCTTGTCTGTGCACTAGGGCAGGAGCTCAAACTGCAGCAAGGTGTAGGATTCCATCCTGACACAGGACTGCAAAACTAGCCAGGAAAGAGGGACTCACCTCCCTCTCCCAAATCAGGCTCCCTGTGCACTGCAAGAAGCCCTGAGTATACCAAATAAATCAAATCTCACAATTCACCAGGATCAAGAATTAGAGGGCTAGGACAATATTTCCAGTAGTCTCCAGTCTTTTTTTTTTTTTTTTTTTTTTGCAAGCCATCACCTAGGCTACATTAACCTGACCTTGATATACTGCAATCCCAGGGAGCCCCAGAGAGTCAGAGAGAAAAAGCACTCAGAGGTGTGAATTTCCCCCATTTATCTTGATGGGGTGTGCACAGCCTTGCCAGAGAAACAGCTCCAAGTGTGTTAACCACTTCACTGCCAGCCTCTGCCATGGAAAGGGCTTGTTGTGCAGCAGCTTGTCCTGTATGGGCCTTTTTTGATTCCTTTGGTCAAGGCTCCCCAGTAACACAGGATGCAAGCTTTGCAGGGGGCAGGGGAGGTGCAGGTTGGTCCACTGAGATTTTTATATTTTTTTTCATCACTCAGCTTGTTGCAACAGATGTGGCCACAGCAATGTAGCAGTTCAATATGCTTTTGTAGAAGTTATATACCTCCCTGCCTCTTGGGATCTAACAGGGGAGCAGAAGCTCCTCTCAGGCCCCGAGCTGACCCTGTAGGAGACTGGAGACAAAATGGTGCAGATGGAACCTGATCCTTCAGAGCTGTTTCTGCCTGTTTTTTGGTATGGATGTCTCAGGCAGAGGTGTCCTTCACCATCTGGGTGGTCTTCCACAGCAGTGGCACGAGGTTTTCTTTGTCACTCATGGTCCTGGTGCCACTGCCATGAGAGTGGTCATTACTGGGACCTGAGTGAACAAACCAGGCAGCTGCCTTTCTGCTCAGAGCTCTCTGATCTGGCTGTCAGCAGATTCCTGCAGCACTGAACCTCTCCTGTGCCAGTCTGGAGGCTCCAGACGTGTGCCTGCAGATGCCTGAGAAGATGGCAGCTGCTGGAAGAGGCAGTGATCCCCTTCTCCCAGCAGGGCTGGCTGCAGCTGCAGCACGGGGGGGTGGCAAATGGCCCCTCTCTTGTGGCAGCACTCAGCTACCTGAGCAAAAGCTTTCTGGGGAGACAGATGTGTAAAATCTAAAGTGAAATTGCTGCTTTAAAAAAAAAAAAAAAAAGGCTTTTAGGAGTTTCTAATGCTAAAAGCTGAAGGTGCCAGACCGTTCCCAGACTATCCCACATCACTGGACACGGACCCAGATGGCAGCAGGGGGGGGGAAACACAAACCCAGAGCAAAACCTCCTTTCCTCTGTTGTTCTGTGCTAGGGGCACACACCTCTGCCAATAGGAGGGCTGTCTGAAACAGCCTTTTTGTTACGTTTATATTTAAAAATCTAACAGTGATTAAAGCAGTTTGCATAATAAACAGCTCCAGAGCAAGAAACATTTGCCTGCTTTCCCTTAAAAAAAAAAAAACAAACAAAAAAAAGGAAGTCCTCAGATCCCCTTCTGAAGATTGTAAGAAGGTGACAGAGTTTTCCCTTTAAAGGCTATAAATATGCAGTGCAAATAGGTGGCTGCTGTCGCTGCTTACATTTTGATGTATCCCTTCAGATACCCTGGCAGCGCCAGATTATTTTCGTGTCAAATCAAAGCTCTGGCTGTGTAAAGAAGCTGAGGAAAGGTACAGTCTGTGTTGCAGCAGAGCATGGAAGCTCCAAGACTGGAAGCAGTCCTGTGAGACACGTACCAGCCATGCATACCAAACCTGCCATTTAGTACTCCATAAAGAAAACCCCTTTAGTAGAGCTGCTGCAGAACAGAAATAAATATCTTCAGAATTGGGTTGGGGTTGGGACTGGAGGGGGGGGGTGTTTTTCTAGGGAGGTGTGTGATTCATTCTCACATTAGCTGCAGGAAAATAAAGCTGCTGTTTGCTTTTAACCCTCGTTTATCTGTGTGAGGAAAAAAAAAATAAAATTAAAGGGCCTGTTTACAGTGGGAGAGAAATCTTGCTGGCTGATATTTTTATAAAGCAGAAAGGTATTTGCAATGCAGCATCGCTGTCCTTGACTTGAAGAAGTCGAGTCATCCCAAACCTGCCCGATCCGCGCCCCGAGCATCGCTCCCGTCTGGAGTGACAATGACACTGGATCCCTGCGTGGCTCCCGCAGCCTCCACGCTCCAGCTCCAGGCAGCTGCGGGGACAGGCTGGTGACAGAGGTCAGCCACCGCAGGTTCCTTTCCTCCCGTGGGGAGCCGCCAGCGGCACCGGGTCACGCTCGGAACCAAGCAGCGCATCGGGCCACCTCTGCTCGGACCGGTTCTGCAGGAGCGTGACTCAGCCGAGCTCTGCCGGTGTCAGCGAAAGGCCGCTCAGGCCTCAAGCCCACCCGCAGCCCGTCCGGAAGGAAGAAGCAACCACGCGTGTCCCCACGCCCCGCACCCGTGCCCCGCACTGCCCGGGGGGGGACCACGAACGCGGACAGAACCAACTCCCGAGTGCCGCAGCTGCCCTGCGGAGACTCCCGCCCCGGCTCACGGTCTCCCCTGCTGTGCCCCGAGGTGGAGGAGGGGTCAGCACAGGCCTGGCAGGGCCGTGCGGGGCATGCGGGACCCAGGGGTGCCCGCCCCGCACCCCGCAGGGCGCCGCCATTCTCCCCGGGCAGGCGGGGGCGGGGCCTGGGAGTGAAGGGCGGAGCTTGATATGCAAATAGAGACAGCCGGACGCATGCGCAGTGCGCGCACATGGGCCGGCGGTTCTTACACAATGCGCCGGGCCCCTCCCCGGCGGGGAGGGGCGGGGNCTCTTAATCTAAAGACATGTTTATTTTTTGCAGCAAAGAAGAGATTGTCTCAAGAATGAAACTGATTATTTAAAAAAAAAAAAAAAAAAAAAAAAAAAAAAAATTAAAAACCCCACAACACCAAAAAAAAAATATTAACTAAAAACAAATCCCCTCCACACCGTCGGGACGGCGTTTTTCACGGTCTCTCCCTGTCTCCTCTCCCCGCAGATCGAGGCGGATTTCCGAGCGAACGGTGAGTCTGGCCCCGGCGCGCCCCTCGCCTCGCCGCGCACAGACATGGCGTCCCAGAGACTAAGTCCCGGCTCCTCGCTCACCGGCCCCATTGTTCCCATCGAGCTGCCAAATGCGCCCCTTTCCCGGCCTCCCCGGCCCCTCCCGACCCCCGCTTCCCCCAGTCGAGGCACCGGAGGCCCCCGATCCGAGCCCATCGGTTCTCCTGGGGTCTCCTTTGGGTCTCGATTCCTCCCTGGAAAGTCGCCTTGTCGACGGTCGGGACTTAGTCTCTGCGCCATTTTCTTTTTCTCCTCTCTTCTCTGTGGCTTTCTCTCCTTCTCCTCCTCCCCGAGCTGCCGGAGAGGAGCCTTCTAGAGGCACCCGGCGGCAGTCCTCGGCCCCCAGCCCCTTCTTAATGGGGAAAGGAAAGCGAAGTTTTTAACTAAAATAAGCTGGTTTGCTTTTTTTTTTTTTTTTTTTTAATTTTTTTCTTTATCGTAGCCTCCCTCCCCCCACTGCTCCCCGTCTCTGTTCCTTTTCAGGGAATCCCTCCCTTCCCCTAAAATGAAAGGTGATTGCAACATGTTGCTCTTTAAAAGAATCTGCTGCATCCATTTTAAGATCGGTCTAGCTGCTTTCCTTCCTATTTAATTGGTGTAATTTCACCTTGTTGGGTGGAGTGGCTTAATTAAAATAAAAGCCCCCATTAAAAAAAAAAAAAAAAAAGGCAAAAAACAAAACGGTGTAGACAATTCCAGAAAGGTAGACATCATCACTTCAGAAAGTTTGCATGCTAACTGTTCATTTTTATCAAAAACATGAGCCCTTTAATTTAATATATATTTATACGTGAATATATACAGTTCTATTCCTTTATATATTTATGTTTCTATATATTCACATATAATATTTTCAAATCAGCCTGATGGCTGCTAACTTTTTTCATTGTTTATTCACGTTTTTTTTTTTTTAAGAAGCAAGCTAATTGCAATCCCCCTCTGGGTTGGTAGGTGTCAACTTGAAGGGCTTAATCAGGGTGGAGGGGAGTTAAGGACATACAACCTACCTTTGTGTGTGTTATTGTCACTGCTTGGGATGTGTAAGGAACTCTGAGCTGTCCTTTGACTGCTGAGGTGGTAGAGGACAAAAAAAACCCCAATGGTTAAAGAGATCTGCTTGGCTTCTTCTGATTTTTAGCATGCTTTTCTGGATGATGCCCATGTGCCTGGTTGCTTTGTAGGCTCCTGTGTGTAAATATTTACAAATCTACATTGGCGTACACCTTTCTGTCAGTTCATTGGAATGTGATTGTATGTGTGCAGTAGCAGCTGGCAGCAGCCAATATGCAGGTTTTGAACTTTTATTTCCATTTCGGGTCTATAGCACGGTGCTCTGAATAATCCTTTACATCAAAAAGGGTGCAGAGGCTTTCCCAGGAAGTGCAGGAGTAGCTCTTGAAGCAACTTAAACATGTATTTAAATACTTCTTATGCTGAGAGATATTTGGTCATCTTTATTTAAGGAAAAGTACTCCTAGGTAAACTTAAGTAATGCACCAGTTTACAAAGGGGAAATGTTGCCTGTTTGTCCTTTCCAGCCTCTAGTGAATCTGGGAACCTGGGATTTTTCTCTATTGTGACAATGTGCTGTTTTATACTTTTAAGAGTTTTATACATGCAGCACTTAAACCTCCTCCAGTTTATATCTACCACATGTTGGAGGAATTCGGTACAGAAATTCTGAATAAAACTCCTTGATAGAAAAACAGAATTCTCAACAAAGAGTCCATACTCAACAAATTCCTGCCCGTGTAGGTATTGTCACCCTTTTACTCCTGTTGTAAATATTTTATGGCAGTCATGTAACATCATTGTGACTGATCAAAGGCCTTTAAAATCCAGAATCCTTTTCAGCACTGAAAGGTGCATGTAACCCTGTTAGTCTTGTTAAGGGAAGAATGCTGAATGGATGCTGTCTTGTCTGACCATGACTGATCTTCCTGAAAACCTGTCACCTCTGCTTGCCCTGAGTGCTGTTTCCTCTGCATAGGAATTCTGTGCAATTCTCTGGTGGGAATTGTTACAAGTGAATCTGAGAACAATGTCTTTTAGGTGTAGCAGTAAGGCTCTAGCTTTTGTATCCTTGTTTTGATCCTGTTTAGTGGCAAAGATTAGGAGTGGGTGGTAGGAATCTCAAGTACTTTTTTTTTTTTTTTTTTCCAGATACATAAAATTGGTTTGTACTTTGGTTATTGTTAGGCAGCACTTAACAGTAGAGCCAAACTCTCCTTTTACACATCCTTTCTTTCCTCTTTACATTTGGGGGAAGGGAAGTTTTTCTGTGGGCTGATACTGACTCATCCTAAATGTTGAATACATCAGTAAACATTTTTGTTATTTAAAAATGTTTGGGGTGACTTCTGGTTAGTGTATCAGTAATAGAGCAGCTGGACCACTTTGGAGTTTCTTCTTGTTCCTGGTGTTCATATCTGGGTCAGTGGACAGGCTGCCTGGGGTGGGGATGGCACAAGGTGTTGCAGCTGAAGGAAGGTGGGTGGGGGTGAATCTGCTGGCCCATTGCAGGTCACCAGGGAGCACCCGGGTTGTAGCTGAGAGCTTGGATCTGATTACACACCCGTTTCATTGATAGCAAGGGTAGTGTGGGGTATGAGAGAGGATGCCAGCAGTAAATATGTGTTCCTGGCTATTAAATGTCATTAAATAGCCAGGTCACTCCAAGCAAGAGTGTCCTGGGCAAATTCCAACTTGGGTAATTGCATTCAGTCTCAATATTCAGATACTCCCTCTTGTTTAATTTGGCTGTAGTGGGTGCTTTTTTCACCTTAACTGTATTTTTAGCATCAGCACGCACTGCAAAGAATTTTCCATGTTCAGCCCTAGCAGTGCCTGTTTGCAAACCATCCCGAAAACAGTATTTGCTGAAACAGCAAGCCCTTTTTTGCAAGTAGCATCCTCACAGTCTTCAACATTGTAGAAGGGAAATGGTAGGATAAAACTGTTACTTCCAAGTACAACTTGCTCATTGAGAATAAGCCCTTCTTGACAGATACAAATGTTGAGCCACAACTGTGTACTCAGAGAGGGGATCATTCTGATGTTTGGGTTTTTTTTTCCTCACTTGGTAAAATTGCAGATCACTTCAGTTGCAAAATCTACTTGGATGCTGTTGAGTTTTGCCTTTAAGAGCTTTGTTATTAAGGCTGAACGTAGCAACCTTGTGCAACTTGAGAGTAAAAGCAATTTATCTTGACTTCCAGCTCTCCCGTTGTGTTTGCAGAATGCAGTAGGTAAAAATTAGTTGTGTTTGCAAAATAATCAAATTGTGTTCCAAAGGGATTAAATTCCACTAAATGCTCCTAGTGTCTTGGTTGTCCAGCAGTCTGTGATCAAAACTTGTGTGTGAAGACACCACTAAGCAGTGTATTTTGATGAACAAAAGGGGAGATCAACTTGACCAGTCATGTTAAGATGCAGTTTGAGGTCAGCATCACTGTAGTAACCATCACACTGTATTTAAAGGACTCAGTTGTCAATTTGACTGTCCAGTGTCATCGAGATGGCTTCTGGGCATCAAACATGATTGAAGGAGGGGTTTATTTTAAACAGGTTTCCAATTTTAAACTGTTAAATTTTTGGAGGGAGGACAAAGAAGGCCTTACTGCTGTAGCATCTTATCAGAACCTGGCAGGTTTTTTATGTTGGCCTGAGTGCTCGTGTAGCACCTCTGTTATGTATTGGGGTGAAGATAGGAAGGGGGGGAATGAGCGAGAGGGAAATGGAATTAAGGAGCAAGAGTGCTGCACAATTTCAGCACATTTTGTGTTTTGCATTAAATTCCTGTGTGGCAGAAAGGTGGGGGCGATTTAAATGCTAACAAAATGAAAAGCAACATAATGGAGATCCTTACTTTATTTTTTTTTTTGCTGATGGTGAAACAGTCTGGTGGAAACCAGATTTGTCCTTCCTTTCTGCTGCTTTGTTGCACCTTCTGGATGGGTGAGAGTTTTCTGAAGGAGAGCAGGGGCTCTGCTGACACAGGGCTCTGTGTGCCTCTGTGGAGCTGCTCTCCTGAACACTCCTGATGAAGTTGGGAAGCTCGGAGGTGAACTCCTGTGCTCTGTGTCTTGTGTCTGTCAGGGTGAAACTGGCTTCTAACTTCCACTGGGAACATGTCACCGATGCCTTTAAATGTCAAATGTTTGGCAAGGCACCCAAAATACAAAAGGTAGTTAATGGTATCTAGATGCAGCTTGATATATCCGCTGAAAATTTCCTTTCCTTTTTTTTTTTTTTTTTTTTTTTTTTTTTTTTTTTTTTTTTTTTTTTGAATGTAATCTGTTCCCTCCAACACAAGCCTTGAGTCACTCCTTGCCTTCCCTTCCCTTCCAGACTGCAGTGCTGGGTGATGAGCCTGCATTGTAAGGAGTGCTGCCCGCAGCCTCAGAACAATAGTAGGGTAGTTTTCAGTCAGAAACCACTTAGCTATTTTTTTCTTTATTTAGTTTAGAAGTATCCCACCGCAGACTCCAGTCTCTGAAAAATGTCTTCATTTTGTTTTTGCATTGATCTGCAGTAAGTTTGCAGCAGTCTGCTCCGAGGATTGTGGAATGTAACAGTGCAGGATTCCTATGGGAATTCTCAGCTCCTTACATCGGTTCTGACACCCCTCTGAAATGCAGGCTTAGGAATGTAAAGAAATGTATTGTTTGTTAGCTGCCCTTAAATATCATGTGCAACCATTGGCCTCTATTTTCCCAGCAGTAGCCTCTGAAGGGCTTTGCTAGAGACCTTGAGGTCTGTTGTGTTAATTGTTCTGACACATTCAGCATTCAGGTTAAAATTTAATGGGTGTCTTGTGGGAGTGGGGAGTTGAATGGATTTCTGTTAGCTGCAGCCAACTTTTGCTTTTTCGTAAAACTCAGCAGAATTACCTAAATGTGCTGGAAGATGTATTTTGGGGTTTAATGGCCTGTGTGCTTCCTACTTCTAGCAGATTTTCTTTAGGTGTTTTCCCTTTTGCTACAGTGTTAAGCAGTGTCTGTTATTAACACGCTATCAGGGCTACTTTGTTTACTCTGTAAAACATGAAAACAATTTAACCCAGGGACCAAGGTGAGAGTGAGGGGTTTTATATGGCTTCACACAAATTAGTCACACAGCTCATAAACGTGGTTGAACACCAATTCAGATTTAATTTCATTTACAACTGTGACTTCAGATATTTGTCGGATAGTTCATTGAATTCCAACCTCCCGAGTTGTTCTGTCAGCAGAAACTGCAATAATACATAATTATAGCAAGTACTTAACATCTCATTGACTGAGATTCCTCTGTTAATGATTTCACTGGATTCCTGTTAAAGTAATACCTGCTGAAATAGCACAAGCCACTTCCCCATTAGAGAAGAGGCTCTGAGTCAGATTCTTACCGGAGTTTAAATTGCTGTTGTTAGGGTCTCTGACACAGTGTATCTGTTTTTCTGTTATTGTACTGAAGTGCTCTAGTGATACAGTGACTATTTAAGAAAAGGATAATTCAACCTAAAATGAGTGGAGATTTTTTTTTTTCTTTCCTATTGCTTTTCAATATCAGTTTCTTTCAAGTCTTCTTGAGCTAGTTGTGCTAATATAATTTTTCATATCCTGGTGAGACATTTGGTCATTCAGAAATATGTATTGGCTTTTTAAACAGCTGCCTTCACAGCTGCCAGTTTTATAGAAACTGCTCCCAGTTTTATAGAAAACATCACACTGAAGCACAGGAGCAAAACGCTCTTTCCTACTCTGTATTCTGCTCCTGCCTGCACCTTTCAAGGACTCTGCCTTAGGTTAGTTGTGGTAGAAATTGGTGTTTATCACCTTGCTTTTCTGGGGCTGTTCCATTGCACTGAGCAGCATTACCATCACTGACCATTGCACCCTTCTCCCTGCATGGCTGTCCCTTCTGAGCTGGTTAGCACTGTCAGGGTTTAAACATCTCTCACAGTTAGATTTCAAAATACCTCCCCTTGCTGAGAGAACAGGAGAAGGTTATGGAGTTGCTGTTTCACCAGCTGACCTGCTCTTCTGAAAGAACAGCTGAAAATCAGTTTGAAACCCAGGTTCCCTGCTACAATAGGATTATTCCTTTCAAACAGCATTTCCAGTGGCTGCTGTCCTTGCTCTGGCTGCTCTAGGGACCTCCCTCTGCTTGTGCCTCTGGTGGCTTCCACTGTCTCTCACTGGTTGAATGTTGGAATGAATGACAGTGTTGAAGTGCTGTTCTGGGCAGAGCAGAGACTTTTTTGCTTCAGGCTCCTGCTATTTAGTAGTTCAGTTGAAAAAGTTTCAGTAGTGGTTTCCTTGTGTGTAAGAGACTGCAGTATTTTTAGCACAGCGTTTGTTAAAAATGTCCTGGCTGACATAAATACAAAATAGTTCCAATGGATTTAATCAGATTTATAGCTAGAAACGTTTTCATCTTGAATGTTGGCTTTTTAAACTAGTGATTATAAAGAGTGAGCTGCAGTACTATCTTCTGACGTCATAGGGAGGGTTTGGAAGGTGATGCAGAAAGAAAGGGTGAAGTTAATTTTGTATTCTTGAGACTTGTGAGGTATAAAGAGCAGTCGAAGGTTGCTGTTGGCTTGAGAAACACAAGCATAACATGCATATCTTGTAGGTGAAATCTGGATTCAGAATTTGACTTCTGTAGCTACTCAGCTGATGAACAAGTGAGAGCTCCAGACCTGAGAATGAGAGTGAAAAGCATGGAGCTGCAGTCACTCATCCTGCAACCTGTTCTTTGGAACACTTACTTAACATGAATGATTCTTGGGCTTCTTTGAGTTAAAAGCTGGATGTTGTTAAGTCTCAGTCTGGGTTGTTGTGTCAGCAGGAACAGAGTTTCGTGTTGGTTCTTGCAACAAATGGGATTCTGGGCTATCCTGCAGCACAGCTGGTGGAGATCATACTTGGTGAGGAAGTGGGAGACCTTAGCATTTAGTTCCCCATTAACAGCAGGTGATAATGATGGGGTCCTGTAATGAGGAAGGATGAGTAGAAGAAGGATGATGGTTCAAATAGGAATTGCCTCACAAATTGGGCAGAGTGTTATTGCAAAGTCCTAGTGATGTTTTACATCACCTCAAGGCCTATTAGTCCACTAGAATAATGAACTCTGCACAAAAAAGAATTAAGGGGCTGAGAGCACTCATGAGGATTACGTTTGACACTGTTGCTTCACCCTGGGGAAATTTCCTTTGTTCATTTCAGTTGCTTAAATCTCAACAGCTTCACTTGAAGATGGTCACAGTAGTAGTCATCTTGCTCTTACTAACTTGTACTGACAGCTGCTGTGTGTTTTGAAACTGCCTGTTCCCAACAGAAATGAGTCACTGGGATGGACAGCATTGAGCATGCTTTACCCTGGTGTTGGAGGTGAGGGCTGCTTTGGAGGTGAGGGCTGGAAAATGTCTGAAATGCAGATCTTGGTGGGTTGGGGGCAGTGCAGGCTCAAGTATGGGAGACACAGCAGGGAAGTTATAGGTGGTTGTCATTCAGCCCCAGCAGACAATCCCTCTTAAAGAAAACCAACCTGTGTCTCCACCTAAAGTACTTTGAAGACAGTAACTTCTGAAATTGGGGTGATTGCAGAGTAAAGAGGTCCAGCCATTGGGAGACTGTTTTATTAGAAGGCCTCTGTCAGTTCTAGAGCCAAAAGTTGCTTCCCACAAAGCTTCTGATCAGTGGATCTTTTTTGGATTCCTTATTGATATTTTTGACATGGATGTATTTGTTCATGTTCACAAGTTTACCATGTGCCTTGTGCAGTTGTGAGCTGTGTGGGTGGGCATGTGTATATTTTTATCTTATACCTTTGTCAGAGAAGGGTTTTTGTAAGGAGTGTTAAAAAGGCAATAGCCTCCTCCTCTAGCAGCATTGCAGAGGGCTCCTTCAAAATGCTGCTCAGCATAGATGGTTGGTTGCTTGTTTAAGACAGATGGAAACTGATGGCATTCATTGCTGCAGCAGAGTGATTCTGCAGCTGGCTGTATCTTTCCATGAGTGAAAAGAGATTTGATTTCTGCCTCAGGAAAGCTTGGAGTGTACTTGTAGTTTCACTAAAATACTTTGATTGGTCTGTGTAACTCATCTTTGGTTGGGTCATACCTGTGTCCATTGACACCATCTAAGTGCCTGTTACATCTCATCACCTGCAGCCTACAGCTGACATAGTCTTTTACAGACACACAGTATTTAGCAGATAGTAAAACTTTATTTGGGGGAGAAAGACTCTTAAATTCTCAGTGAAGGCATGAGTCTGGTTCCTCAAGATGTCCCTTTTTATCCCATAATGCTATTTTCCAGTTATTTTTGAAAAATAAGATCCTAGTGACTTGTACTACTTATTTCTTTGGAATGAGTTTTGGAATGAGCATTTACCAAATGTTTTGTAATTTCTCAAGTGTTGGACTCACTCCACTGCTCAGTGTATATTGCATGGGCTTGGGGGTTGTCCCGTTTCCATCCAAATGTCTGTCAGTTTGGTACAGCTAGAAGATGTGTGGCAGTGTCTACATGGAACACTTTTCAAAAATTTTTAAAAATAAAACTTGGCTTAGTGGTAAAAACTCAAGAAAATAGTTAATAGGAACGAAGCAATACCCAATTACAGTACTTTGGATTTTTCCTGGCATTTGTCACTTATTCTGATCTTTTTGCTAACACTGCTTCTGACACATCAGAATATGAACTTGTGGAGTGTTATCCGAGACCTTTTTCCTCCCTTTTTTGCCATTTTCCTTCTGCACATCTTTCCAGTTTGAATGACAGCATGGTGGCTTTTCATTTGTATGTAACATGGAACAGATGACCCATCTGTTAGGGCCAGGGCAGTGTACTTCAGTTGAACTTTTTATCAATGGCAATGTATTACTGCTCAGGGCTTATATTCCAGTATTTGAACAAGGGCCAGACCTGTCAAAACAGCTGCTCATCTTCCTCTGAAGTTGCAGTTATTTGTTTTGAAGAGTGGCCTAAAGAGATCTTTTAGGGGAGAGGGTGAAGAAGAAATGGACTCTCAGTTTCTGTGGTTTGTTTTTTTTTTTCCTTTGGAAATGCAGTAAGTGTCTGTTGCAGATTATCTGGCAGCAGTTTTGAAAAACATGGAGTGGTCTTGTAACTGCATTGCAGAGTTTCATGGAATGAGGGTAGCACAGTGAAGAGGCTTCTCTTTTTGTGGTCTGCAAGCGGAGTTTTAGGAGGGGAAAGGCACAGATGGTGGCAGAGGACAGCCTGGTACATGCCTGGTGAGGTGAGATGTGCTGAGCAGGTAGGGAGCTGCCTGCCTTCATCTCCTCTGCAGTGGATGCAAGTCAGAGAGAGGTAGGTGAGTGCTTTCTGCCCTTAGGGAGTTGAGTAGCTAAGGAAGCAGCACTTCTTCTGCCAGCTTCTGGTGCTGTGTGATGCTGTGTTGCCACCTATCAGTGTGCTCTGAATTCCTTGGTGCTCTCATCTGGCTGCCTGAGGATGAAGGGATGGATGTGAAAGGAGACTACTGAAGCTGAGCACTGGGGAGGGATGTTCTGTGACACATGGACACTGTCCCTGGCATTGAGGTCCTTTGTGCTGTACTTACCCTGGCCTAAGACCTTAGTGGGGCCATGCTGTTTAAAGAGGCAACACAGTGGGACAAGAGGGAGTACTATGCTCTTCTCAAAGGTGGAGAAACAAGATCAGAGTGAGAGTGATTTCTTCCAGCACAGAAATAGATATAAAGCTGTCTGGACTAAAATTCAGTTCCAGCTTGGACTTTTGGGTTTTGCTTTTTAATTCCTCAGCTGAGGTAGTTAGCAAAGGGCAATAAAAAAAGCAAAACCAGCAACAACTTCAGCAGCTTTAGCATATGTTGTAATGTTTTTTTCTTAAATACAGAAGTCGCCACAGGAGCTATAACCTGCATTTTTTTTTTTTTTCTGTGGTGCTAAATTATTTCACACATACTGAAATGTTGCATGCTGGCTTTTTCCATTAATGAAATCACTGGATTTACAGTAGGGAGATCAGTGATTTCCTCATCTGTGTGTGTGGTTCTGGTATCCAGTACTCTAAAGATTAGTCTCATGAACCATACACCTTGGCTTGAGTGCCTCTGAACTGTGCCTTGAGCAATAGGAAGACCATATTTATTATGTCTTCTGCTTGTGAATGCCAGCAAGTGTGTGAGTAACATCAATTATTGGAGAGATAAAAACAGCCAGGATGGGAGGTACCAGTTTTAACTTGCCTAGGAAGGTACACTTACAAGTTAGATGAGCACTCTGTTTTAATCTGGCCTTTTGGGGAACAAAGCAGAAGCTCTTTGGAGATCCATGGGAGGGAATGATTCACTGGAACACAAGCAGCATGTACAAAATGGAGGGATGGAGTGCAGTGCTAGTGACGTACCCTGAGGTTTGTGCTCTAGAGTTAATGACCACCAGATGGGGAATAAAAAGCTGCCTGCTTTTCTTTTGGGGACCAAGAATGTCATTGAAGATGTTAAGATGCTGTAATGCCTCTTGTGCACAGGAAATCTCCCCCTGTGTATGGATCAGAGGAGGTGTTGCTTACTGGTGTTTCCCCTTGATGCTTTTAGCATTAGTTCTGGCTGAAGATTAGATTCCTTCACTTTGGTAATAATGCACCTCAGGTGTAAAAACAAAATGTCTTGGGTGCTTTCTGGCAGTAGAAAAAGTAAGGTGGGAGTTGTGCTCCAGTACACAAGTGTCAATGCCCAGAGGCAGTAGGTTCATCGGACTACAAATAAAATGCCAAGAGATGAACTCTTAACAGTGACCTTGATTAACTTCTGCAATGCCCAATCCTGTTGTAGGTGGATCATCTTGATCCATCTTTCTAGTAAAGCAACAGTAAAGTCTGATATTTGTCATACTGGAGTTGTGTAGGTGTTTGGATTCCTTTGTCTTGCTCCAACAGATTGGAGCATCTCTTCAGCTGTCCAGGATGGATACCTTTGGATGTGAATGTGGGTAACATGCATTTTTCAAGAGCCTTTTTCCCTTTTGTTTTTTTAATATCCTCCTGTGTTCTTCCTACTCCAAAGCCAGGAAGCCTCTCAGAGGAGCTAACATCTTGTCTGAGTCATAATATCATAGCTGGGGATGTCACCTGCTCTTCATTTGGGAAACATGAGCAAGCTGTCCTTGAAATACCTGTTTTCATGAGTAGCTACAGTCTTCTAATTTAAAATATGCTGCTCTCTGGAGTTTTATACCTGTCATAAACAATGTTTGTCTTGTATCATCAAGTTAGGCTTACTCAGCATCATATGTATCTTAGGGAAGCTTCTTTCTAGGTTTTAGACTGTTCCAATTGTCTAGATGTAAAGAGGACAGTACAGCTTGGCACTGGATGCTCTGTGCTTTGGTTTTGCTTGCTCCAGTCCATAACTTCTCTTGCAGAGGGTGGAGGCTGCAGGTAGCAATCAGCTGCCTATCCCAGTAATTTAGTTCTTCAACTTGAATCTTGGGGAAGAGGCACTCGAATTGATCAATCCATCAGTTTCTCATTTCACAAATGGAGATACTAAGTTGTCATTCTTCAAGCATTGCCACCTGTGTCTGACATGTTTGCCCCTTCCCTCTTGCCTAGCCCTGTTGTTGGGACAAAAATATGGATTTATTGTTGAACCTGAGCCTGAGTTAAAATATTCTGTCAGTGTCTGTGAGCAGAGCCCTCTTACAGCACTTACCTGGTGCAGTATTTGCCTCTTTCAGTGATCTGATAGATTTTTCTCTAAAGCTGCCAGCTTCATTTTTGCACACCAGCTGAATCTGTTCTGCCTGCAGGTTAGCAAGCAGGTTCCATGGGATGTGGGCAGTGGTGATTGCTTCTTCAGCAGGGGGATTTGATCTCCTAGGGATTCATCTCTGCTTGGGCTTTGCTCATTGCTCATCAGTGTATGGTTAGAATGAGAAATGATACAAACACCCCAGCCCCATTTCCAAAGGATTGGGAGGTTTACAAGGTCCTGGTGTAGTGAAGCTGCTGTGTGTATTTTTTTTAATGGATTCTTTTACAGTAAACGAAGCTGTGGAGCTTTGTTTTGTGGAATGAGTCCCCTGTAGTTGTATTGCCCAAGAACATGAAGCAGTGTTCAAACCAGATGTGAGCCTCCTTTATTAACAGCAGAATTAGTTTGGTTTTAATTTCAGTTCTTCTGCTTGTTCTCCCTTTTTGTACATACCCCACCCATCCATCCAGGGACAGGAGCCTCATGGTCAGGATCTAATCCAGACTATGAAACCTTGTACCTGAAAGGGAACTCATTAGTTTGTACTTCAAGGAGTCTTCTTTGCCTGACATCGCTGTGTTTGTGTTTTGGGAGGGGAAAGGAACACTTCTCAGTTCCATTTTTATAGAGAAGTTCTAGGGAAGATGTCTACTGACTTGTACCTGGCAAATATTTACTTTTGAGTGGAGATGATATAAATATGCTTCTTGATTATTTTTTTAAATATTTTTTTTCCTAAGCTGAATTTTTATAGTGTCTTTTTGTGTTGTTAATCTCAGCAGAGAATTAGTTTCAGCAATTAGCTCTATGCCAGAGCAGAGTTAAAGCAGCCCTCACTTTAGTTGTCTTTCCTTAATACTGAAAGAAGTGGTTTTTTTAAAAAAAAACCAAACTGTACGTCTACTACGAAGAAGTATGTTGGTGATTTTTATCATAGTTGCTTCAGAGACTGGAAAGGTAAGTTTTCCACTAATTTTCACCTCAAACATCTGTTACTCATAAGAACTTTCTTCTAAGCATCCATGAAGTGTCTGAAGGATGAAAAATGAATGAAGATTCATTCCTGGGTTTCTCATAGGACTCAGGTTGGTGTCATTTGGTCAGCAAGTGCCAGTTCTTCATCCCATGAGCTATTTCTTAACTGTCTTCTCCCCACCCTCAGATATCCAAATAGTGTACCAGGCAGCATGGTCAGTGCTTTGCTACAGGCATGTGATTTCCCAAGGTGTGTGATCTGAATGGGTTTATTTACACACTGAAATAAATTCAGATCAAATTGCTTGATTAATACTCCAAAAAGACATCAATTCAGAAATAGGTTGTCAAGTGAGTTTGTTTTCTAAATGTCAAATGATGTTTTGCCTTGCACTTAATCAAACCAAAAATAGTCTTGTGCATCAGGTGTGCATCTGAGTTCATACAGCAACTTCTGATGCACTCTTTGGTGGGACAACTTGACATGAACTGCACTCTATTCACTATAGTCAGATTTTTCTGGGAATATGGTGCTTGGTATTAGCAGGCTGTCTTCTTGTTTTTCTTGTTTGTGCTTATTTCTTTCAGTTAAAAAAAAACCCTTGGAGTTTCTGTATCAGGGAAGCCATCTTACTGTAAAGACAGACAAGGTTCTAGTACTTGTCACAGAGACTGTAGTGGCAGAAAGGATTTTGTTTTGTATTTTAATCTCAAGGTAACTGGTACTTTAAAGTCTCTTGTTGTGAAAACCCATGTTGAACTGTTTTACTGGTGCTAGATGCTTTCTGGAGCAGGATGCTGAGCTGTTTCACCTCTTAGAGATGAAAAAAAATCTTCTTAGGAAACCAGGTCAAACTTGCATTGTCTTCAGCAAATTTGGGGTACTTAGCACACCATCCCTAGAAGAGAAATGGTACTGCTAAAAGCTGTTACTTATCTTTCAATTTTATTTATCTTTTTTCTCCAGGAGTATCTTGATCTCTCCCTGCAGCTGCTTTGTTTTGGAGGTGGCATGTGAAGTAAAATACTTCTGTGTCATTAGCTGATTTTCAGAATGTTATTCCTGTTCATTCTTTGGTATCAGAGCTACTCATCACCTAGTGTTCCCACTCACAGGTTTTACTTGGTTGAACCACAAATATTAGCTCAAGGCTGATCCTGTGTTTCACTACTGATGCCTTTTTAAGTCTGCTAGGATTGAGTAAAAGGTGATCCCAGGAAAAGAGGGGAGTTCTTCTGGAGTGCAGGAAATGAAGATAATTGCCAGCTGTAAACCAGATCCAAGTTCAAAACCAAATTGCTACACTTCAAAACTTGCAGAAGTGTCTCTGGAATGCATGCAGTCTCTAGCAGGTTAATTGTGTTCAGGGGTTGCAGTTTCAGAACCCACTGGAGCTGCTGTGCAGTTTTGAGTCAAGCAGCACTTCCACTCCCAGCAGTGGTTTATCTGGCCCAGGCCTGAAATATGTGGAAGAGGAGGGTAGGAGAGAGCAGTACAGCTGCTGCTCTGGGCTGGTTGCATTGGACCAAATTCCTAAATCAGCTGAAGTGGCTACAGCTTTCCAGGTGGTAGTAGTCCCTGATGTAAAATTCATAGTAAATTTGAACAGATGCATTGGTCTTACTCTAGTAAGAATCACAATAACCTTTTAAAAATTTGTCTGAACATATATGAAACTGGCAGCCAAGAAACTTGTAAAAATAAATTTTCCTAACCTTACAGTTGAATCATTTGGGAATAAATTATCAGGTTGTAAATAGACTTAGATGTTCCTCTTGTTTCCTTTGCCTATTTCTGCTGTGAAGTAGTCAAGTGAAAAGAAACATTTTAGTTTTTCCTTTGGAATACTTCTGAATAAACTACATAACTTGTTTTTCTCATTTTGCATTGTATTAAAGAGGAATAACAAAATATTAAAGCCCTGTGGCTCTTCTGTAGTGCTTACAGGTTTTTGGGGCACGTTTTTACTGTGTCACCAACCAGCCTCTTTTATAGATAAATAATGCTAGCTTTCATGTTCAGAAAACTTGAAAATAAAGACTGTGATCATATTGCAGTTGTAAAGCAGAACCTCTGATATGATTTAAGTCATTATTTAAGCACTTGGGAATTCCAAGTGCAGTGATAAATGAACTTCTGATGCCACTGCACCTGCAGCCTATTTCCTTCAGTTTAAACAGCTCATTGGGGTACTATGATAAGAGAAGCAATCTGGAGGCTGAAAAAAATGTTAACTTTTCACACCTAGTTATTTCTGCATAGGTAAATTCAGGGCTACTCTTAAAACTGAGGAACAAGGTAACCAAAAGCAATTGGTTCAGCTCAATTTCCAGGGATTATGCTATTTACCTTCTAATAGACTTTAGGTATGAAACAAATGAAGTAAATGCTTTTATCCTCTTCAGAAGTCTCAATCAAGGCAGATACGAGTTTTGTGTAAGGTGGAATCTCAAAATGTTGGCTTCTCATTTCATGAAATTCTGGTTTCCATCCAAAGATGCAAGCCACTAGTTTTTTAAAAACAAAAACCAAACATCAAAACCCGAACAGAAATCTGAGCTCAGAATACATTGTGTGGAGCTTTTTTAATTAAAAAGTTAGGAGTTTATGAAGCATAATAAAGTAACCACAGCATGTTAGTCCTGCATTAAGAAATCAATTTTTATATTCAGGTTTCTGTATCAGTGTGATTTAACAGTTGCCAGCTAGTGTGACTTGACCTGGATTTAACAAAATAAACAGATTACAGATGCATAACAAGATTAAAACCAGAGATTTAAAGTAACATTTCACATCTACTGATGTAAATTAAAGACTTCCAGTGGAATTTGGTGCACCATATCTGGGAGCTGTACTTAGAAGTCATTTCAGTGTTGAAATCATAGCTTTATTTTTAAAATCACTTTCACAGCCAGCATGACCTACACTGCTGTGGTGATGATGCTTTATAGGTACCCTGTCCCTTTCAGAAGACTCAGGAGTACAGTTTGAAGGGCAGAAATCTCAGCTCTCATTAAACATTTACCTCTTGTTTACTTTCTTGTATATTTTAGCTGGAATCAGGTTTCTTCTTGTATGCTAATCGTGGTAATGTCCCCTTAAGGCAGGGGAATTGCATTCCCTCCCTTCCAGTCTTGAGAGGGCACTGGTGGCAAAGCTGACCCTGGTGATAAGATGTGTGCAGACCATGGCTGGAATTAGCCTGGTGTGGGTGGAAACTGGCTGTATCCATCCAGTGTAGCCCTGTAGTAGAAAGAAATTATTGTAGAGAAGGAGAAAAACGAACAAAACCCAACAACCCAGTCACCACCTGGAACTGGTGTGGAAGTCGTTCCTACAGCCAGGACCCAGCTTGTGGGATAATCATGTAAGCAGCTGGATTTCTGAAACAAATTTTTTATAAGCTTTGCCCATGCTTCCCCTATGAGTTCAGCTTAGTAGGGGTGATACTGAACCAGTAGTAAGAGAAATACTTGACTCCAGTGCCCAGAGCAGCAGAACTGCCTGGCAAAGGGAGCTTCAGGATTGTACCAACCACTTCCTGACTTGCAGACTCAATTTGTTCTCTCATACCAAGGATTGTGGAGGCCTTATTGTTCCCAAGGGTGCTGCCTCTTCACATCTTTCCTCTCAACAGCAAGCATTAGAGCAGTGCTGGCCAAAGCCACATCAGGGTGTCAAGGGATGGTTAATAAAAGGCTTTGAACAAGTGCCAAGAGAGCCCATCCACCGAGGACACGGAGCACACACAGCCTGTACCACTCCCCTGGGTATAAACTCTGTGTGATCCTGACTGCTGACAGCAGGCTGGTTACTGACTGCTGCAAGAGAAGCATTTCAATGCAACCGTGGGGTTTTTTGTTTTGGTTTTTGGGGTTTTTTTTCAGTTTTTGTTTGTGTTTTGGTTTGTTTGTTTTGATTTTTCTGTAAAAATTTTCCTTGGGGAGAGCCCTTGTTCTGGGTCAAACCTGCCAGCCCTGTCCCTTCCTATGGTGTTAGTGAGAGCACAGGCATTGCAAGCTACTGTTGAGACATCACTCTTGAGCTGAGGAAGTGTCAGGATTTCAGGGAGTCTTTACAAACTGCTGCTTTTTAGTGAATCCAAAGCCGCCAGTGATTGGCACAGCCAGCAAGTGAAAATATTTTTCTAGTTGACATCATTGCAGTGTAATTATTCCTGACAACACAGCAGTTTTCCTGTTGGCTAGTGCAGTTTTTATAACTGAGACTTTTCTTCCTATGCCCCTAAATAATATCAGTCTATTTTTTAATATAGCTCAAGTTTCTCCTGTCCTAGCTAAAGACTAGGAGTTAAGAGATATTTGCTGCTTTTTTCTGTGGATTCACCTGTCTTAAAAGTTGATGTGCAGTAAGCAGCTGTTGACTTTGCATCAAAAATGATGTTGTTTGCACCTTTCTAATGACAGGAAGAGCAGTTGGAGGCAGAAAAACCTTCTGCTAGGGGCACTGCCTCAGTCTATGGATGGAGCACAGTACAAGAAGTTCTCTTGTGAATTTGTTGCAGATTGCACCAAAAGATTTCCTTTGCTCTTGACCCAGTCTACTGAAGCAGCTCTCAAAGCTGGTCCCCAGGCAAATTGTCAAAAATCTCCATAAGATGATTCAGCCCACCTAGCTGGCAATGTGGGCAGGAGCACAGTCACTGCACTCCTCACTGGCTGGGCTTTTGGTGCTAGAGTTGAGCATCAGTTGGGGAGCAACTGAGGAGCAAAAGTGGCTCTGGTATAAGTGCACTTGGTGACTGAGCAAAGGTGAGTGTTTGAGTCCACCCTGGCTTGCACATCCTTGCTAAGAAGGGCTTGATGAAGAGCAATGTATTGTCCCAAAAATTCTGTGAACCAGATTGCTAGCTGGTGAATTCCTTCAGGAAAAAGATTCCTGCAAACCAGGCAACTGAGGCTTAAGCAAACAGTTTTACTTGAGGTTGTGTTGAAGTGAGGGGTAGGTTATATTTTTGCAGTCTCTGGTAGCTCCAAAGTCTAAATATGACTGGAAATGTTGAAACTGCCCCCTGTAGCAAACACTTTGGAGAACCAGGGCAGAAGTTGAGCAGGGGCAGGAGTGCCTCTGGTTCTTGCTCCTGGGCTCTTGCCTCTGGTGCAGGGTCCATACATCCCTCCTCATGTCTCTGCCCCAGAGCAGATCATGTGTGACAGCACCCTGGGATGGTTTCTGTGCTAAGCCTTGGATCTTAGCTAAAGGGTGGTTGCTTTTTAACTCTGAAAATTGGATTAGTCCCCCTTGCATTATCTTGCATTACCACCCTTAAATTTTACCTTCTTTCATAATTTTAAACTAGTTTTGACACTCCTGGATGTTAGGCTGGTTTGTGAGCGACTTGAGTCCAGCCTGCCTGCTGTGCTACTTATGTTAACTGCATTTCACACAGTGGGGAAGAAACAAATGGTGAATTTGGAAAAGCCTGAGATTCAATACTCTGCTGAAAATTGTGTGGTCTCAGTGGATCGAAAAGAAATCCCCCAAGGAATCTGCCTGTAACTACTTTTTGATTCATTTTTTTTCCCCTGAGCCAGCTCTGGGCCACATTCACTCCCTATACCCACAAGACCTGAAGGGTCTCAGTCCTGCATGGATGTTTCAGAAAGTGCAATAGAGATTTAGTTGCAATGAGTGTAAGGCTTTTGAAACCTCAGAGGTAACAAAGCTCAAACTTTTCTTGGCTGTTTTTTGTATAGTCTTGATTTTGCATTTTGGATCTAATAGTGAAATTCAGGTACAGACAGAGTTGGCTTTGGAAAGGATTCTTGGCTGCTATACTTGTCTACCCTTAGACTTCCTAACTGTTCACTGCAAAGTAATTCTGGGGTAGTTTGAAGTGTGAGGAGAAGGAATAAATGCTTACTGAAAGCAAGGCAGTTGTTGCACATGACAGCAGCTAGGAGTGAAGTGGTACAAACTGGCACATGCTTCCAACATAGCTTTATTTCTAGAGTGTTCTGAAATTTTCCTGAGTCCTACAGTGCTCACTGCATGGATTTTTCCCTAGATCCTGCTCTCTGCTTCATCTTGGCCTGCTGATTTGCAGATGTGATGGGCCCCAGCTTTTGAAACTTGAGGCAAAAGGCAGCAGTTTTGCTGCTTCTTTCAACATGTACATGGAGTGCATAATTTTGTTTATTCATGTGGATGTAGACTCATGAAACATCAGGAAAAAATTTACCCTACTAAGGGAAGAGAAGAGCAATAATAGGCAAGATACTAAAATTCTGAATGGAGGCAGCTATGGAAGGCAAGTACTTGTACTCATAAAAGAATGTAACCTTAATAAGAATAAATGTCACTAGGGACAAGAATAAGATTGCTGTTCTCTTGCTTCCTTAAGAGACTACTCTGAACTTTCCTCTCTTCTGTGCCAGCACAGCAGCATTTTAAGCTGTACACTGGTGCTGGTCATTTCCCTGAAGTTTTAACTTGCTGTTCTCTTTTATTCTGCTTTGTTGGTGGAAATGTACTAATGGGTTTCAGTCTCTGACTCTTATTTATACAATTACAGGAGAATGTTATACATCTTGGGAATCCCTGGAAACACATGTTCAGTTCACATTGGACTTATTTTAGTTTTGAATGCAAATAATGGATTGAAACTTCATTGTTGCCTCTCAGTTGGGAGCCCTTTGGCCTGTGGAAGAAGCAGCTATTAATTTATCCCTTCTGTACTGACCAAACATGTATTCTCATGTTTTATAAGGCTTCCTCAGTTTTGTCCTTTGTGTTAATATTGTCCACTGCAGTTCTGCACAAGTTCTGCAACTAAGATCTGCTGCAGAATAGGTGTACATGAACGTGCCACCTCCTCTTCCCGAGGGGAACCAACAGGTCATTAAATTTGCTGCTGCTCTCTGCACTGGTGGTTGTTTTGCTTCAAAATGCTTGCAGGGTAGCAGTTTCTTAAGGTCAATGTCCCTTCCTACCACGTAACAATCTCGATTGCTTAAGGATTAATTACTCGCAGGGTATTTGGTACTTCCCCAGCAGGTGAAAAAAAGGAGGTGCACAGAAAACCAGTAATCAACCCAGTGCAGATGGGAAAAAAAAAAAATTGAAGAAGGGATGAAAACATGTGCACTAAAGAGTATCTGTCCTCTTTCTGCAAAGGCTCTTGCAGCACATCTGCTCACCTGCCCAGCTCCTGCAGGTTGGTTTAGATTGATGAAATGCCAGCAGTGACATTTGCTACAGCTTAATTTAATGTCTCAGAGGCTTCAGTCACACAAGACAGGAGTGATCAGTCTGGATTGTTTGTTGTTTTCTTTTTTTCCCTCTCCCCTAACCTACCCCCGATAAGCCTTTAAAGTTTGGGATGGATAAATGAGGGCACAGTTCAGCTTCCAGACTCGGTGCTCTGCCCTCTCCTGTCAGCACTTCTGGCCCACTGTTCACCTCTCTTCCTTAGATCCAACTTGCCCCGGGGTTTCAGTGAAGCAGAAGGTGTGTTTAATCTTATTTTGCAAACTTTGTGGTTTTAAAAAGCTGTGTAAGATCCCTGCTTGCATAATAAAGCTTTGCTGGTGAGTAAGGGGGATTTGTCAAGAATTTGGTAGGAGATGAAGGACAGGGAAGGACTGGAGACAGTTTTTACACACCCACCCCCCCTCTCTCTGTTCTCCTTTCAAGATTATTTACCAAATCATTCCACAGATTTCTTCCTTTCCCTCTGTTACACAGCAAGGAATACAGGGCCTTCAAGTGACAAGATTAATGAAGAACTCAGTAACTAAGGGGTCTGTCTGTCTTGTTCTGAAGCCAAGTTTCCCAGCAGAGTCCTTTTAAGGGAGAAGACAGCTCTGTCTGGCCCTGCAGTATCTTTTGCCTCAAGTAACTGCTGAAGTGTGGAGCAGGGTTGTAAGGTCATTGTTTTTACTCTGTTTCTACCAAAAATATCAAGCTTTCAAGCTTTGGCAGAATTGGATACCATGTAGTGTGGTCAGTTCTGACTGAGCCCTGATGGAATTTTGCCAGAATAACTATTGGATATTGTTGTAACTATTTTGTCTATTATGTATCTATATGTATGTATAGATAATATATGTAACTATTTTTGTCAAATTGTAATTAGGTTGACTGAAATCGGCTAAGTGGTGGCACATTTATTCATTTCAGCCCTTAGGAAAAAGGAGGATATGTTCTGGTGCAGTCTTATTTTTCATAGTGAAGTTCCTGCCTTGAAACAGATAAACTGCTCATTCTGCTATACGTTTCCAGGTCCCTTTTCATTAAGTTCTTACACATTTAATTTTTTTCTTCCTGTTTCTTCCACTATATAATAGGAAAATAATTGACTGAGAACCTGAGCTTCACACCCAGGAGCTGCTTTGTGTATTCCCCTCATGCTTGCTCAAAATTAATTCAGGTGTTCCACAGAAAACTATAAAACTCATCTTTCCTCCTGGTTTGTGGGGGGAGCAGTGAGCAGTGAGCAGTGAAGAAATAAGGTTGTGGCAGCACAGTAATTGTACTTCATTTGAATTTGGCTTCAAGAAGGATTTTAAGGATTTGGAAATAGCTTTCTGTAGCAATGTTGACTGTGGAGATGTTTTTCAACACTGGTGAAGGGTTGCATGTCAGGTTGCTTTTGAAAGTGATTTCTGTGACATTAAGAATGACACTCTGAATGAGGAAGCAGAATCCTGGCAGTCTTGTTTCAGTATCATTGGAGTTTCTTTCCTTTTTTGAAACATACTGAAAACTCAGGTCTTTGCTCTTTTACTGAATTTCAGACTTAGCTTATGGGGAACTCAGATCGGGGTCTCATTGTTTCAGTCACCCTCATTTCAGGGTTTCAAATGTTTTGCAGTCAGCTACTGGAGAAATAATAGAGCACAGCAAACAGACCTGCAATACCTTTCCAGGGTAAATGTTTTGTGTGTATTCTGTAGCTGTGTAAAGAGGGCCATTAGGCCAATAAGTGACACATCCAGTTTCACATGGGAAGTTTATTTTAGGTTTATGGTTTTTTTGCTCCAGTATATCATCTACAATACCATCAGCTCTCTCTGAACAATGCCTTCTGGGTATGTTTTTATGCTTTTGACACTTGTAGCAGCAAATAGATGCTTTCCAGTTTCTTTATATTTCATACCTACAGTTTGTCTTCTTTCAGTCTCCCCTCTTTATTCAGTCTACCTACAGTCTCTTGATACCTCGATGCAGTTTTGGTTTCTGTCCAGTAGCTTTTCCTTTCTCTTTTTTGGGTTACAGCAATGCCAATCTGTTTAAACAAACACTCGAAACACTGTGTTATCAATTACTGGAACACCATGATGTTGCTGTTTTCCTTCTTCCAACTGGAATACTGTAAAGATCCTGGAAGTTTCATCATACATGTCCCCTGTGCTGATAGTAAAAGGCTTCTTGCTCATTCTTCAGGATGGCCAAACATACCAGAAACAGAGAGATCACCCTTCTTGTACAAAGTGCTCCTGAAAAGCCTTAAGAGCTTGTGTACTTCTTGTAACAAATAATTGCTTTCAAGGCATTGGACTTAAACTGGGGCAAAATTTCAGATGCTCATCAGAAGCAGAAGTGTTACTGGAGTGACAAGCATTTGAAAATGCTTTTATTAGTTGGTAATGTGATGAGGTTTTCATGCTGTGTCTTCAGATTTGGGCACAGATTTCAGTTGTAAGAAGCATGTAAGCTTAAATAGCCTTTCTGGACCTCAGTGTAGAAGAGCATTGAGATAAGGCTTTGAACAGATAAAACACCAGCTGAGGTGTTTCTAGACTGTCTAATGAGAGGAAAAGCAATTGGGGTATTGCTGGAACCATAAGGAAAATACAAATAGGTCCTTATCCCCAGAACCTAATAAAACATTTTGAATTACTAGTGACAGAAACCTTCCTGTAAGCAGGTTAATGACATATTCAGATTGTTCCCACATATTATAAGTCAACTGAAATACAGCAAATATGGAAGGCTGATAGATTTATCTGGAAAAGCTATTGCTGACCAGAAACTGGGGCTGCCAGGTGTTAATTTACCAGCTATCACAATTTAGGAGGAAAGAGAAGGACCAGATTGTTGCTGATGTCTTTTTTTCCTCAGTTCTTGAAAGAAAAAAAATAAATGCAAAATGATGAAAATGGAATAACATTAAAGTGGGTGGTGGGATAAAAATAACATGATAGCATCCTGTACCATGCACCAGTGATACTCTCCTGAAGAATATTGATAGCTCTACTCATTGGGCATACAAGAACTTCTCCTCTCTGTGATTTCAGTATTTTATTAGAAGATTTGCTGTCAAAGCTGAAATACTAATGTAGGAAGTTGGCCTGTTCCCCTTGATGGTGATATGTAAGTAATCATTTTGGAGGTGTGGAGAAAGGTATTTAAAAATGTTCTACAAGCAATTGAATTTGTGTTGTGAATTAGAACAGTCCAGTCCAACATAATTGTTTTTTTCCACCAGACTAACCTATTAATCCAGGAGTCATTCTCCTTATGAAGGGACACCATTCACCTTTGCTGCCCCTTGGCACTCTCCAGGTGGCTTTCTTTTACTTCCTCTTACTTCACCTCTGTTCTTGTCATGCTATAGCTGGAGATGCCTAACCTTTTACAGCTCTGTTCTTTGGCTAAAGAGTAAAACTGCAGTGTTCCAGCAGTGTGTACAAGCATTGCAAACAGGGTTATGATTCAGCCTTTCCCCAGAGACTGAGCGGTGGAGCGAAGGTGGAGGGGGGCAGGGAGATGGACACAGGACAAAACAGCCACAGATTAAAAGTGCTCAGACTTCCCCATCCTTAGATGAGGCATCCTCATAATTAAACAGAGTCAAGAGATGAGTCAACACACAGAAATACAGAGCTGCTCCTGATTGTTGGAGGTACAGGGGGAATGGCAGGAATAGTACGGGGACCGCAATCATTTTTTTGAGACGTAACAGGCTCAGCATTAACAGAGTTCCAGTGCCAGAGACATCAAGCTTTCTAGAAGAGAGGAGATGCCAAAAAAATCTTAGAGAATACTGAAGGGAAAGCCTTAGGGGGATAATGGATCTTTGCCCAGTGAGCATAACCCTTGTCCCCACTGTAACCTTGATGCCAAAGACTTTTCGATTCCTGAAATCCTTTCAGTTTCACACGAGCTTCTGGGAGTTTGAACTTTGCTCACAGTAGAGAATGGATTTTGGTAATGCTCTGGGGGAAGGAATAGTATTTATCTCCTTGTTTAGTGTTCAAGGGAGCACTCATTCTTAATGGAAGACATAAAAGGCAGGAAACAAATATGAATGTGTGATAATGTCTGACCTCATTCTGTAGCTTATGTGAGGCTGGACCCAGGCAACTGCTCATCACCTGCAGGCTGGGAGAGTTACTGGAGTCTGGGAGATTCTTCTAGGAATCAATATGCTAAATATAAAAAAGGAGAGAAATTACAGGAATGCTTCAGTTGGTTGTTTCTGTGTTGATGAGGTTTCCTGGAGGTGCCTTGCTGTGTCTTTAAGTTTTGCTCCCAAGTCAGTCATACGTTGCCTGAGTGGTTCGTTATTAGTTTCTGTGAAGTGGGCAAGTAAACTGGAATGAAGTAGCTAAACTTGTTTCATGTCAACCACTAAATAACCTTGAACTTGGACTCCTAGATAAAGCCAGTCTGGAACAAAGCATTTTCGTGTGAATGTAAGAAAAATAATGATGTACTTCTTAATGATCCAGTCTCCTGATCTTCATCCAGCTCTACTCTCAAAAAGAGACACACATATTTCAGCTCAAAATTGGTTAATAAACTCTTTTGAAGTCTTAATTCTTAACCTACTTTATGGCATTGTGTCAGAAAGCAACACCACTGAGTCTGAATACTAGGCAAATACTCCAGAATAATTTAATTCTTCAGAGACGTGTCTGGGAGGTGACACACACACCCCCATGGAAGTACTGAGCTTAAAGTGGTGTCCATTGTGAGAGGTGAAGTACCCATCCAGCCTGAACTGCATTTTGAAAGCTCTCCTGCCAATTTTTCCCTTCTGCTTCTGAGACCATGGACACAACCTTGGGCTGCTGGTTAGCCAGAATACCTGTATGAAAGACCTGCCTGCCAGAAATCCTTTGGTAGACAGCAAAAGAAAGCTGAGCAGGGTTGAATACTACCAAGCACAGATAGTTTAACTGGTCAGGGTTTTTTTTGGTTTGGTTTGTTTTTTTTTTTTTCTTTGAGGTAATAGGCTTTAATTGCCTGAAAATACCAAATTCTTGTAGGCAGGGCAGAGGATTGAGGAAATAGATGTCTGACTCCAGCATTCCCAGGGTATAGCTCTGGAACTACGTATCAACAGCAAATATTAATTTCAGCTGGAAAACACAAGTCACCTGGAAGGGAATCCAGTGATGAAGGTAAAGAACTGTTCGGTTTTGTGCTTTTTTTTTTTCTTTTTGGTGTTTTTTTTTTTTTGTTTTTTTTTGTTTGTTTGTTTTGTTGTTTTTTTTTTTTTGTTTGTTTGGTTGGTTTTTTTTGTTTTTTTTTTTCTTTTTCTTTTTGTGAAAACCAGTTTTGTGGTTCTGAGCTTTAAACAAAGTAGCATTGAGCTCACTTGAGTGTTTTTCATCAGTTGGCTGGGAGAAAAAATATTACTCAGGGCTGCTTAAAAAGTAACTGTGTTATAAAATGAATGTACATAGTTCTGTACATAGCATCATGCTGTTTTTTCTTGCTATTTACCTATTCATCAAGTGTAAATAGATGGCTGTTCACTTCAGCCAGTGCTTTAGGAATCAGTGAGTAAACGCCCCATGGAATAAAACCCAGGCAGTATGCAAACAGCCTGAGCTAGCTACTGGCTAAACTGAAGAATCATGAGTATGAAATGCACTGTGAAAATATTTTTGCCAGTGAAACATGTGTTGTCCTGGTGGGAAGAAGGGTACCAAGAAATCACTTCTTGACAGTTCAGAGTGTGAGTGTCCAGTCCCCACACAGTTTTCCAGAGATGCCTACAGAGCTCTGCCTGCTGCAAAATAGATTTTTCTGTTTAGGTATTTGAAAACTCTTAGGTATTTTATGCTGTAACACCAAATGTTCCACAGAACATGCCACATGCCTGGGTATCAAAATATAGAAAACTAAATCTTGTCCTTTGAGTGCTTGTGCTGTGTACAGCAGAGCACTAGGAAGTGTCACCAGGTTCAGGAGGATAGAGGAAGGATGAGGAAAGGAAGTTGGAGGCTTGAATGTCAGCATTTGTATGTTGTTTTGTGTTGTCTTCCTGCAGGTGTATGAAAACAATGCCTGAAGTTATAGAAAGCAATAGACTAAAATCATATTCTGTGGAAATATGTGGGTATGCTTCCACTAAAACCTGGTGGATGTTATAGGAGGTTGTAGGAGCTGCTGTCAGTTAAGGAGAAAAATGAATTTGTGATGAAAGACTTGGGAGTCGGGAGGATGAAGCTTATTCCTGGCTCTGCTGTGCACTTCCCATGTGGCTGAAAGTCACAAAATCATTGTGTTGCAGTTTCCTACTCTTAGTGCAGGGATAGTAATGCTTTTAGAGGCACAGTAACTTCTTTGTAATTAAGCATTAGTAACTTACATCCAACATCTGTGGTGTAAATTCTGGTGCTATTATCTGAAAACAGTTGCCAAAATCAGCACAGCCTTTAGTTGCTTTGAGAAGCATTTAAAAAAAAAAAAGAAGAAAACCTCACCAAAAATAGTGGAAGTCTTTGGGCATGCGAATATTCTTCCTGACATTACAGCGACCTCAACTGTAAGTGATAGTTGTTGTGCCTTTTGAGGGTTTAGTTCAGCCTCAGCTCCTTTGGGTCTTCTTACAAAGAACATTTAAGGTCCTAAAGATGCTTGTAAATGAGTTTATTTACAATTCAGCTCTGTTGCTTTTTCTGTGCTGAGTCAATCTCCTTGGTGCTATGAAGGACTTTATTGTACAATAGAGCTGTCAGTGAGGATGGGAAATGTCACTTGGAGTAGAAATTGATATGAATAAAATCACTGTGTTCATGTGGATTTGCTCAAGTGCCACCTTCCCTTTCTGACCTGTCCCTTAATTTGGACCTGTCCTAACCTGTGTAGGTGGTTACCACCAGAAGATACTCATTGCAGCTGTTATGTTGGAAATTCTTGGTGGGGCTGTTGTCCGAGGGCAGTGTCTCCTGCAGAGAAGAATGAGGAGAGAATTCCTGATCTTTTTTTCTTTTTTTTTACCCTTTCTTTTCCTCTTCCCTCATTATTCCCCCTTTCCCTTGCTGTGTGCCTGTCATGTCGTGCACTGCTGGGGATAAGAAGAAGGTGATTTTAATTGGAACAGCAGCTGCTTTGTCTAGACTAGATACTTAGGGAAGTAGTAGTCTAAATTCCAGGATTTATCAGGTCTAACATTTCAGCTTTGTGCTCTGTTCCTGTATCCTTATGGATTTGACATGAAATACTTAGAGGCACAGGAAGCCAGGTTTCCTGTCTGCCAAGTAAGATGGAACTTGCTGTAGCCATGCTCACCTATTCACTTAGAAGGGTTGCATTTCTTCAAGGTCTGTAAAGCACTTAAAGGTCGTTGAACTAAAGACCATATAAATGCAGCTGTTGCCAAGATGAATTAACTTGTGCTGCAGGGACAATGAATTCATTGAGGACCTCTGAAACTAAGACTTTTGTGACCAGTTTTGAATCACAGAAAACATTGGTATGGGGTGGGTAACAATGCAGAGGTTCATGAGGGAGGCATGGAGTTTTCTCCCAACTTAATTGCTTAATTTTTTTTTTGCCTCTCTGCTTGCAGATTCTCACAAACACAAAGATAAACACAAAGACCGAGAACACCGGCACAAAGAGCACAAGAAGGACAAGGAAAAAGACCGGGAAAAGTCCAAGCACAGTAATAGGTGAGGAAAAAGTCAATCAAGTCCTCATGAGCTAAACCACTGCTGCACATGCAGTCTTACAAGAATTACTCTGATAATATGTGAGGATGGAATTGTTACATTTTGAGTGTGGTTTATGTGAGTGTAGGTGCTTTAAGCCTAACTTCTGCATTGCATGCACTTCCATGTGTGTAGCCCAAGTAGTGTATCTTGCAAATGTGCTAATGTGTAAACAGTTATTATAGCTTAGCACTAGTAAAGGCTCTGAAAACTATTTTAACCCCTCCTTCATGAAGACTGATCAGTTTCATTCACAATTTTTTGTGTGTGTGTGGTTCCAGTTGTTTGCCAGAAATGTGGAGCTCTCTGGAGTGTTGTTACAAACCAAACTGGTTTGGCAGAGGTTAGCCTGGTGTGACTCTTAAGCCTCCCAGTAATTAGAATTGTCTGGAAAGATGGTCCCCCAGAAAGATGATGATGATGATGTCCTTGGCCTGCTACCACCATGGCTGAATATCTTAACACTGAGAAATGGTGTCAGGAACTTCTCCTGGGTTAGATGGTGAATTTGAAAGGCCTGCATGCTGGTTTGCCTGATACAACTGATACCCTGCACTGGCATGGGGAAGGCATTTCATGCCAGTCACCTCCCATATCATCCACACTAAACATAAACACTTATTTACTTTGTGCTCACCTGTAGCTCTTGAGGTGGCGGTGAATTCCACAGCCCAGTTGATGATGTAGCCTAGGCTGTGAACTGCAAGAACTGGGATGTCCAGGTCTGTCTGTGGTGGTTTGGTGTGACAGAGCACAGGGCAAGTAAGTCGTACACAGGATGTTACTCAGAAAAGCTTCTCTAGTTGTAACACGGGGTGTGCAAGTGCCACGGAGGCTGAGTTGTCAATGAAACTTGCAAAAACAATCCCTGGAGGGTAAGTTTCTCTTGCAACACTTGATGAATGAAATAGTGCTTATGTTGTGGCTAAGCAAGTGTTATTAACTAACTGCTGTGCAACTGAGATAACACAATCTAAAAATGCATAAAACAGTTTGTGATAACAGTGTTTCCATTAAAAAGAAGTACATCAAGAGAGAGTCTATGCTGAGCAGTGGGTTTGTTCTTTGGGGGTGGTGCTTTGATTTTTGGTGACATTTTGAGAAGTTACACAACCTTACTGTCTCAATACTTTTTTTTTTCATTTTTTTTTCTTTTTTTCAAGTAAATGGTTGACAATAGGGACAAAAATCTAGGCCAAATCACTTGCAGCATTTACTGGTTTCCATAGTAAAGATGAAATGCTTTGGACATGTTATTTGCACTCTTCATTGCTCACACATCTCTAGTGTCTTGACTTCTGATTTTCATTTTTCTGATCTTCCAGCATGCACCCCGATATTGACTATTTCACATCTCCAAATCTTCATTGCTTCACTTGGAGAAACATTCTCCTGTAATCTTAGCAAAATACATCCTTTTGTGAGGAGTGATGCAAGCACTATCTTTCAGTTTCCAGGATTCATTTAATTCAGTCCTCATTTGTGTAGGAGTTGGAAATAGTGTATTTTTAAATGGAATAACTAATCATGGCATGTAACTTCAGTCTGCATGCTCCTGACTGTGTAAACAACAAATATCAAAACAGTGGAAAGGAGGTAAGAACGACTGAAATGTTCTGTGAGGTGTAGCTCATGAGATGGTGTAATCATCATCATGATGTAATTCCTTTCTCTCTAGAGTTTTGCCTTGAAATCCCTGTGAGAAAGGCGTGATGTTTTCTAGACACTGTGCCTAAAGCTTCCAGTCTCTATTAAAAGTGTTCATTTGGAACTCTGTGAGCAGAAGATACTGCACTTTTGAGTCCCAGAACAGGGCCCACCTATGTGGATGGTGTGAGTGATGCAGGGGTTTGTTCAAGGTGTGTTTGGGGGAGAGATTGTATCATATTGGTTTGTCCCTCAGGCCCCTTCACTGCCCCAGCCTCAGTGCACTGAGCTCTTGGAAGTTTTCTCTAGTGTGTGTTCTGCCTTTCAAAATTGCCACCTTAAAAATGAATGAAATACAGTCGTGAGATCTGGTTTTGCAGGTGGTACTCCAGGAAGGCAATGTGTGTGTGGACACACATGCAATGCTCTGGTTGCATCTCTCCTTCAGGAGTTACCTGAAATCTTCACTGCCCCACTCCCACTCAGGGGGTAGCACAGGGTGGGTGCTGCTTGCTGTGCAAAGCCAGCTGACTTCTGAGGAGAGCTTCTTAGAAATAACTGACCTCGTAATTGAAATTTAAGCATTTTCTTCCCCCAATGTGGCTGTGAGGTTTAGGTGTAGGTCACTATTGTGAAGGGGCTAGCAGCCCAGCAGCTGACAGCATGGAGCTGGAGGAAGATTTGTGGGGAGCAGGGAATTGCTATGAAGGTGGCTGCTGGAAGGACCAGAATGGAGCCCGTGCTTGTGGCCAGGCAACTTCCAAGTGTTCATGGGAAAGCTGGGAATAAAATAATTGGTGAGTTATGGCACAGGACAGGGAAAGACTGAAGCAAGCTGAGTTTGTTTGGGCTCCATTACTACAGTCACTGTACATACTACTGACAGTAACTCCTCATCAGCAAGTTTGCAACACTTCTTGTTGCTTTTTAACAGCTCTTTTAAGCCATTAAAGTGAAAAAACAACCATCACTCTGTTAGAAATTTAAAAATTTAGGTGACAAGAATGTGTGATTTTTATATGGTTTTTACATGCATGGGGAATTTTTAAACTATTTGATAAGAGCCTGTCACCTGTTAGTAAAATGGAAGATGAATCCTTTAGAAAAGTTTATCTTAGCTTAACAGAATTGCATGTAAATCTTAAGAAGATCCATTCTTTATTTCAGAAAAGCTGCTGTGGTATTGCAAAAGGTGTGCTCTATCTTTGATAATACTCAAAGGTTGAGCCAGTGCTTTAGCAGAAATCCAAGCCATTGTTGTCAACAAAACTTGGGTTTGTACCTCTCTGTCATTTTATATAGTGCATGGAGAGTCCCCTAATAGAAGAAATACAGTGAGAAATACAGTGCTCCATCAGGCATTGTATGCAGTTTAGGAGCATTGTCTGGTTGTGTTTGAAGCAGATGGTTTTTATGTCTGCCTGTAAGAGTTTGACAATTTCATTTCCTGCTCTGTACTAAAGAAAGGCTTTTAAAATAAAACCTGTATCAGGAAGGCAGAAAAACTCCAGTGCAGGCAAATAAATGTTTCCTGTATCCATAGTCTGAAAGATCTAAACTGCCAAGTCTCAGAAATATCTATAATAGATGATTTTGATTTCATATAGCAGAAGTGTGTGGAGTGGTATGTGGGACTTCTTAATTTTGCTTCTTGCTTTCCTCCTCTCCCACTCACAAGATGACATCTCTGTATCCTAACCACTCATTTACAGCTGTAGTAAACCAGTAAAGAACATTTGTATTCCTCAGATCTTCTTTATCACCCCTCAAGGAAAGAAAATTCAAACCCCACTTAAAAAAAAAATCTGTTTCAAAGAATAAATCCATATCACTATCAAACAATACTATCAAGAAAAATGTTTCCTTTTGCTTCTCAGCCCTCTACTTCCCAATCCCCAAAGAAATCTAATATATACCCATTAAGTATAAATGTCAGTGGTTAAAAAAATGCAATGAAACAAATTTGATTTGGCAATACATTTCTGATCTTGGGGGAGACTAGCATTTCAGACAAGTAGACCATGTGAAATAATGTGTCCTTTGAAGCCAAGGCTTGTTAGACATTGGTTTAGAAGTGTTTGCAGTAACAAGTGTCTTTCTTCTGGGTGTCTTGGGCTTTGTGCATGGAGTGTGGGCTGCCAGGAGACTGAAGAGCACAGAAATGGCTGTGACAAAGCTGGGAGTAAAGAGGCTGCTCTTGCAGCACTGATCTGTGTTGTCAGTGTGACAAGTATCTGAGCCACTGGAAGAAAAATCTTCTGTCAGATTACATATTTCCTCAGTTTACTAAATCTCTTGTGATCACAGCTTGAGATGAACACAAGTGTGGAATGCAAAAGGGATTTATAGATCAGATCCTTACTGGCATCTGCTAAATTGTTCAGTTTTGCTAGGAAAAACAGGGATTCCAAGCATTTGCTAGTCATGAATGAAAATAAACTTCAGTTCAGACTTCTTGGACACCATCTCTGATTTATCATGTGATACCAAACAGCTAAGAATTGTATGCATTTGGTCAGGAAGACACAGGAACATTTGATGTAAGGGAAAAAGCAATTAAAAAAAAAAAATTTAGCACTTCTTGTTCCCTAGTGCCCATGGGTTTATTTTTATTCTGCATTTTGAGTACACAGTTCACCTTGGATCAGCTTTCTAATGCAACACTGCCTGCCACTAGTAAAAATTTTTTATTTTCATTCAGTAGCCTCCCCAATTCCTGTACATCCATAGAACATGCATGCTAAGCCTGATCCTCCTCTCAGTGTGTGAATTCTCCTTTCTAATATTTTTACCAGCTGATGATTATTCCAGCTTTTTATCTTGTTCCTCTTGCTGAAGGCTTGATCAATTATCTGTGAAAACTGGTGAAAAGACTCCTTTCAACTCTAGGAAAAGCAGTTTCAGGGGGTTTTTTATTGTATTGCTGAAATCCCAGCAGAACCATTGGGGCTCACGTGTTCATTCCCTGAAATACCACATGATAACCCTCTCACAGCATCAAATCCTGCAAACCAGCTTAAAACGTGTCCTTCACCGCTCTGCCTTCTGTTCCTGAAGTGCTCCCTGCACAGTCAGCCCTTCCTTGGAATGCAGCAGTCCAAATGTGATCAGAGTTTTTTTCCATTGATGTTGGGTTACGTCAAACAAGACGTGGGCTGTGTAACCCCTGCTCTGTCCCCATTGTGGTTGTAGATGTCACTGAAGTCCCAGCTCTCTGCCATTTTACGCTTCAGTTGCGTTGTAGCAGCTCCCGAGCAGGGGAGCAAAGCTGCTTCCAGCAGGCTCTGTGCTTGCTAGGTAGCAGCTTCCCAGTCACCAGCTAATTACAGCAGAGAAAATGAGAGAGAGGAAATAAGAGACACTTCAGATAAAGCCTCCTTCCCAGCTTGTGATTTTGAAGCTGAAATGGAAAGGGCCTGGGAAGGGATTATTCACGTACATAAATGGCACCTGAAGAATGCAGTGTTAAATTACTGCAAAGCTGTTGTAGTTTGAAGAAGGAAGCTGTGATCTGCACATCTGCCATTCTTTGGAAACACTTTCCACTTGTGACTTTCCCATGTGGTTGAAGCCTGAGCAGCTGCTGCCAGGTGCCTGCTCTCCCTTCCTCTCCTCCCTCCTGTCCTCCTACAAGCATCCTCACTGGGAATGCATCCACGCATTTCAAGGGAAATGGCAGCTTCTGGTGCATTTAATGCTTCATGAACTTCAGCCTGGGCTCTCCAGGGCTTTCAGATGACCCCCTTCACACTGAAGCTCTAAATGAAAAACAGTAAGCAAGTCAGCAGAAAGGCTGTAGTGATTTAAGAGGTGCATTTCTGTTCATTTGGCCTTAGTCTGAACTGAGGCAGTACTGCGATAGGTCTCTAGTCCATGTTCTAGATGGACTGGATAGACCACATCCATGATGTAGTCCATGCTCTGCCTGTATTAATATAGTGTCCTTGTCTACTTTGTTACCTTTAAAACAGCCCAAACAGTGCAGGTCATCTACATTAAGAACCTTGAGATGTGTAAAACTCTTTGAGTGTCTTTGAATCACTGTTGAGCTAATGGAGCGGCTGAAAAGCAACATCTTATTTTATCTGCAAGACTGCTGCTTCTAAAACAGATTGTGAACAACTGGTTTATGATACAATTGTCCTCTTTCCAGGCTAACTGGTACTGAAGCTTCCCTCTGTCTTTTGGGGGTTTTGCTGTCCTGCTTCAGTGACTTCAAGCTGATGTGTTGGCAGAGGGGTATGTGCAGGAAAGGTGACAAAGGATCTGCAGTGCTCTGAGACATGATTTCAGGATAAAACTACCTGGGTGCATGTGATTGAGAGACCTTTCTGTTTCATTATTTTGGTTTCTTTAAAGAAAAGTGATTTTTCAGTTTTGAGTTGGCCAGGAAGACACTTAGGATCTTTAAATTGTTCCCTGTCCTCCTAATAATAGCTTTGGGCTTGTCTGGAAATGGCTTTCTGATAGAAGACTGGAATCTCTTCTTCAGGGTAAGGACGGCGTCCTATTGCCTTCTCTTTTCTTTTGAGATTAGTGTGATGGTTAAATTGTGTTTCCCTGGAGGCTCACATAAGTCTCTTAGCCAAATGAAAGGCCAAAGCTTGCAGACTGAAGTTAATGTCTGTGCAACTTGATTTACTTCTGGAGAAAAAGGCTTGTCAGGATTGTTGCTTGAAGTCTTTGTTATCAGCACATTTCCAAATGAGGTTTTCTGGGAGATGCAGATTTCCGGCCCTCCTAGGGAAAAGGGGCACATGCCTTGATTGTTGCACATCAAAAATTTTTGGGCTGAGTTGTTGGAAATCCAAGCTGTGGTTCAGTGTCTGGAAGTACGTAGGGGCAGTAAGCAGACTGCTTACAAATGACAGAAGAAATTTATGTTCTTTTACATTGGAGTGAGTAGCACATGAAAACAGATTTTTATCTGAGGAATTTCTCCCAGACACATACCAGGAGCAGCAGCAAGCAGGACCTCGGGGCCTAGCCACCAATGCTGTTGTTTTGAAAATGAAGCTGCAGACTGAAACCGGAGACAGTTTCCTTGGGTTATCTGAGCCCACACTGCTTTGGTGAGAAATGTACTGCTTGCTGCAGAGGAAAGGGGAAGGGTAGTCTTGGGATTAAAAAATAAAAATCTTTAAAAACCTAAGACTTCTTGATTCTGACTCTGGTGGTGAAAAATCTTAGCTTGGATTGGATTTTATTCTCAGTGAGATTTTAATCTTGGCTTTAGATTGGATTGCCTAGCAGCTTTTCAGTGTTGGTCACTTGCTCCCTTTTCAGAAGGATGTCATTTGAGCTTCTACTTAATCATTTTAACACCTTTATTCCTGTCATAGTCTGTAAGCATTCAGCACATAAAAATTATCACTGTTTTTCTAAGCCAATGGGATTTCTGCCTTTTTCAGTGTTAGCTTTGCAGATGTAGATTGTCCTCTATTCGTTTGGTTTTGGTCATGTTTTGAGTACATCCCAGGGCTCTTCCAGTCACATACTGAGAGCTAGGACTTCTGGCTGCTACTGAGAATGAGTATGGTGCTTTTGAAAACTTGCAGTTGGTTTGGGGTTTTTGTTTTCACTTTTTTTTGTTATTGCAAACTCCAAAGCAACAGACACTGCTGTGAACTTTACCTTAGAGAAATATCTCCATGGATTGCAGTGTGTGCAAACCACTGTCTGAGGAAAACATGTTATCTCAGGTAGGAATTAAATACCAAAGAAGAACAAGCAAGACTTGCCAGTAAACAATATGGGTCTAAGTCTTGTGTGTTTGTTACATTTTTTTCTGTGTGATGGTACACCTGTGTAGTTGTAAGACTTATGTGTTTGTCAAACAGAGGTAAGTAATAACACACAGAGGTAATAATATGAGACAATGTCAGGATTTCCAGATCTTTCTGAGGTTTAAAGTGATTAATAACTTGTGTATGGTTTGGGTTTTCAGAAATTCAGTGAATCTAGCTGGAGCAAAGGCAAATGAAATAGGTGTCTTGAGTCTGAGATACTGCTGAGATGTCAAATCTGAGGAAGAGTAGCAGGCACTGGTGGATTTCTGAGATCCAGTGTCAGGATGTTCTGTGTGTGCTCACATGTCCTGATCACACAGTGTACACAACACGATCTGCTGGGTAAGAATAGTCTGCAGTTGTTGAATCTTCACTCACAGGCAACATGTGATGCTGTGTGTCTCTTTAAAAGAATTTCTAGCGTGCCAGTTGCCCTTTAAAATTTAGATACTCCTTTACAGTTTTGTATGTAGCATAAAGAGGTTGCTAGAGACTTTAAATGAAACTGGTTTCTCTTCCTGCTGATCCTCTTGTAATGTGACACAATACATGAGTACACTGATTTCCTTCAGAGATGGATTTTTCATGCTTTAGCTGCTTGGGCTTGGAGTGCCAGTATGTATTTAGTGGAGTGTCTGCTACTCTCTGAGCTTGAATAATTCAGACCTTTTGCAGGTTCAGGTCCTTTCATGTTATTGTTACTTGAGGCTCTGCAACTCTCCCAGATGCACTTCTGCTAGCTTGGGTGTGGGTTGGCATATTTGTGGCTGTGGTTGCTGCCTTCTTATTCACCCACAGACTGTATGGGAGTTAGTTAACGTGCTGCTGGCTTTCTGTGGCCATGGGAGAGTAAACCCTTTTGCAGTATGGGTTTTATGATAGAAAGAAGACTTGAAGCATGTGTCATTTTTACAAACCACACTCTGACCTGCTGTTCCTGAGTTGCTGTTTTTCAGGGCTGTGTTCCCCCAGAACAGTTTGAGCTTGCACTTGAGTATTGAAATAACTGAAATACAGAAGCTGCCTATTTCTAATAAAGCTTTACCTTGCATTGTGTAGTCCTAAGGAGAAGCAGAGTGCATCCCAGAGAGCAGGAGTGGTGGCAGTCATGTACCAAAGAAGGAGTGTAAAGGACCAGAGGAGGAAGGCTGCTTGCTTGGGTCCTAACCGTGCAGAGAGCCCAATTTCCAGCTTTTTTTGTTTTGCTTGCTTAAGCCCAGAGTGACCTCCGGGAGTCCAAACAACTTAAAAATATGTACTGAAGGCCTGTTGAATTGACAGGCTTGCTTCTTGGCTTTCCACAACAGTGCTGCAGAGCCTCATAGCCAGTTCTTGCCCTTTGTGTCATGGGTCTCCTGAGAGCATTTCCTCACATTCTGGCTCCAAGGGTCAAGTCATTCCATGAGGAGAAAACATTTTCCTTTGAAAACAGTCTTGTGTCTTTCTGGTTGATAAGAACTTGAAAGTGTGATCCAAATTTACCCAAATGTCTCAGAGAATAGAAGGGGTAGAAACAAAAATTTTAAAATAGTTTTGTTTTCTTGGAAGTATTTTTTTTCCTCTCTTTTCTGACAAAAGAATTTTAGGTATCAAACTCTCAATACTGTTGTTCATAGCATCAGACTTGGAGTAGTAGCAAGCCAGATTCTTGCTTGGAAACATCTTAGGTGAGTTCCCATCCTGTGTGGCAGGGTCGTCTCAGCTGGGCTGCCCATGGTGGGGGAGGCTCAGTTGATGGAGCAGCTCGGGCTGAGGACTGCAGCATTATTCTTGCCTTTTCTGTTTGACTTTGAGTAAACACAAGGACATCCCATATCCTGTTTGCTCTGCTTTTCCCATCTGTTTGGGAATAATAGAGATCAGAGGTTTTCTCTTTAAGTTCCAGAGATGAGAGCTGCTACAGTGACAAACTGTTGGCTGAGCAGAAGCTGACACGGGCATTGACAGGAGTGATGGTTCCATTCCTGTGACCTTTTACGTGGTCTGGGAAAAAGAGGAAAAGCAGAGACAGTGGGAATTCAATCTAGAGGGTTGAGCTTTAGGTGTAGCAGCCATGGATTTCCTCAGCAGTCCAGGCTGACGGGGGTTTCCTGAAGTGGAGTGCTTGGCAGCCTTGGTTTTGTGGTGTGTTCCCCTCCTCTTCCTCTTCCTCCTGAGGAGAGTGGATGATGTGACAGGAGATGGTGGTAGATCTTCCTGTGAAGGTGATCCCTTATTTTGCAGGGTCTGTAGTGATACTACAGCTGGAAGTTGCCTCTATTAAGTCAAATCTCCTTGTGTTTCCCCCTGCAAACATGCTATTCTGTCTTGCAGTGAGCACAAAGATTCCTCGGAAAAGAAACACAAAGACAAGGAGAAAACCAAACATAAAGATGGCAGCTCAGAGAAACACAAAGACAAACACAAAGATAAAGACAAGGAGAAGAGAAAGGAAGAGAAGGTAGGTGTCTCCTCTGGGAGAGACAAGAGGATGGTTCTGGTTCATGCTGCTGACTGGTACAAGCTCTGTGGTTTAGGTGTAGCTTATACTTCCAAGTTTTTATCAACCTGGAGAAAACTGTCTCAGTGCAGAGATTTGTTTTCTGGAGTGCTAGATGGGAACTTGTAGGGGCTCTGTCTGCAGGTATTGTGAATGGAAAGAGTTCCACAGTGGAACTGTGTTCAGTAGCTCCACATTTTTTCCATTGTTACTTTTCTCTTTGCCAAGCTCAGATTCAGAGAGATTCAGGGAGAAAAATCTGTTAGATCACATTCATTCTGTGCAAGGACAAACAGAGACAGGTTGGACAAACTGTACACTTCATGGCAGTCTCTTGGAGAAACTGGAGGACCAGAAGATGCTGAATTGAGTAGGACTTACAGAAAATGTTGCCTTTTTGGTATGTCATGTAGGTTACCAAGGGCTTCAAGGGATGAAGATATATATTGGTTCCTTCTGCAAATTAAATATCCTGCCCATGTTGCATGTTGCAAGAATGTGTGGTGCTCTGGACAATGCTAATCAGCTCCTGCTTCTTATCTTTTTCAGATGAAATCATCTTCTGGTGATATAAAAATAAAGAAGGAAAAGGAAAATGGTTTCTCCAGGTAAGAAATCCTGACTATGATCTGAAAAAACATAGGAGTTTGACTTTTCTTAGGTGCTCCATGCTTGACTCCTCTTTCTTGGTCTTGAGGAAAAAAATGGAGTGTTTTTCACCCCTTCAGATGATGTATTCTTCTCAGTTACAGGAACTGGTAATTGATCTACTTACCTAGTAACTGCAGATGGGAGTTGTTGAATACCTACTATCTGCTTGCATATGCTGGGTTTCTCCAAGTATTAAATAGAACGTTTTTTGTTGAGTTCAGATTGAACTGTGGAATCATTGGTACCTGCAGTTGAAAGAATGTTGTAAAATTGGTACTTGGACCCTGTAGGCAGTCTTCTGGAGACAGGGCCTTGTAAAGACAGTCCAAATTGCCTCTGAGTGTCTCTTCTGTGAGTAATTACAGCCTAAAGGCTTTGAAGAGGAGTGACAAGTAAGGAGGGTGCTTGTGTAAAATCAGAAGTACCTTCAGAAAATGCCTCTGTCCTACTCCACTAAATTTTTGCTAATTATAGAGCTTCCTGGACATAGGTGTTGTATCAGTCACCACTAAATAGACTTACTAATAGCCTGAAACAAGCAATTAATTGATAAAATATTACCTTTTCTTAATAGTTCACTAAGATGTCTTATTTGTGACTTGTTTCAATCTAGATGGTGGTTATTTTTAAAGTTCAAATCTAGTTCACTGACTTATTGAAGGTCTGTGGGATGGTGGATGCACTTGTTCCTATCTGGTAGTCAAAAAAGTTTTCAATCATTTGTCCAGGTTAATTAATCCACTTTAAAAGAAACAAAACAAACAAAGACACAAAAGTCCTTCCAGTTTCACCATATTCTGCGGACAGAGTTTGGAAGAAGACACCTGTCTAGTCCATGCTGTTAGTAGTTATTCTTTGCATATTTTGAATGTGCCCTCTTGACCTGAGTTCTCTTTGGTTTTCTTACTCCTATTTAAAAATGCAAACTCAGGAGTTTCATGCTTGGCACAGGGAAGAGGCGCCCTCTCCAGGCCCTTCTGGAGATGTTGTGGAAGTAGAAAGCAATGACGTTTAGATGTTTCATGGTGTAGAGACAGTTAATAATAACTTCCTAGCCTCTGCTGTTGAGCAGAATTGCATGCATGTGCTAATCTTGCCAGGAACATTGGATGTTCTCATACCAAGGCAATTGGGTCCTCTTTAGGTCCTAGAGCATTTTTTTCTGTTTGATGAATTCCTGGGGGAGCCAACACAATTGTGTTTTCTTCTGGACAGAAAGCTGGCTAAGAGGAATTATTTTCTTGGTTTCCTGCTGAAATGTTCTTTTACAAATTCAACAGAGAAAAATGTCCTTTCTCAGATGGTTTTGATTTTCTTCCTGAAGTCTTGGTAGGATGAGCAATTTTACAGTCTTGGAAACAATGCAAGTCAAGGTTCAGCTTGGTCATACAGCTCCTTTCTTTTAATATAATCACACTTTATTTCCCACTATTACAAAACATTGCAAAGCATTTCAGTGTTCAAACAGACTTGATAAAATAAATTCCTAGCAGCTAGAACAGTAGTTCTAGAGTTCTGCCTGCGAGGGAGAATGAATTAAATAGGGTAAATACTTCTTTTTCCCTAGATGTTTTGCATCTCTGTCTGCTGCTGCTGTGTCATAGTTCATCATGTGCAGATCCACAGAAATGGCATCTTACAGCAGGATGTTTCTGTTTTCCCTGAGTTGCATCTCCCAGCACTGCAGTGGCTTTACAGCTGTGACAGAGCAAAGCGCCGCGTTCTGCTCCGTGGCCATGTTGCCAGCTAAAATAAGACTGCAGAATGCCTCTTGCTGAGTGTGATGTACAAAGCAGAATGCTGCTTTTTTTCTTTCTTCCATTACATCCAATTGAAAAGTCTGCATGTTGAATTGGCAACTGAGGCGATTTGGTACAAAGGTTGCTGAATGGTTATCAATACGAAAGCCCCGGGGTGGCACTGGGACTTGTTCTGAGTGGAGCAGTGCAGATAGCTTGAAAATGTAATTTTGGAGTCTTTGAGACATCTTTTTCTTTCTGAAGATAAGTTAAATGCTTCTGTGGAATTTAGAAATAATGAGTTTGCCTAAAGGAGTAGTCTCTCCTGCACCCATGCTCTTTTTTTTTTTTTCCATATTACTGATGTCTTGGGACATTATGACTGAAAATGTTGACCTTAGCTTAATATTTGTGGTCAGTTGAAATGGACATGATTGTTTGCTTCCTGAAGTTTGGACAGTGAAAAGAGACTCATCAGTTTAACTTTGCCAAATCTTTGTTGACGTTTCTGCTTTTCACATGTCTCAGTATTTAGTTGGCAAAAGATTCAGGGAAATAACTTGCTAATCTTTGTTTAACTGATAATATTTTTCTTTCTTTCCAGGCTCAGTAAAGATATTAAGTTGAAAATAATGTCCTCAGTTTGACTGCACACATGCATGCATTTCAGTTTCTTTTTAAGTGTATTTTGAAGTGCTGGAAGCTACAGTTGTTTTTACATAAAACCTCAAAGAAACACAGAGAAATCTAAGCAGTTGGAATTGATCTTTATATTTCTTGAGAAATGACAAATGCCTAAACACTGAATGATTCTCTCCTTATCCTGTCTGTGGGTATTCAGAGAATGACACACCTCAGGTCTTTGGGGTCTTAAGATGATAACACATTTCAGGACTGGAAGACAGGCCTGAATTTTAGGTGATGATTACTTGAAGCTGAGTTGTTGCTGATTTCCAAGAAACTTCCTCTGAAGTTAGAACCACCTGTATTTGTTTCTTTTTGTAGTCCACCACGTATTAAAGATGAACCAGATGATGATGGGTTTTATGCATCTCCTAAAGAGGACTCCAAACCCCTGAAGAGACCTCGAGAAGATGATGAGTAAGTGGTGTGGGTGCTGGTGACTGGGATGATTGCTTTTAGTTTAAGAAGGTAACATTGAGGGAGCAGGTGGGATTTCAGGTTGTCAGCACAAACTTATTCAAATGGGTGACTGGAGGTTTGAGACCAGGCTCCTTAATGCTGTTACAAGTTCTCTGAGCAGGACAAAGATACTATCTGTGGTGTCCAAGGCAAAATGCCATTAACTACTTCTGCAGATGGTGCTGTAAAATGTTGCAGAGCTAGTAAATAAAAAGAAAAGGAACCCAGAAGGTAGATAAGACACCAGTGAAGATTGTAAAACATAAATCTGAGCAAGTGAGGTATTAATTCTAGCTAAGTGGCTGCAGTGGTTTCAACTGGGTGAGGGAATGACTGCACAAGAGGCATAAAATGCATTGTCAGCCTGTTTGGGAGTGGGGGGAGGTTTGCCTGCACTGCTGGGCAAGATTCACGTAGAGTTTAAATATGACATGGGTTATACTGAGTTTTTTTGTCTCTAAATCTAAGGAAAAATATATATGATGTTTGTCCAGCATAGCAACCTACCCAGTAAAATAAAAGCCCAGTTACATCATACTGTGATCTGTCACCATCTGTGTGCATCCAGCTCTTCAGGTAGTGTGACCTTATTAGCAGTCTGGAGTTAAAGGGTTGGAAGGGTTTAACCATAGTGTGGCATTCTGTTCTTAGGTGGTGCTTCATCTTCCAAGAGAGATGGGTGTGACATCTTTTGTGCAATCATTTGTTGCCTTCTGCTAAGTTTTTGTCACCTCCCATCCACATCTGCAATGGAAAGATTAAGAATTTGCCAATAGTCAGTTTTGCTATTTTGAGGATTAGGGGGGGGGATGCAAAAAGTGAACCTTCTGGGTAGATCCCAGACAATTACATGCAAAAAGAGTTGGTTGGGGTTAAAATGTGCCACTAAAATTTTGCCCATTTCTCCCATCTTATAACCACTTGGTGGCTATTAATGTGTTTGAATAGATTCATCAAGGAATATTTTTGTTTCAGCAGCCTGAAACTTATAGGGGCTGTTCTGTTAGATAGAGAGTGTTTAGTCTTCAGACATTGGGGCATAAAATTATATTCTTCAGAAATTAAACATGCCAGAAATATTGTGAACTTGTGCGTACAAACTTTGTATATGTATGACTTTATTTTTTGTACTGGAAAATTGATTCTTTTCATCAACCAGTCTTTTTGTTCTTACAGTGTTGAGTACAAACCCAAGAAAATCAAAACAGAAGACATCAAGAAAGCAAAGAAAAGGAAACAAGAGGAAGAAGAGGTAATGTGAAAGACAGGTCTGTTTCTATGATCAAGAAAAGCAAGACTGACAATTTGGTATTGAATTATGCAGAGCAGGGGGAATCTGATCCAAGGGGAAGGAGGCAGGAGCCAGTCTGCATGTGGTAGATTCCCACCTATGGTGCAGGTTAAGGTGCAGTCATGATACTATGAGCTAGACTTGCCACTTACCAGGTGAGGCCAAATAACTGGCTGTGTGTACACTTCGCTTTTCCAAGTGTAAAGTAGAAGAATTTGGCTTTAAACCTAAGTGGGACCATCAGCAGACCTTGACTTAATAGGGGTAATCTAAGAGCACATCCATGTAGTGAGGCTGCAGCAGTCCAGTTGTTTTGGTCAAGCTTGTGTGCCTCAAGAGAGAGTCTTTTAGTTTTAAAACATCATTTTGGGGGGGAGGGAAATAGTTCTTTTTGTAACAGTTACTTTCTCATTTTGCAGGACAGCAAAGCAAAGAAAGCCAAGAGCAAAGATAAGAAAATCCCTGAAGCAGACAAGAGAAAGAAGCCTAAAAAAGAGGAGGAGCAGAAATGGAAATGGTAATTATATTTTAGTGATAGAGTCTGCCCTCTGCACCTGGACTTTCCCTGTTACCTCCCATGCTGACTAATTAGCACATCTGCTTTTCTTTTTCATTGATTCATGAGGATTTGCTCTGTGTAATTGGCTTGTGTACTGGTACACTCTTAAAAATATCTTGTTCACTATGTTCATCCTCTGAAATAGAAGTGAAATACCTTTTTGGGTATACCTAAAACAGGAAATAAGGTTTTTTGTAGTGTTGGTTTTTGTTGGTGTCTTTTTTTTCTTTTCTATCTGTAGGCTGTAAAGGCTACCCATATTGATCAGATAGCAGTGTCCTTGTGCCAGCTCCTTGCTGACAGTCTTCAGAGCAATATGAAAATCTGTGAGCTTTGGGACTTAGTAGGAATATTTTAAAATGTTCAGGTGCATTGACTGTATACTAGTAGGGTTTATCTGTGTTACATAGAGAGGACAACATGAGAAGGTATCTTCCATTGTATTCTAGATGGATGTCAGCTTTGTGCCTCTCAAAACTGCTCCTGCCTCTTAAAATTGGTAAAGTGACCAGTTAAGCTTGGGCTCCTTGGAAAAATCAATTTTGAAGTTTTGAATAGAAAGCACTTTCTGACTTGCCCCAGATCCTCAAGTAGCATCACTGAGCAACTGGAGTTGTGCTTTCACTCACTCTTCAATTTTTTTAGAACCATTTCTAAATACATCTGAACTTCATGGTTCCTTGGGAAGCTAGGAAGATAGGCCTGTGCTGCATCAGTACTGCTCTTTGTAAGAAACCTACTGGATTTTTTTCCTTAAACTATCCTCAGTGATTTAAGCAATTGTTATTGCTGGATTTGAGCCTTAGTATTTCCCTCAGTTTAATGCGTATGTGGTTCTTAAAAGTGTATTTGTTCTTTGCACTCCTATAGTCTCCTGTAATGTATTTTATGACCTTTTGGGGATGATGTTTCAATGGGCTTTTTCATTCCTCAGATCATTTGGCTGTCTTTTAATAGATCTGTAATGTTGGGCAATGCCTTTTCAATCTTCTCCCATCCTTTCAGGTTCAGTCTTTCACCATTTTATTGTCACTCTTNTGCTTCAGGGATTTTCTTATCTTTGCTCTTGGCTTTCTTTGCTTTGCTGTCCTGCAAAATGAGAAAGAAACTGTTACAGAAAGAACTATTTCCCTCCTCCCCAAAATGATGTTTTAAAACTAAAAGACTCTCTCTTGAGGCACACAAGCTTGACCAAAACAACTGGACTGCTGTAGCCTCACTACATGGATGTGCTCTTAGATTACCCCTATTAAGTCAAGGTCTGCTGATGGTCCCACTTAGGTTTTAAGCCAAATTTTTCTACTTTACACTTGGAAAAGCGAAGTGTACACACAGCCAGTTATTTGGCCTCACCTGGTAAGTGGCAAGTCTAGCTCATAGTATCATGACTGCACCTTAACCTGCACCATAGGTGGGAATCTACCACATGCAGACTGGCTCCTGCCTCTTAAAATTGGTAAAGTGACCGGTTAAGCTTGGGCTCCTTGGAAAAATCAATTTTGAAGTTTTGAATAGAAAGCACTTTCTGACTTGCCCCAGATCCTCAAGTAGCATCACTGAGCAACTGGAGTTGTGCTTTCACTCACTCTTCAATTTTTTTAGAACCATTTCTAAATACATCTGAACTTCATGGTTCCTTGGGAAGCTAGGAAGATAGGCCTGTGCTGCATCAGTACTGCTCTTTGTAAGAAACCTACTGGATTTTTTTTCTTAAACTATCCTCAGTGATTTAAGCAATTGTTATTGCTGGATTTGAGCCTTAGTATTTCCCTCAGTTTAATGCGTATGTGGTTCTTAAAAGTGTATTTGTTCTTTGCACTCCTATAGTCTCCTGTAATGTATTTTATGACCTTTTGGGGATGATGTTTCAATGGGCTTTTTCATTCCTCAGATCATTTGGCTGTCTTTTAATAGATCTGTAATGTTGGGCAATGCCTTTTCAATCTTCTCCCATCCTTTCAGGTTCAGTCTTTCACCATTTTATTGTCACTCTTACAGATGCACCTTTAAAAAGAAAATTATTCTGTAGTGTTTATATAGTCTTTGAATATTTCTCTTTGATTGTCACAGCTTCCTCAGAACATCAGGTCTTGGTTTATTTTTCTTTACACTTGTGTGCTTCCTTAGAAATCTGGTGTTCAGATCCCTTCCCAAAACTCTCCTGATTTGTTTTTAGGGGGAGGGCAATCCACTTTTTTCTTGATCCCTTTGCCAGCCTGTTTTTAATGTGCTTTGACATTAACAAACAACAGGGACCTGGAGCCCTGGGAAGCTACAGGAGATCTTTAAGCCTTAACGATCTGTTGTCTTTTTGTCTTTGTCTCAGCTGCCCTTGCTGCTGCTGTCTAACTTAATATTCTGTTATCACAGCTCCCTTTTATTGTAGTCTGTATCCTTCAACAGCAAACCTATGCTGGAAAGCCAGATTGTTCTCCCTCACCTGCCTTGGTTGGCAGCACAGTCCCAGGTAGCTGTGTTAAGCTCTGCCATTTGTGCTGACTGTGGAGGAAATCTGCTTTTGAAAGCATGTTTTGTAAAATTTGGCAGCAGGTTTCTGCCTATGTTCCTGTCATCCATCTGCAGCTGTGTGTAGCTCTGTCTTTGCTGGACTAGGGCCTGATCTGCACCTCAGTGGTGTCTCTTAAGGGCATTTTATTTTTTCCTCTGAGCCAGTTTTCTGAATGTCTGAGTTCTTTCTTTTGGTTTTTGGGGGTTTTTTTTTGGCTGCTTCCTCAAGTGCTTGCTGCCTTGAGCATTTCTATCCTCACTCATGTGAATACTTGATGCTAGACATTCCCAAGGCATTGGTGGCCTCGTTCATCACCATGTGGAGTTCTTTTAGAGGTCATTTTCACACCCTGTCAGCCTGTGAACAATATGTGATCTGAAAGTAGACCTTATGAGCACTTCTCCCACCTTGTGTTACAGCAGGTTCATTTCTTTGAGGGATGTTCATATTCTGAGGTAGATTCTGCTTTTTCCTAAGAATCTTCTCCATTTTCATTCCTCTTGAAAACCTCTCTCCTAACATTATGGCCCTGAGCCACCTTGGTATTCTTAGAAAGGTTTGATACTGGATTTTTCTGAGGAACTGGTTAGCACAGTTTCTGCTGAAATCATTCCTAATAGGCAGTGCTTTCCTTGCTCTCCCAAAATAATTTGCAGAACATTAGAAGCAGGAGCTACTTTGGACAGAGTTGCTGTAGTGGGTTTTTTTTTTTTGTTTAAAACCAGTTGAGGATGAAAAATCAGCTAGACTCAGGAGGCTCAGTTTTACCTTTTATCTTAATGCTTACATACAAAGTTTAGAAAGGTGCCAATGGGATTAGGAGAGGTTTGTGATATTTTTGTGGCAAACTTTCTTTTAGCTTTTGGCCTTGTAGCCCTCCCAAAAGGCACAATGTACTTCAGCTGTCTATTTAAACAACTGCCTTTCCTAGTACTCCTTTGGCATGTGTCCTTTGTAAAAAAAAACAGAAATGAGTAGAGGAACAGAATTTCTCATCAAGTAAAATACCATAGTGTTAAATCTTAAAAAGCCAAAGCTGAAAAGCAAGAATGACAAACCTGTGCTGTAAAGTTGTAGCTACTGAATGATCTCCTATTTTTCTTCTTATTGGAATAAAAGTACTTATTGTCAGAGAAGAAAACCATCTTCTGGCTGGTTTAGATTTGTTTTGCTGGAAGGATCTTCTGGGTGGAAGAACCTATGCCTATATTTGACAAAATATTTAGGTTTCTAGCTTCTAATTAATCTAAAAAACCCTAATCATTAGGAATATAAATATCTAGATTTCAAATGTCAATATTAGTTCCTTGTATCAACACAGTTTACTTAATCCTTCATCCCAGCCAGGGACTGAAATCCAACATGCAAGTTTTATACTGGTGCTGTGGTCAAAGTTAGTGCCTTTCTAAATGCAGTGAAGTGTTGTGTCCCATGCAATTGTTGTTTTTCCTAAATTATCGAGGAACAGGAAGAAGAGAAGCATTTTGAATGTCTTGTAGCAGAAGCTGTTTGCTCTGTACAGTGCTTATCTTCTGCCCAGTGACTCTATTATCTCAGCAGGGATGAAGTGATCTGTGTTTGTACACTGCACATCTCCTCCCAGCTGCTGTTGCACCCAGAACATGACTGCTCCATAGACACTAGAGGGAAGCTTAGACTCTTATTTTATTGTCAGGACTCCACAACAAAGTTGTCTGGGCAATTCAAAGACCAAGTGCTGTGACAGGTTAATGATCTTCCAGTTGATTAATCACTATGCTAAAAAAGCCTTTCTCAGCAGGGAATCCTATGCCAGCAGCATGCAGCAGAAATGTTCTGATAATCATGAAAGAGGTGTAAAGGGGAGGAGGGTGGAGTCAGTGGCTTGAGTACTGGGAACTGGGGGGAGGATACTGGCCTGGTGGGACCCCTTGTCTCTGTAGATGAATTGCTGTCCCTGTGAGTTTGTTCAGCTGGAATGTGGGATTGGTGGTGCCTACCTGGCTGTATTGTGATACCTAATGCATCACATGCAAAATGTTTTTATAGATGTGCTTTAAGGCAAGTTTGCAATTTCCCTCTGCTACTCTGTTTTAGTTCAAACGTGCTTTTCTTACCCAAAAAACTGGAGTGAAGTTTAAATGACAGAGCAGGTTTTAGTCTTTCTTGTCCATGCAGGTTTGTTCCCATTTAGGTCGTAAATGAACATCTGTTTCTTTATCTCTGCCCTTAATGGTGTACTTGTCCACAACTGAAAGCAGCTGCATAATACACTACAGTTGTTTGGCTTTGCTGAGCAGACATCCTGGACCTGGTGTGAGATCACAGCTGACTCTGATCTGGCATGATCCTGGATGGTTTACAAGACAGTTCTTCATTTTTCTTAAGTTCTCAGCTTTTTCAGCTCTGTGATTTTGTGAAAAGAGCAGCAAGCAGGAGGTGATGTGTCATCAGATAAGCTCAAGGTGTTCTGTTCATGGACATGGCTGCACTTCTTTAAAAATTAAAAAAAAAAAAGAAAAAAGAAGGAAAAAAAGAATAATTACATGGTGACTGTGCATTGAATATGTGTACATGGTCTGTGCCTGAAAAGCAATGATTTCTTGCTGATTTTCTTTAGCACACTCTTACACCACATAGTAATAAAGGAGCTTAAAACTGTATTGGTTCCTATTTCTGTCTTGAAGGTGGGAAGAAGAGCGCTACCCTGAAGGCATTAAATGGAAGTTCCTAGAGCACAAAGGTCCTGTATTTGCTCCACCATATGAACCTCTGCCTGAAAATGTCAAGTTTTATTATGATGGTGAGTTAATCTGTGTTTCCACTTGCTTGGAAGAGAAATAAACATTCTCAGGGTATTGTGGTGTTCTTCCGGGGACTGAAGAGCTGAGGAGGTGGTTTTGTTTTCCTGGCTGGCTTCAAAGAAGTTCCTTAACAGCTAAGTGAAGGAATGATCTGTGGAAGTAAAGAAACAGCTTGCTGATTTCTGCTAACTAAGTTGACATGAAGAAGAACTTCTTCTCACTCTGTTATGCTGGTAAATCTCTCAGGTTCCTAAACAGTCTGATGAGCATGTCTTTTGCTGGAGGGTAGTGTATAACCAGTAGAATACATAACTGTAGTTCATTGCTGGTTGCCTTCAGGCTTCGTCTGTTTTCTTTAACCTTATGAATTGCAACTCCCATCATCTGTGATGAAATTCATGATCATTTGGTGGCAGGAGTGGAATAAAAGACTCCTGAATTTTGATACAGATGGTTAAGGTCCTGTAGGAATGCAGGGGATGACCCTGGCCTCAGGGACACAGTCCTGTGGTGTAAGTCGTGGTCCATGGTGTCCTCTAGAACTAATTGATGTGGGATTCTAATATGCTGGGCTGACTGGTTGTTAGAGGCTCATGTGGAAGGGATTATAAGATGTGATGCCTGCTGGAGACTAGACTTGATGACCCGTGTGTTTCCTTTTAGTCTTGTGATCATGTTAAATGAAGGATCAAATTAACCCAGGATTGAATTAAGTGGGAGGTATTTGAATGGATGAAAACATAATTTTTGGTGAATGGACATCTGCGCATGGAACCCTTCCAGGAGCAACGTGCTGTTTTCATGTGACATGACACAGTGTTTTTTAAATACTGAGGAATAGGTGGGATTCATTCTCAGCAACAGTCTAGTGAAATAAACATATAGCATCCTATAAAGGCTATCTCCAAGACAGTACCACAGTGATCAGGGATGTCTTACAGATTCCTTTCTTACAGTTTGGTAAGAGCTTGATACAAAGTTGGCATTTTTTTTTTTTCCTCTATTGAAGGATGTGTGATATTTCTCTTGCTGTCTAGAGGAGGGGAGAGGGGCAAATTGCACTTAGCTATCCTGTCAGTGCAGGCAGCCATAAACTTATCTTGTGTCTATCCATTTATTTCACAAAATCTCTAGGAGGTGCTTGAATTTTTTCAACATTTGTCTCTGTCTTGGCAGAAATTCCTCAGCAGGCTCAACAGTTACAGGGTGGTCAGGATTGGGGGGGAAGAGTCACATAATCACATAAGTCTTCCTCGAGAAACCAGGCAAAAAATCAGATGTCTGATTTACACAGCAGCTGCTGAGAGCTGCTGTCTGTGCTCACAAGGCATTGTCTAATTTCAAGATTATCCTAGGATGATTTGTGGGGTCCAATAATCATGCTCTGGCTGGCCAGCCAGCTGCCAGGCTGCAGGATCTCACTGGAGGAATCTGTCCCTTGCCTGGAGACTGCTTTGCACTGAGACTGCCTGTTTTCATCCAACATAATGACTGCTGGATCTATTGTTAGTGCTTACAATACCAAACTTGGTGAAGGAGCTAGAAATGCCAAACCCATCTTTTGAGGCTTGACTGTCTGCTTGGGGGGGTTAACAAGCTGCTGCTGATACCCAGAGGTGGCTTCAGCTTGCATGTTTGTCTGTTGATGGGGCAAGGTAGGAGAGCAGATGGAGAAAGTTGTGTTTCAGTCTCTTCTGCTTCTCATGTTGTCACCCCCCCCCCCCC
>JAAWXA010000023.1:10142527-10161296 GCA_038090715.1 Florisuga fusca
CCCCCCCCCCCCCCGACTGCTCTCTGGTTTTTAGTTTTCTAAGTGAAGAAACTAATATTCACAGCCCTGGAATAAATACCTCTTTTTCTTTTCCAGTGCAATCACTGAGAGCCTTTTCAAACCTTTGTAAGAAAAAGAAGAAATTCAGTCCTTAGAAACACATTTTAAAGTAATTAGATAAAGATGACTGAGCCTTCAGCAATTTGGGAAAAGTATCAGTCATTTTAGCCCCAGAATGTGTATGTTGCTAACTTGATGGCCTCTTTTAAGCTAGACTTGCAGCCTGGAAAAACTGTTTCCCTTGCTGTCTCTCCCTTCCCCCATTTCCTGTTACAAGCAAACAAATGCTGTGTTTTAGGTTGCAGCTTAAAAATTGGCAGAGTTATTGTTGATTTAATTTAATTGTAGAATATACTCAGATTATTGGGAGGACTTTTGGCTAAGTTCTTTTTTACGAGGGTTTATAGATTTTAAGGCTTTATAGATTACTCCCATGGTTTAATTTTGGAGATGATGCAGCTTTTAAAAACGTAGTAAATCTGAAGTGTGGTCTTTTTCTCCAAGAGCGTAGAAACAACCCTGAATTGATTTTTGTGCAGTAAAATGCTTCTTGAAAAATCCACAGGTGTTGACTGTCTGCCACCCCACTGGGACTTTAAATATTTCTTGCAACTAGCTGAAGATGTGAGCTGCATGCAAAGTCCTTCACAGGGGTCACTGCCACCTCACGTGTCATCAGGAATGTGATCTGGACCAAAAAGCTGCTCCAGAGGAATGTTAGATATTGAATCCACAGCTTCAGTGTTGCAGCAGCCTCTTTTCCCTTGTGTTTTCAAGTCTTTCCTTGCAGCACTTCCACTCTGTACTGCAGTCTTGCAGATAAACTGAAATGTGATCTCACCACTCACTCAAAGCTCAGTCTTTGGTAGAAATTGCTAGCTTTGGAGCCACAGGAGCACATTCCCACAGCAAAGGGAGAGATTAGCAGAATCCTGACATGTTTCCCTGCAGTGAAGGGGAGTTAAATATTTGGCATCAATTTCCAGCCTATTTGTGGTATATACATAGGAAGGGCTCTTCCTGGCTAGAAATAGCTGAAGGCTGGAAGGGATGTTCCACAGCAGAGTCCCATGGTGGGTAGGAGAGAAATACAGAGAGTGTATTTCCCATATGTCTGAGTCCAGGAATATGAAATTTAATAAAAACCCTTGCCTCTCTCACTTCAAACAGCAGGATCTCCCCAGGAGCATACACACCACTGGGGTGTCTCAGCATAGGGTTTCCTGCAGGAGGCCTTTTCCCCTTCCTGCCCTGCATCTCTCAGACCTGTCTCATCAGTTTGTGATTGCTTTTTTCAGTGTTTATATTCTAGAGGAAACTTTTTTTCCAAAATGTTTGTGATGAAAGTCAAGCAATTGTGCTCCTGTATTTCCTTTGGCAATTCAACTTGCTGTGCTATGTAACATTTTTAAGAAAAACTTGTCTGTTTTAAAAATACAGTGTCCTTTAAGGTAGTTACTGTGGCCTCTCTCTGGCTTCAATTCCTGTTTATCATTTTCTTTAAAAAGAAAACCTTTCTTTGTAGGAAAAGTCATGAAGCTGAGCACCAAAGCAGAAGAAGTTGCCACATTCTTTGCAAAAATGCTTGATCATGAGTACACTACAAAGGAGGTCTTCAGGAAAAACTTTTTCAAAGACTGGAGAAAGGTATGAACATAGTGCCTGCAGGCATGGCCATGGCCAGTGTCACCTCAGCACTGGGCAGTGAAAAGGGACTGCTGTTCCCTGCACAGCAAAGTTAGCTTCAAGCAACTGAAAGCCTCAGATCGTGGCTGTGAAGTTCCAGTTTATCCTGTGGTTACTCAGTGCTCGTAGAGAACAGACCACTGGAATGCCAGCACTCCGTGTCCTCTGCTTCTTGTCCTTTTTCTCTTTGACCTTGAACATGTGCAAAAGTTTGGGGATCCTTGGGGGTTTGTTTTGAGAACCTGTCTTGTTCCTGTTTAAACTGCCTGGGGTAGGGTGAGTTCTACTGTACATAAAAACTTACTCTATGAAAACTTAAAGTGCTACTTTCTTTCTTCAAGGAAATGACCTCTGAAGAGAAGAGCACTATCACCAGCCTCAGCAAGTGTGACTTCACCCACATGAGCCAGTATTTCAAAGCTCAGTCAGAAGCTAGGAAACAGATGTCCAAGGAGGAGAAACAGGTACCAGAGGGATTTCTAGGAGACTTCTCGATTTTTAGCTGCCTTCTTCCTTGTGTAATTATTCCTCTGCCTGCCTTGCCATTTGTAAGTCAGTGTTTACTGGCTTTCAAATTTTTACATTTGTGTTAACTGTAGGAATATTTACTGTGCAGCTCAGGTAAGGCAAAGCCCTGTTTAGAGCTGAATCTTCATCCTGACTTTAGACATGGGAGCCTTGGTCCCTGGTCTGTAGTGATCCTCAGCTGGGGACAGATTTTTCATTTTAGAAACTCTTGACTTTGGAAGGCAAAATTTTGGACAGTGGAAGTGATGCAGCAGTGACATTAGCAAATAAAAGGGGAGAACAAACCTGAAGTTAAACTTAGTGCATTTTCCTGAGGGAAGAAAAGAAAGAACTTTGTTTTCCACTAGCATGACTACAGTGGCTTGTGGGGACAGAATTAAATAGTTTTTAGATGACTGAGACTTACTGCAATGGGAGTTGGAAACTTGCCCCAAGTTCTCAGTTGCTCTTTTGCAATGCCACAGTAACTGCCCTGTGAGTGAGGGGGATTGTGGCCTTCATGGTCAGAGGGCTCCCACCAAAAGAGAGCCCATGCCTTCTTGCTGTTCCCATTTGAGAAAAGAGGGTGAGCCCTCCTCAGTTCTGCCCGTGGTGGCCACTATAATGAAACAGAAGTGGCTTTTTCTGTTTGGTTCTAAGCTGCCAGGGCAGCCTGCGGGTCAGATGTTTTATACTGAGCTGCAGTGTTTTAATTTTTCCTTCTATATAATTGGAGTTCAAGCACAGAAGTATGGAGTGAAATCTCAGCACATTTTTCCTTAGGAGGCTGTGTTCTACTTACAAGACCATTTGCTGACACAAGCTTGACATGTGGCAGACTGGAGACATTCCTCTGCCTGCTTTCTGATGCCGAGTTCAAACACAGAAGTCTGAGTTTTTATACATAAGCAAGATACAAAGTCTGGTGGATGTCAAATGCTGAATGTAGACTGTAAAGCAGCAGTGCATTGCTGGAGCTGCCCTTCTAGCTGTGGTATATAGATCTAAATGTCTCTCTTGTGGCAAAATTGCAGATGTCCTCATCAGCCCTAATCTTTTTCTCTCAAATACAAATTTTCACATATTTTTCCCCTTTTTTTTTGTTTTTGTTTATGCTCCTTGTATTTTGTGAACACTTTTCTGGACAGTGTGCTGCTCTATATGTTGATCCAGCACTTGGCGTGATGGGAATCTGGTTCTGAGTTGAGTCTTCAGCATTAATGTGGTGCAAAGAGCAAAATTTTTAAAGATTTGGCATTCAGAATTGTGCACGGTGATGGGTATAGCATATCATCTTTGCTTTTGGCTTTTTCCAGAAAATCAAAGAGGAGAATGAGCGACTATTGAAGGAATATGGTTACTGTGTGATGGACAACCACAAGGAGAGGATTGCCAACTTTAAGATTGAACCCCCGGGTCTCTTCCGAGGTCGTGGGAACCATCCCAAGATGGGCATGTTGAAGAGACGCATCATGCCAGAAGACATCATCATCAACTGCAGCAAGTGAGCACTGGGTGCTTCACACCTTACCTCTGCTTTCTAGCTAGGATAAGTTTTTCCAAAATCCTGTAGAAGTTGATATACAAGCACATAGAAATACACATGCTGCTCATCTCACTCTTACAAGGAGGAGAAACTGAGGCATACAAGCAAAGACACTGAACAAGGCTGTCCCAGGTTTCATGTTGAATTTTGTCAACTTCTTTTCTTCCTCATCCCTACACATCCTGCAGCTGTCCAAGCAGTCTTTCCAGCTGATATTGCCAGAAATTAATTTTCTTCTAGATCGCTTGCCCTACTTTGTCTTCCTTGATGCTGAAGGCTGAGGTTTGGTGGGCTTTTTATTCTATCTTGTCCTTAGAAGTGTCCACACTATTGCAGTGTCCACAAATCAAAGCTGGTCCTACCAGTTTGTGTTCCCACTATAGTACAATTTTTCAGGAGATATGTATTGATAACAGTTACATTTCTGATTTTGATTGACTTAATTTCCTAACTGTGGAAATACATAGTTATGTTCCCTCAGTTTTTTCTCTGTGCTTTCTTTGTGGGGTTGTATTCATTCATTTCTCTATTCTGATGCTGTGAAAGTCTCCTTAAACAGTTTTTATTTGCTGTTTTCTAACTCTGCAGGGATTCAAAGATCCCTGCCCCTCCACCAGGACATAAATGGAAGGAAGTCAGGCATGATAACAAGGTTACCTGGCTGGTTTCATGGACTGAGAACATCCAAGGCTCTATCAAATACATCATGTTGAACCCTAGCTCAAGAATTAAGGTAAAGATCTATTTTTTTAAAAAAATCTTACTGCTCATGTCTTCAAGAAACAAATGTAGCTGTAGGCTAGGAGAGAGATAGGAAAACAAAGCTGTCTTGCTGGTTTTCCTACACTGACTGAAAAACACATGAAAGTTTCTGTGCTTCTGTTTGCCTTAAAAAGAAAGAATACAATTGCTGCACAGGAGAGCAGATGAAATCTGGAAAATTTCTATTGAAAAGTATCATTGTGTCATTCCTAGTAGGAATCCTTTACTCTGTGTAAACCTAAAAGGCAGCAATTTATGGACCAGACTTACTCTGGTGAGTATTTTATCTGTGTTTGGTGCTAACTTCTCCTGATTGTGCAATGAAATTATAACCATGGTTGCTAATTAGTCAATTGTAAAATGAAAAATGTGGCCAGGCCAGGCTACTGGCAAAGAAGGCTGTCAAGGAGCTATTAGGAAAACAAATCCTGCTGTGGAAGGAAAGACATTCAACAAATCAATTCCATAAGCAGTAATAAACCTGTTGAAACATAAGTAGCTTTCATTTTTGAGGGTAAATTTTAAGTTGTTCCTCATTAGGGCTTTTTTCAAGAGATTTTTCTCCTAAATTGGAAACAAGGGGTTGGTCCTACAACTATAAGCAAAAATCTCTATTCCTTTTGAATTCATGCTCTCTTTATTGCAATGGCTTGAATATATGGTAATGATGATGACCCATTGATGTTGCTTTTACCTTTTATGGGTGTTTAATTACATAGCTGAAAGAACATAAGTGCCATCTGATCAAAGCAGAGGAAACCATTTGTATGTTTAGAAGCAGGGAAGTCATAGTATCTTTTGTGTCTTTATAGTTGCTTCCACAGAAGTGTTCAATATCATGGAAATGTGAATTACCTGCAGCTGTGCAGCAGCATGGCTTGAAGCTGAGGAGTTCAGCAGCAAAATCTCATTGCTTTTGTAAACTGAGATCATTTGCCAAACACAGACTTACAAAGCCTTGAGATGCAGATTGGAACTGGTCCTTTGCCTGCTTTCTGATGCTGATTCTATTCCAACTTGCTCTGCAGGGGGAGAAGGACTGGCAGAAGTACGAGACAGCCCGGAGGTTGAAGAAGTGTGTAGATAAAATCCGAAATCAGTATCGAGAAGACTGGAAATCCAAAGAGATGAAAGTCAGGCAGAGGGCTGTGGCACTGTACTTCATTGACAAAGTAAGGATCATGCACCAGCACCCTTTCCTTACCTTTCCTCTCCTGTTGGGAACACTCAGGAATGCTGTGTGTCTGATCCTAAGGCAGAATTGAGTCCAGTTGCTATAAGGTATCCTGAGACTTCCTGGTCGGCAGGCTCCCATCTCCTTTTGCTTCCCATTGACTGGAATCCAGAGCAATGAACTATTGTCCTAAACATGGCTATTACAGGCAGTATTTTGGTTCAGGCAAAATTCACAGCCTGGTTCCAGAATCACCCAGTTGGATTACTGGGAAGTTTGTGTGGACCTTTTGTCTTCAGCTGTTTCAGTTTTCCTGCTGGGAATTTCTGTTTGTTTGTCACCTCTTTAATTTGAGGCCACAGTCATGAGATTTCATATTTATGCTAATTTTTTCACCACAGAGACTTGTGAAGATTCCATTGTACCAATGGAGTTAAAGCTATTTAAACCCAGTTTCTAGCCTTGTGATTATTTGTGTAACTCAAAGTGTCCTATGTGCTATTTAAAGTGTGCTATTTAGTGTGCAATGAAGAGGTAGGACCATCGAAATGGTCAGCTGAACTTCCTCACCTTGTATCAGGTTGAGTTCACATGGAAGTCAGTTTGATTTTTTTAAAAATACCAAATCTTTTGCAGTGGCTTTCCATTCTGGTACATTAGTAGATTTCTGGCTTTAGTGCAGGGTTCTTTATAACAGATCTAAAGACATTTAAGGTAGATTTTACTAGAATTTTGAAAATGTCAATTTTATCCACACAAATGTGTTTTCTCCTCTTTTTTTACGTGTACTCCTGCTTCTAGGCCAGTGTCTGAAAGCTGCTGGTATTTATACATTACTGGGGTAGTTTGAAATGCTTACATCTCTTTTTTTGATATAAATGTAGCTTGCACTGAGAGCTGGTAATGAAAAAGAAGAAGGAGAGACAGCTGACACCGTGGGCTGCTGCTCTCTGAGGGTAGAACATATCAAGCTGCATCCTGAACTGGATGGCCAGGAATACGTGGTTGAGTTTGACTTCCTTGGGAAGGACTCCATCCGATACTACAACAAAGTCCCTGTTGAGAAGAGGGTAAGGCACCTCCACAAACACACAGAATGGCAGAAAAATGTATCTACCATCCAAGACCTCTTTTCTGTGCAAAGTTAATTCCTTGATTTCTTTGTCATCCACCACTTTTAAATCTGCTGTGATCCTGACCTCGTTCCAGAATAAATCCCTGTGCAGCAGTGTGAACCTGGAGGGCACTATCTGAAAATACTGTTGGTTTTGTGGGTGTGACAGCTTCACATCTGGCCCACAGCTCTGCAAGTCAGCACAGTATGCTGTGCCTAGTGCCCAAAAACAGTTCACTGGTGCCCGAAAACAGTTTAAGTGGCTCCCTGGCAGTGTTGCTCCTGATGTATTACTGCTACCCAGTGCTGTCAGGTCAGTGTGTCTGAAGTCACTGGTTTTCTTTTCCTGCAGGTGTTCAAGAATCTTCAGCTGTTCATGGAGAACAAGCAGCCTGAGGATGACCTCTTTGACCGCCTCAATGTAAGCACGTGGGGGATGGTGAGGGCAGAGCACCAGAACAGGCTCTCACTCTGCAACAGGCAGCAACAGCTCTTCTGTTCCAGAAATGGTTTCAGTGGCAGTTTGCTTCCAGAGCTGGCTTGAGCAGCCTAAAAGCAGTGAGAGTTCTTCAATCCAGTGTCACTGTGCCCACAGGTTCCTGGAGTGATGGGCTATGGTCCTGATGAGCCTGGCTGGCTCTGACTTGGGAAGGTTTTTTCAGAGTTCAGAGAAGACAATTGTGTGAGGTGACAGATTTTCAGATGCCATCTCCATCTGCACATTTGGCTCTGTGGGAGCACTGTGGTGGTTCAGGCACCTTTCTACCTGTTCAGAACCAAAACCTCAACACTGAACAAAATTTATTTGGCCACTTGTGGTACTTGATACCAATCTCATACTTGTTGCTTCTTTGTTCACTTTGTCTGTGGTTTGAGTACTGTTGTGGTCAGGTCTGGGTACACTAGGGCTCAGCCCTGAGCTCCATGTCTTCATCAGCAAGTCTATACTGAGATTTCACAAATGCTGTGGTCAATTTTAGTGCTAACTGTCATCTCCTTTCTACTTTCTTAGACCAGTATCTTAAACAAACACCTTCAAGACCTTATGGAGGGACTGACAGCCAAGGTATTCCGTACTTACAACGCCTCCATCACGCTACAGCAGCAGCTCAAGGAGCTCACTAATCGTAAGTCATGTCCTTGAAACTGAGAGCAGATCTTACCCTGAAATACAGTCCTGGTTTTCTTGGCTTACCCACAAGTCTTGTCTCTGTACACCACTTCCTTGTTGCAGTTTTTTTCAGTGTAAATGTCAGACTGCTGAAGTCTGACCAAAAATCTGCTGCCAGACAATCTTTTGGAGTAGTTGAGCAGCACTGGGACAAAGCAGAGCTGACTTGTGAGCACACCAGGACATGCCAGCTAGTTTGTGTCTGTGCTTTACCAGATCTCTTATTTGCTTTCTGTTAACTGTAGAATGCTTTAGGTGGCAAGGCAAGGCAGCTGCACTAGTAACAGCCTCATGTTTCCTGGCTGCTCATTCACAACTTCTCCTGTCCAGCTCTGGTAGCTTGCATGTCAGCAACCTCACAAAGTGGGCACCTTAGACCTGTGAAGCCCAATAGTGTCTTGAGCAGTATGGTCCTGCCATCCACTGCTCTGAGCATGGATGTGCTTGCCCTGTCTCAATGAGTGGCAAATGATATGTTACTATTGAAGAAGCCATCCCAGGAGTCAAAACCCAGGGTGGAAGAGGTCAGACTCTTCCAGCTTTCATTAGAGCGCAGTTTTGCGACTGGCCCGTCAGAGGGGAAGGTCAGCTCTGCAGAGCTGGTGGGACACAGGCTGAGGGACTGCAGAGCCCTGGAGAACCCACTTGTTCACCACTTTCTTGTACTTTGCAGCGGATGACAACATCCCAGCGAAGATCCTTTCCTATAACCGTGCCAACAGAGCGGTTGCCATCTTGTGTAACCACCAGAGGGCTCCGCCGAAGACCTTTGAGAAGTCCATGATGAACCTGCAGAGCAAGGTACCCCCAGCCTTGCCCAGTCCTGGGCTGGGGCAGAGCTCCTCATGCTACCTCTCAGGAGTCACGTTTCCTTTCACTCGGGGTGAAATGGAAGCAGAGGTTGCTTTTCCCAGTTAGGAGTTAGTGCTGCATCTGCTCGGAAAGCAGAACTCCAGAGTAGTGAGCTGAAAGGGTTACTTCTCAGTCTGAGTTGTCTTTTACTTGTAAAGACCAAGACCAGACCCTCTTTATCTGCCTCCCATCCCATAGGTATATGTTCTGCTGCCATTGACACTTCAGAACAGCAGTCTCTAGCTCTGATTTGTGACCTCTAAAGAACCCGGAGTGGGCATCCACTCCTGTTGTCTGAGTCCCAGGCCACTGTCAGTGCAGGCTGTGTACATTGTACATTTTGCCCTCCTGACCTGACCTCTTCCTTTGCAGATTGTTTCTGATGAAGGCCATGAGGTCCAAAGGGGTTAGGTCTGTCCCTGGTCTGGCTTTAGAATAACCTTCACAATAAGAATTTCTGGTTTGGCACTGCAGTGTCCCCTGCTTCTGTAACACCTAACATGGCTGCCTTCACCTTAGATCTTAGAGCTTGGGGGATGTTTAAGGGGAATGGTTGAGCAGGGGCTGCAAAATGTTAAATCTCCCTGAATCCTAAACATACTGGAGGAGGACTGCCTGAAGCCTTAACAGCTTTCAGCCTGAAGGATTTGGGGCAAAAACTGGTTACTGCTGAGGGAACAGGAATCATCCTTTTGCGTTACCATCAGAGGTTGTGCTGGCAGGGTACAGTGGAGGCAGACAAGCTGCCTGTTGGCCAGTCCCAGACCAAGCCAGTTCATTTGCCTGCTTGGCTGTAGCAGTGTGAGAAACTCCCAGCACTTCCTTGTCTTTGGAAATGAGTGGGGCCCTGTTTCTGAGGGCAATATTTTACCATACTCAGTTTTGCAGAAATGGGTCTGAGTGCTGATAGATTCTAAACGTGGTCACAAACCCTCTCCTTTGGGTCACGCTGTCCAGGGATGACTGCCAGAGTTCTCAGCAGCATGTTCACAGTGATGCTGTCTGGTTTTGCCTCTCCTAGATCGATGCCAAGAAGGAGCAGTTGGCTGATGCCAGGAGAGAACTGAAAAGCGCCAAAGCCGATGCCAAGGTCCGGAGGGATGAGAAGTCTAAAAAGTAAGGCTGGTGTCACTAGGGTGTGTGGTGCTCCCAGTACTCTTGGCTCCAGATATGTCTGTCACCCTGTATTCTGTTTCCCAAGCCTGTGGTCTGGGAAGGCTCCCTCAAGCTTTCTTGTCCCCTCCTCATTCTGTGCATGGAGAAATGGCTTTCAAGTTGAGGACCATGGAGTGCTCTAATGCTGCACTGCCTGACAGACTCACTGGCATTAGTCTCTGCTCTGTCTCCCAAGCTGAGCACCAGTCAGCCACCCTGCTGCCCAGCACCAAGCTGAGAAATGGATCCAGCATGCAGCATTGCCATCTTTATGGGGAGCCAGGAGTTACACACTTGCACATGCTCTTTTCTGGGTTCTGTCCTGCTCTGTTGGAAGCCCACGGTGCAGATGATGTACTCAGACTGTGTGAGCTCTGCAGGATAGCCACAGGGGTGCTGAGTTAAGGTAGCTCTGAAAGCAGAATCACAGTCTAACTGTTCCAGAGGGGTAGGTGGGCTGGCTTTAGAGTGGATGTAGCATCAGAGCAGTTCCAGCTGTTGCTTTCAGCTCTTTGAAACAAAACTGTTGTTTAAGATTTCTGCTCTGCCTCTTTGAAAATGTCAGTTCTTAATTGCATGTGCTGAGAGTTCTGTGTCACCATCTGTGCTGACACAGCTGCCCTTCCTGTGGCTGGTGGCATTCCTTACCTTGTGCAAAATCCTTTTGGGTTCCCACAGTGTTGCCATCTCATCTCAATCCTAGCAGGGCATTAGGAATTTAAATGTTTTGATTCTTTACCACCCCAGGACAGTGGAGAGCAAGAAGAAAGCAGTGCAGAGGATTGAAGAGCAACTGATGAAGCTGGAGGTTCAGGCTACAGATAGGGAGGAGAACAAGCAGATTGCTTTGGGCACCTCCAAACTCAACTATCTGGATCCCAGGATCTCTGTTGCTTGGTAAGCACCTGCCTGGTGTGTGTGGGGAGGAACCACCCCTTCCCTTCTTGTCTTGTCCCCCCCTAATAGCAGACAAGGGCTGTGGCCAAGAGCAGGGACCATCTGCTGCCAGAGCCATCTGTCTTGGTGGCCTTCTCTTGTATCGTGAGATAATTTCAGGAAGTTATAAGAGTTTCTTGAGGCAGGTGTGACATGCCAGCCAAAACCAGCACTGTGCTGGGAGGTGATGGGTTGAAGAACCTGCAGAGTCAGGAGACTGGTGGTGCTTGGCTGGGTGGTGTGTCCTGTGATGGAGCAGAGCTTAGGATGCTGCTAGGGGAGAGCAGGGCTGCACAGCCAGGGGCTGAGGGCCTGTTCTGTGTTGACTAACAGTGTCTCCTCTCCCGCAGGTGTAAGAAGTGGGGAATTCCTATAGAGAAGATTTATAACAAAACCCAACGAGAGAAATTTGCCTGGGCTATCGACATGGCAGAAGAAGACTATGAGTTTTAACCTGGTTTTAATGAGCTGAATTTTATGGGATAAAAAGGGGGAGTAGCCTGGTTTTTAGGGAGATTGATAAACTGTGAGCCTTACTTGTCCTTGGATGCTGGGGAAGGGGGAGGAAAGGGGCAAGTGAGCATCAGATAAAACAGCCAACATCTTGCAGAAAGCATAACCTGGAAATATCCTAAAGGAGCTGAGCCAGTTGTCCTATGGACAACTTATTTAAAAATGTTTCAGAAATCCAAATTCTAGCTGTCTGGTTTGTGTGGTTTTTCTCTTGAGGCAGGGCAAGTGGATGGGGGATTTGTCAACCTTCCGCCAGGCAAATTCACCATCACACTGAGAGCGTGGGAATCTTTAGCTACTGTATACAAAATCCAATTATATTGGTGCGTTTTTACAGTTAGGGTTTTGCAATAACTTCTATATTTTAATAGAAAATGGACTCCTTAACCCCTGCCCTTCCCTTCCCCCTCCCACCCCATTTCAGAATTTAACAAATAAACAAAATTTAAGAAACCCAACGCACCTGTTACAGCTGTCACTATAGTCATGGAAATACCCAAATATATATTTTTTTTTTTAATTTGTCACTTGAAACAGTCCTGGCATTGGAACATGAATTACAAATATCCACCACATTCAGAACAAAGCATGATGGGAAATCAGCCTCCTGACTTGAGTGTTCCTTTCTTAAATGTGAATTTTTATTTCTTTTAATTATTTTAAAATATTTAAACAGTTTTTTCTTTTCTTCTTGATCTTAAAGATCATGTAGATGTTTTGGGGGGAGGGACAGGGCCGTGTGATGGAGAGACTTGTGTGGAATTTGAGGACAAATGAAATTGGCAGCAAATGACATTCCCATCACCCTTTGTTCTGAACACGCTCTGTACACTTCAAGAATATCTACTTTTTAGGTTTGTCAGACTGTTTTACCTTTTCCCCCCTTTTTTTCTAAGCCCCACTCCTCTCTTTTACTTGAAAGATTTTATTGTGTAAAAAGAAGTTTCACAGGTCAATAAATTTCGAGGGAAATGAGCATCGGTCCAAAAACAAAGGAAAATAATCAAGATTTTAGGGCTTTTATTTTTTCTTTTGTAATTGTGTAAAAAAATTTTAAAAAAATTAAAAAAGCAGAATTTTAATGTGAAACCTTTTTTTGCTATAATCATTAGTTTTAGAGGCATCGTTAGCGTAGTGTGTGTGCGAAGACCATTTCCTGCAGCCTTTCCTCAACAAGTATCTTCTATTTTTATCATGAATTCCCTTTTAATCAACTGTAGGTTATTTAAAATAAATTCCTACAACTTAACTGAGTGCTGGTGTCTGAGTTTTCTTTCACCTCACCGTGAGGTCAGGGGGCAGATGTTGGGTTTGGCACCTCCGCAGCGAGATGCTTGAGCCCTTCTTCTGAGCAGTGCTGCACAGGGGACATGGAGGCTGTGACAAGGAGCAGGTGGGGTGGCATTGACCCAGCAGTTGTGTCTTCATCAAGGGTGAGTTGAAAGCATGTGGTTTCCTCATAGTGCCAAGGATCTGAAATGGAGCACCTGGCCATGGCAACTCTTTTGGAGCTCTTCCTACAGCTGCAGATGTTGCCCTGGTTTGAGGAACTGTCACTGCTGCTTGCTCCTGTGGAGTCTGCTGGCTCTGTGGAAGGTCTGTATGGTCAGGTAGCTGAACCCTCAGTGGGTCTTACAGCATGGGGTGTTTGGGAGACCTGGTAAGGGGTGCAGTGAGCTGACCAGGCTGTCTCGCCAGCCTGTGATCCTGGTGCTTCCTCCTGAGCTCACATCAGTGCTGGGGCTTCAGGTGGTCCATCAGCTCACCTGCTTCCCACATATCTGTGTTCCCTGCATGGCTCTTTGCTTCTCTGGGTTGGTTTGTGCACCCCAGGGGAAACTACCTTGAATAATGTACTTAAATATCAGCAGCTTGGCCGCCCGAGCTCTGTGGCTGCAGAACTGTTCCTAACCCTAGCAGGACTTGTCTGAAGGATTTGAATCCCTTTTAATAAGTTGCTGGGTCCCTGTTGGAGCCCTGCCCATGTCCAAGCCTGCACAGCCAGCCTGGGAGCCTGGTGGGTGCTGGGTCAAGGTCCTTTCTGGGACTCACTGCTGCTTAGTGAGTTGGTGAGAACATGAGGAGCATGGGTCTGCAGTTGGGTTTGTGGTCCCTTTGAGCATAATGGGAAGCAGAGGCCATGGCTGCAGTGACATGGGAAGTGACCTGAGGCAGCAGGAGCAAGGGGCACAGCCAGGCTGACCTCTGGCAGGGAGAAGAGGTGGGATGGTTCTTACTAGGGCCCAGGTAGCAAGGTGCTTTCCAGCTCCCTTAGAAGAAGCTGCTTTGGTGGAGAGCCAGGACGTGCTGCAGTTGTAGGATGCACCAGGAAACCCAAGGAAAGGCACTGTGAGTTTGTGGGTTTTCTTTTCCTCCGTGTAGCTGATGGGAATGTTCTCTGTGTGTTGGTCTCTGTGCCCAGGAGCGTGGAAGCCACTTCCCCACTCTGGTCAGGAGCAGGTTAATCATAGCCCAGAGCTTGAGCTGCCCCATCTGAGGTGGCTGTGGAGAGAGAGGAGTTTGGGGCTGGAGCTGTGTGTGGGGAGGGTGCTCTGGGGACAGAGAGGGCTGTGCTTTTGGGTGCTCAATCTCAGCCCAGTGCCGGGGTTGGAACTGGGGGGGTTGATGGCAGGGGCTGTACAAGTTTGGGATCCTCAGCTGAGGAGGAGCTTGGAGCCCCGGAGCTGGCAGTGCCTGCTGCTGGCAGAGGGCATTTCTTGTGTTCCTGCCAGCTGGGATTGTTCTCATTTTTTTCTGCTTCACCCCAAAGGGAGCAGTGGTCACTGTATTCCCATGCCAGCCCACCTCAGCATCAGTTCTGCTTTGCCTCTCGTGGGCCAGGGAAAGCCCTGCCTGGTGCAGGGGATGTGGTGAGACCCGAGCTGCTCTTCTGGTGTGGTTTCTCAGCTGCTTTTTACTATTTCACAGCCCTCTGTGGGGCAGAGGACAGAGTGAGAGCAGCACCTGCTCCTTCCCCATCCTGGAGGAATGATCCATCTCTTCCCTGGCACTGGAGAGCAGCCCAGGGCAGTGTCCTTGGGGAGCCTGGAGCAGACATGGGCGCTGACTCCTCCAGGAGCATCTCCCTGGCACCCTGATGTAACACTTGGGGCTCCCAAACCCTGGGAGGGTGTCTGTGGGGTCAGGCTCCTGCAGGAATCCCAAAGAGGGATTCCTGCTCCCCACCACCCCCCACCAGATTTTCAGGAGCTTTGTTGTGGCTGCAGAAACTCGGGGTTTGGCAGCAGTTCCCGTGTGCTCTCTGGGGCCTTTCCAAGGTGCAGAGGAGAAAATGCCAGAGGAGAGGGAAAGGGGCTCATTGTGCTCCTGACCTGCCCATGCCTGGAACAATGCAGCCCATAAAAATATCCTTTCTATTTTTATGGGCCCCCCCTTCCCTGCATTCAGACTGGGCTGAATTGAATTCCTGTACCCTACACTGCTGAGCAGGGAAATGTGCTGCTCCCCCTCCCCTGTTGGATGCAGTGGGAAGGGATGTGCTCCCACAGAAGGGGAAATCCCCCCCCCTCCTTCCCCCAGCACCATTACTGCCAAATTCCCCTTCTCCCCAGGCATGGCCATGTCCAAGAGCCAGGCTGGGGGCTCTTGAGTCCTGCAAGGCCCCACAGTGACAACTCTGTGATGTCCCACACAGTTTGGGGTGTTCTGTCCCTGTCAGTGGAAAGGACAAGTGTGCTGATTAAAATCCAGCCCTTGACAAGGCACCTGGCTCCCTCTGAACACCAGGGAGCATGGGTGCTCCTCCCCAGCCTCTGGGCAGGGATTTAATAGAATTTAATTTGTATTTTTACCCATAGTATAGCAGGATCAGGACCACACATCCCACATTTCAAATGGAGAATTCCCAGATCCTGTTGACTCACTGTGCACACAAAGGAATGGCCATGAAAGGTGCCATGAAATGTGCCATCTCCTATTTTTATCCCACCACTGCAATGCCTGGGCCCACCCCAGTGCCACCACAGCTTTCCTGCCCCGCAATAGGGCTTCTGTTTGGCAGTGAGGGAAACTGAGGCAGTAGTGACGTGATCAGCAGAGGGATCAAAATTTAGGTTGAAACTGGATCTTGTGTGTTGTAAGCTAATGGACAGGGGGCCCATGGCCAAGAGAGAGGAGGCTGCAAACCCTGCTGGATGCAGCCCCCACCCCCTTGAAGTCTTGCGGGATTCAGGGGCTGGAAATTGAAACCAGGTGAATTTTGTATATACCAAAAGTGTGTGCTCCCCCAGGAACATCAGGGAGCGGGGGACAGAGAACCTGGACCTGCAGGAGGTTTCCCATCAGGTGCCATTTTATAAGCCAGAGGGATCTTGCCATGCCTGGAAGGGGCAGGAGGCTGCTGGGGGTGGGCAGCTCTGCCTGCAGGCTTGGCCCCGGCTCCCCGGTGAGGATGCTGCATGCACAGCAGGCACCACGCCAGCATCCACAGCAGCTCTGGGCCCCAGGCACGTCTGCTTTCCATCCCCAGCAAAAAAAAAACAAACCTCCTTGTGCTGCTCTACATCTGCTAACACCACACCAGGGTGGGAGGTAGCTTGGCATCACGTTCCCTGCGGGCTTTCCTGCTCCCTGCAAGGCTGGAGGAAGTTCTTCCTCAATAGTGATTTTCTCAGAACCCTGTGGGCTGGGTTCTGGTTTACCTACCCCAGGCTGTGCAGAACAGAAGGGAATGAATAAATAACCTGGAGTGGCACATCCCCCGGGGAACTGCAAAATGCTGAGGAGCTCCCTTGGGTGGGGTTTGGGCACCTTCTCTCCATTAATGCACAGTCCCCAGGGTGGGAGAGGGACATGTCCATTCCCAGACACTGGTGTCAGAGAGATGCTGGGCTGCAGGAACCCCCTGCCCTCACTCCTGGGGTGGCCTCAGGGTTTTGTTTCCCTGGATTTTGCTTCCCAGTCCATGAGCAGGGCCAGGGGCTCTCTTTAAGCCAGAGGTCACCTGGCTGTTAGCCTGCTGCCTGTTCCCAACAGGATGCAGCTGCTGCACAAATCCTGCAGGATACTGGGGCTCTGAACCCCAGACTTTGGGGCAGAGGGGGAAACCCCTGCTCCCAGTGGTGGTCACAGGGGAGACTTGCAGAGCCCACCCCCTCTGCAGCCAGATGATGAATGTGATCCAGGGAATTTCTTCAAGAACGAAGTTGTTTATCCCACCGTGGACCAAAGCCCCAGCAGGGTAGGATGGGACAGAAGAACAGGACTAGGGTGGAAGTTTCTGCCTCCCTGAGGGGCTGGGGGAAATTCCCCCTCAACCTGGACCATTCAGGAGCCAGGACCAGTGACCAAGCTGGCAGGCAACAGGCAGACAGAAGCGGTTTTACCCGAGGTCAAATTAAACTGTGAAATTTCTTGGCCTGCAGCATCACGGACATGGAGAGTTAATACAAGGCTAAAAAATGATGAGTCAAACTTGGAGAAGGAAATATACCCACCACAGACTCATCACTGCAAACCATCACACCACAGCCTGGCCACCCAGGGTTCCAGGGTGATGCTCTGGTGGGTTCTGTCCAACACCATGAACAGGCAGTGTTTGGGAGTGAGGGAGTTACCTTTTTTTTATTTCTTCAATGGCCACACTCCCTTCTCAGGTCTTGCCCTCAAAAACAAGGGTGTGCCCATAATGTTCAGCTATTTTAAGACCACTGGGAGCTGGCTGCTTCCTTCTGGTTCCGTTACACAAGCCTGGAGCTGCTTTCCTGGGGGCAGCAGCAATGGCTCAGCCCAGGGGGAGAGGGGCAGGGGGTCCTGTGCTGATGGCTGGGGCTCATCTGGCCACCTCAAGGCTCCCAGCAGCAGGGTCCCAGCAGGGTCCTGGCCTGAGCATGTCCCCAGTGTCCTGTCACTCCTTGCGGTGCTATCACACACTGGCAATTTCTGTAAGAGCAGGTTTAGGTTCTTACCTCAGTGTGTTTGTCCTTGTTGGATTTTTTAATGCCCAGACATCGGGGGGAGGAGGGGGACGACCCTAAACAATCCTGAACCTTGTGTGTGTGGGACATACACGTGTGGTGGTGCATGTCCCTTTGAAGACAGGCTGAGCAGTGGGACAGAGGATGCTGCTTGGATTTGGGATGTGCTCAGAGGTAAGAGCCTCACTTAGCAAATGATGCCCCCTCCAGACCCACTCCTGTGCTGGAGGGTGAGATAAGAGCTGCTTGCCATGGCCTGCAGACACACATGCTTGTGTGTGTGTGTGTGTATCTGTGTACATACATACATGCATTTACACATGGGGTACATCCCCTGTAGGATACTCCTACCTGCAGTGGAGCTGTGCACACCCTGGGGCAGGCAGGATCCTGGACCACACAGGCACCACCACACCTTGGTGTTTGCATCAGACCTGGGACACTGTCCCCAGCCCAGGGCAGCCCTTGGGGCACCCAGCTCACCTTGGGGTACCCTGATGTGGAGCAGGGTGTGAGGTGGTGGGGAGGAAGGCCAGCAGGGCAGAAAGAGAAATCATCATGTGAATGGAGCAGACCACCCTGAAACACTTCCCAACTAAACCACTTATTCCTGCTTTCTATGGGGTCCTGGAGAGCCTCCTGTGACTTCCAGCTCCCTTTACATGCCCCAGGAACAGGATGCCACTGTCTGCTTTGGGGACCCCATCCCGCTTCCCCTGCAGCACAGGCCTGGCAGTGATTTACAGGGAGGAAGCTGTGGCCATGGCAAGAAGCCATTGCCACGGTGCCAGCAGCAGCCAGATTGAGGAGACTGTCCCCAGGATAAGCCACTCAGCTGGCCTGTCTCAGTGCAGCAGGGCTGGGGATGTCCCTGGCAAAGCAGGGAGAGGTGAGCAGCTCCCGGGGCCAGCTGCCAGCTTGGCCCATTTCCAGCTCACAGCTGTGTCCCTGCCCTGTGCCCACTTGCCCAGCAGAACCCCCACGGGGGACACGAGTGGTCGGGCCCCTCGGCCCCACGGGTGTGCACCATAGCCCGCAGCGCTGGGGGACGTGGCACCCCTGGGGACACCACACAGGCTGTGGGGTGAGAGGGGGGCACACCGGGGACCTGTGTGTGCCCTGCATCTGGGTGCAGGGTATTCCGGTACTCCAAGAGTGCGGTGGGGTGCAGCGTTCCCCCGCTACCCCAGACATGCCGTGGGGCTCAGGGTACCCCAGTACCCCAGACACGCTGTGGGTTATGTAGCACCGGACCCGCGGGAGGACTGCACTCCACGGCCCCCTACCCCGCAGTACCCCGAGGCTCCCCAGCCCCAGCCAAGCAGGGGGTGCTGGACCCTCCCCATATCCCCCCCGG
>JAAWXA010000023.1:10161314-10183620 GCA_038090715.1 Florisuga fusca
GGCTCCGGGCGCTCCCGCTCCCCTTTGTTCGCGGGGCCGATGGCGGCCGGGCCGGGGAGCGGCCCCGGGGCCCCCAGCGAGGAGGAGGCCGTGCACCTCTGCCGCAGCCTGGAGATGGGCACCGTCATGACTCTTTTTTATTCCAAAAAGTCGCAGCGACCCGAACGGAAAACTTTCCAGGTGAAGCTGGAAACGCGGCAGGTTACCTGGAGCCGCGGATCCGAGAAGATGGAGGGAGCCGGTGAGTTGCGGGGGTATTGGAGGAGGGAGGGAAAGGCCGGGAAAGAGGGACGGGAAGGGGAGGAAAAGGGCTCCGGTCTCTCGGAGAGATGGGTGCGGGGCGGCCCTGGCCGGAGCCGTCCCGGGGAGCCGCCGCTGGTCGGCTCGGGAAGCGGCGTGAGGCTCGGTGGAGAGGAACGCAAAATACCGACATCCATCCCCTCCCCGATCTCCTTGTGCCCGGCATCTCCCCGCACAGCCGTCCGGGATGGCGGAAGAGGTGTCCGGTGTCCCTGTCCCCGGGGATGCGCGGGCCGGGTACCGCCATGGCCACCCCCGGCGCCGCCTCCCAACTTTCTCCATCCCTCTTTGGTATCAGACTTTGCCTGCGATAGAGCAGCACCTTCTCCTGGGTGGTGCTGCCTTGGTTAACAGCACCTGGAAGCTGTAAGAAGCCTCCAAAGGAGGCAGGATTAGTTTGAACCCTTTTAATGGCTGGATATGGGAGCAACAGATGGAACGGAAAGGGAAAAGAAGAACAACAACAACAAAAAAAAAAAAGCAGGAAAAAATGCAAACCAAAATATTGTAATGGGGTTCCTGGCTCTTCCCTCTGCCCCAGGGCCTGGGGTCAGGTAGAGAAGGGTCAGCATAGGGCCGGGTCCTGCAAACCCAGTCTGGGCAGAGCAGCTCCTGGGTTCAGTGTCCCAGGCAGGACCTCTTGCACCAGGAGGGCAGGGGGAAAGATGTGTAAGAAATATAAGCGTGAAACCACCAAGATGGGTGGGAATGGGGAGAGAGCAAGGAGGCCCTGGCCCCGTGCTGGGAAACTTTTAACCTCGGCGCTGGTTTCCTTGGTTACTCTTATTTCTCTTAAATTACCTTTCTCACCCCCACACACACCATCTCAAGGTCTCTTTTTGATGCTGGAGGTGTGAGGAGGAGGAGGGACACGTGAGAAGGTGATATGAGTGATGGGACACAGGTCCTGGTGTTGGCTGTGGTGTGGTGGCACGTTCACACCAGCCTTCCCGTGGTGAGGGATGCAACTGGGGCACAGCCAGGCCATGGAGAGGTTGCCATCTCTCCTGACCCAGAGGGGAAAGGTTGGATTCTGTTAGTGTTTTTTCAGGGGGCTCAGGTGAAGAAAGGAGGTGGGAGGACCTGGCAGGACCTAAAAATGTTAGTGCTTTCAATTTGGGGCTTAACTTTGCCTGAAGACCTTTGGAGTCCTCTAGGGTTTGCCCAGTGGTGTCTCCAGGCTGATCTGGTCTCTGTTAGCATCACTGGGGTGTGCAGCTCCCCTGTACTCTTCCCAGTTCTAGGAACTTTGAAGTGGGGGCAGAGGATGGAGAGTGCTACACTCCGTGGGCCCTGGATTTAAGTTGTTCTTAAACTAAGGCAAAGAACCCATTTGCTTTGCTGGCGTAGCCCTGGTTTCTGGCAGTGTCTACAGACCTCATGGAGCTATGCCCATGGTAGGATGGAGATCCACACAGATGTCTCCACAGGTGATTGTTCCTGTGGGCACACCTAAGCATGTGCTGCAGTCTTTGTAAGGCTGAGACCTTAACTTTGGGGAAATTCAGAGAACTTTTAACTTCTGTACCATGACTGGGGTGGTAACAGTGATGGTAACATTGTGTGAGGACTTTCTGTGCGATGCAGAGTGGTGAAAGCAGAGGGCGTGTCCCAGGGACCAAGATGATCAATTAAAAAATATAAAATATTTTAAAAAAAACCAAAACAAAAAAATGGAAAGAAAAGCAAGAGTTGGGGAACACAGGACAGATAGTTCCCTTGTGTTCCTTTAAATGTCACAATGGAAACTGACTTAGGGCTCCTCTGCTGTGCTGCAGACAAGTTGTCCAGCTGGTGGCCATGGGCTCCCAGTGTGTGCCAAGAGGCAAGATGGGCAGTGCAGGAGAGAGGGGACAGTAGCCTGAAGAGCTGCAGTATCTTCAGCCCCAGCTCTGATGCTTCTCCCCATGGCCTCCTCTCTGTACCCAGGCATCTCACCCTGTCCCCAGTCCCCTCACCACCACCCATCTTCTCACCCCTCTTCCTTCTCCGGGCTGAGAGGTTGAGCTTTGCTTTAACACTTCCTGGACAGAAGCGTGGGAGCTCCAGGTGGAAATATCAGCTTGTGTACACAAATAGTGACTGTGTATCTAGGCAGGTGAGGCAAAGCCACACCACCAATGGCCAGCAAGACTGGGTTGTTGGCCAGTTTCCCTATTTTTGTCTGGATGTGCTTTCTGGAAGGGAAAAGGATGCCTGGGGAAACCCAGGTATGTGACAACTCCACTTCACGTGGCAGATACACGGGTTTATTCCCCTCCTGGCTCATCCCCCTCTTGAAGACCAACCCTTACTGGCACAGCATGGTGGGAACCAGAGGGGAAAGTGATCTGGAGTCAAGCTGATCACTGTCAGTGCAGGACAGGTTTATCCACAAGCAGTGACTACCCCTGTTCTCCATGTGGATCAAACCCTGCTGGCATGGGGAGCAGGAGACTGGGACTGGCAGGAAAACTGGGGTTTGCTTTTCATGCTGGTACTGGAACAGGTGAGTATCCATATATTTCACATATGGAGGTTTCAGACTCGGGACATGTTGTAGATGCCCATGTCTTGTAGAGGTATTTGTCTCTGTGAACACCCCAGCATGGAGGGTCTGGTGCTCTTTTTTCTGCACTGGTGGGTTTTTCAGGAATAAGGTGTGTGGTCCAAGGAGGTCAGGTTGGACCAGAGGGATGCTGACTGGGCAGGAGCTTGTGTTTGAGTTGGGTGTCCAGAAGTGCTGTTGATTTACATGCAACCAGACAGCCTTGTAATTTTTATTTTTTAATTTATTTTTATTTTTATTTTTTTTTAAATTCAGTTAATGTTTGTTTTTATCCATAAGGGTTTCAGGCAGCTCTTATTACCAACGCCTTGCTTCTTGCTAATCAACTCTGCAGTGGGCCTGGCTGTTAGGAGGGGAAGAGCTCTAATAATTTTCTATTCTTTTTGTTAAGCACCCAAAGCAAAGTAGGGCTAATCCCTCCATTCTGTTGTCTTTTATGCATTTTTTTTTTTTTTTTAACTTCCTGTGTTACATAATTCTCTTTTTTTAATATAAAAGGGTCTTAAATTCATAACTTCACATGCTGGGGGGGTTAGAGGCCAGATTCTAATTGATCTGTTTGCCTTGAAACACGTCAGAAATTTCAGAGAGGTTGCTCAGAGAGAGCGAGCTGAAAATTTGGAGCAGATGTTTCTTTTATAGGGGACGAGGGGGGTGGGTGGAAGAACCACCTCGAAGCCCTGGTTGTGTTCTTGCTTTCAGTGAAACGAGCTCAGTCCCGTGGAGGTGGAGGAAAGCTGTTGCCTGTGTGAAAGAGAAGGCAGGAACTGTAAAATATTAATACAAAGTGACTCTGGCTTGTACTCACCTTGTCCAAGTCTGCTGAGGCACAGCTTTTTTTTATATAATTTTTTTTTTTCCTTTTTTTTTTTTTTTTTTGAGGCCATCTGAATAAGCTGAGGGGCTTTGGAGCTCTTGAGAAGCAAGTCACAAAGGGCTTTCGAGGCTAAAATACCCTTGGGGTTGGATCCCCTTGGGGTGCGGGATGTCTCCTGCATTGGTGGGTCCCCCTCCTGCTCCAGCACCCCTTGGCTGCAGGATGTGACCCTCAGGGCTGGGAGGTTGGGAGCTCACTCCAGCGGTGCCTCCAGCAGGGAGGTGCAGAAGGTGTTGGTGTGGGAAGGTGGGAGTGTGGCTTGTGGCTGTCACACTGGTTCAGGCTTCCCCAGCTGAAGCTCTGCTGTGGGAGTTTCTTGAGTGAAGGTTTTTTTGTGCTGCTACCAGTCCCCTTCCTGCTTATTGATGTTAAACTGGGTGAACTGGACAAGCTCTGCTCTTCCTTCACCTCCAAGGTGAAACAGCCTCTTCCCCTCACTTTACATCCTGTTGTCATCTTCTTGGTAGCATCTTCCAGGAGCTACAGGTCAGAAGACCCCTACTCATGGAGTAGTAAAACATGTCACAAATCACCTCCTCCCTTGGCATCCCAGAAGCTTCTCTGCAGCCTGGAGAGCAGCTCGATGTCAGGCAGATCTCTGCTCCTCTGGGAAACCTGCCCCTACATGGTCCATCTGGTTCCTTCCTGTGCCACGTGGGCAGTATTGCTGCAGGAGTTTTAACCCAGTAATTAAAACGTGCTGGAGAGGTTTTGTGTAGTGCTGGGCTGGTTGCTTCTCATCTGAGCCCAGGGCCCCCCTGAGCACTCCCAGGTTTATAGGGGCAGAAGTGATGTTGCTTGGGAGTCACCTGGGCTGGACACCATGTGCGGTGAGAGGATCATCTGAGCAAGCTGGATCTCAACATCTGGCTTTGCAGAGGAGCAGCTCAGTCTTCTGGGTGCTGTCACCTCCCATCTCCAGGAGTTCTGTCACAGGATTTCAAACAGGGCTTTTAAGGTGCCCCAGCAGTCACCCAGTGCAATCTGTGATGGTTTTACTGCTCTTTGTTTCAGCTCAGCAGGAGTGGTTGTTTCTTATCAGTGAAGCATTTGCTGGGCTCTGTTATCTCATCGGGGTGGTGTGTGCTGCCAACACCCCCAGACCTGCTGGCTGCCAGCTGTGCCCCTTGTCTGTCCCTGCACGAGCAGGCGTGTGACCTGCTGCATATCTTACAGATTGCAGATGGAGGAGAAAAGTCTTGCTGGCAGTCTCAGCAGGAGGCTGGGGGGCACTGGGTGCCAAAGTCCTTGTCCCTGAGCAGCGTGAAGGTCCCTGTCCCAAGCCCTGTGTGTGTGCTTTGACCCCTGAGTTTGTGCTTTGACCCCCGAGTTGCCCCCTGGGTGCAGCCTTCATCTCACTTGTGTGAACTCCTGGGAACCTGGGCACTGCTATTTGGCTGGGACCTTCCCTTCCCGAGAGCACCAGGACTGTTGTGTCCCTTGGGAAGTGACCCAGGTGACACCACTGCCCCATGATGGGCTGCCTGGCTGGGATGTAAGACTTGCCAATGCTTGGGATGGAGCAGGAGCTCCAAGTACAAGTGCACACAGACTGCTCTACAATTCTGGCTCCATCACCCAAGCTTCTGCTTGTGTCCTTGTGACCAGCTGCAGCAGCTCAACCTGTGTTTGGGAACTTGTGAAGCTCTGGAAGTGGAGAACATTTGGTTGTGCATCCATCTCCTCTTTGTCTCTGCCAAAGTGGGATCCTGCTGGGGTCTGCGTTGCAAAAGGTGGTTATCCAGGCCACGAAACTGGCTGGCAGGAGTTGTGAGACTTCTTCCTGATCAGCCTGCTGTCAGGCATGGTGATTGCCAGTCCTGCATGGCTGCAGAAACGCAGCAGGACCACAGCTCCTTGGATGAAGAAGCCAGCAGTGATGGTCTCTGCTTAATGGCAGGTCAGCCTAGAGCTGGGCTGCTGGTTTGGGTGGGTTTGGAGGTGTGTGACAGTGCTTCTCAGAGCCAAGCTGGGGCTGCAGCCAGCTCCTGGTGCTGTGTCCCTGGTCTCGAACTGCTGCAGGTGTGGTAGGAGCTGGTATAAAGCCCATGATGAAGGAGGGGTGCAGGGAGCCCAGGAAGAGCTTGCAACACGTGGTGAGGAGGTGTGGGGCTCCAAGCACAACCCCCCTGTGCAGCTCTGAGTTGAAACCATCAGCTGAACCTTGTTAGACAGTAAAAGTAGACACCTGAAATGAGTGGAGAAGGCTTTTTCTTTTTACTTGTGTGCTCTGAGATTAAAGGGCACTGGAAATCCCTTAGATTAGAGGGGTTTGAATTTTGAAGTTGTTGCCATAGTTTTGGTGATTCTTCAGTGTGAATGTGGTGAGACACAGGCACAGGTTGCCAAGGGAAATTGTGGATGCCCCATTTCTGGAAGAAGTGTTCAAGGCCAGATTGACAGGACTTTGAGAAATGTGGTCTAGTTAATTGGGGGTGGAATTAGGTGACTTTTGAGGTCCCTTCCAACCCAACCCAGTCTGTGATTCTATGATAATTTACCTCCCACATCTCCCTTCTTCCCCTTGGCCAAACTTGGGCAGTGGGTGGTAGAAGTTGGTGCTGAACTAGAGCTAGTAGAGGGACAGCTGTAAGAAAGATTTGTGTGTTCTGCAGATACCTGCAGCTGTTTGGAGAGAATGATTGCATATCTGACAGCCAGGGATGCCCTCAGAAACCCGTGGCAGTCCCAGTTACCTCTCTGTAACACTTGTTGGCTCACTTGGGTGCAGTGGTTGCTGCTGCTGGGTCCCTCCTGTCCATGCCATGGACCAGGTGGGTTTGGTATCCAGTACATCCTCTGCAGTCACTGTGTCCTGCCATGCAGGGGGGTGGCTGGCTGGGTGATCTCGTGGCTTTTCCTCCTCTCCCAAGTCCCTGCTCATCTGTTCCTGGCAGAGGTGTTACATCAGGCAGTGGTGGGAGGGTGTCCCAGACCAGGGAGAGCCCTCAGGAGGGGTCATGGTGACAATGGCTGTTCCTGAAGAGACTTCACAGTTCTGAGAAAGCTTCTCTTCAGAATTGTTTAAAGTTTTGAGTATTTCCATCTTGCACAAAGAGCTTGTTTTACATGGAGAAAGCTTTTTGAAGTGGATAAAAGTGAGAAACTGCCTCATTTCTGAGGATTCTCTGCTTTTCTGAAGTTTCCCCAGCACTTGGAGCTGCTGGCAGGGCTGTCTGTGTCTGCCTGGTGACTGGGCCAGCCTTGTCCCTCCTGTCCCAGCTCTCCTTATCTCTGGGCACTTTGCTGCCTCTTGATATATCCCCAAACACCTTGATATGTCAGACAGGAGGAGGACACCAAACTTCTCATGCAGAGCACCTAAAAAGCAACAGGCCAGGGGCTGGTGTCTCTAGCAGCAGATGACAACTGGAAATCTGTAGCAATCAGCAGAGTTTTATGATGCTGACAACCCATACTTGGAAAAATCTTTGTGTTTTTCAGTTTGCTTTTCAGCTTCATCTTTGCTGCCTGTGAGGTCTGGTGGCTCTTCAGCCCAAAATGGAGCTGAGAGTCCTGGGTTGAGCTGGCTGGAGAGCCTTCCAGAGTTGGGAGGGGACCTCTCCCTTGCTTTCCTCTGCAGCTCCTGCCTGCTGTTTGCAAACACTTGTGGTTCTGAGGGTTTGGGCAAATGTCTTCTTGTGCTGTTAACAGGGTGCCCTGATGCACACCTGGCTGCACAGAGGCACACAAACCCATATTGTTGTTTCAAAACTGTCCCAATCAGGTCGTGGTCCAGCACATGATATTCCACTGCTGGGATGTGTTGCTGAGCTGTCTTCAACCACAGACCTTGAGGATGAAGTGGCTGAGGGGCAGAACTGTGTCTTATGGGCTGTTTTTTTCTCTCCAAGCCATTACAAATGTGTTTACTTTCTTTTTCTTGGAATGCAGCTTTTTTTTTTTTCTTTTTCCTTGGCTCTCAGCATCATCACACCAGGAGCTGTGCTGCCTCGTGTTTGCAGCTCAGCATCTCTGTCCCCCCCCAGTCAGGGCCACATGCAGGACTGCTGCCATCTCCCATATGTGGTCACTTGGCCCATGGGGAAGTGACCCATCAGGTGATTTCCTCTCAGGAACTGAGGAAAACAGCTTTGGGTTGCTTTTGAAGCCTCTAACTTCAAAACTCATCCCCCAGGAGCCAGATGTGCAGTCACCCTGCTGCATCCCTACATCTCACTGTACTGCCAGGGTTGTGGCACCTGGAGGGATGGGTGCAGGAGGGTGCTGTGCTGGTGGTGGCACTCAGTGATGCTGCAGCTGCTCTGCTGCCTCTTGACAGGAGCTGCTCCATCGTGGTGCTGTCCTGCTCTCCATCTTGGCTGGAGCTCCTTTGACTCACGCTGTGGTGTGTCTTGCTCCTCTTCTCCCAATCCTTTGCTGTGCAGGGCCCCATCCTGCTCTCCATGAGCATCTCTCCATGTGAGGGCAGGACAGGTCAGGCTTGGAAGTCATTGTCACCGAGAGGGAACATCAAGGGAGGCTGTGCCCCGTGGGGGTGATGGGTAGAGCAGCTGCTTGAGAGTCTTTTTCCTGTTTACTGGCTCCCAGAAGTGCCAGGTGCTGTGGTAGTTAAAGAACATCCCTCCTGCCTGTGCTGGTGTGTCCTTCATCCCTCCTCAATCCCCAGCCCCTAAGCCAGGTCACATAATGGGAGTGTGGGCTTGGCTGTGTCAGGAGCACAGGATGTCCAAGAGGACTTTAACCCCTGTGGCATCCTGCCCTGTATGTCTGCACCCCATAAATCTGCTTTCCATCTGGTGGAGATGGGGGGCTGGCTCAGTTCATTTGCTGAGTGTTTGGGCACTCTTGACATGGTCCTTCTCAGTATGAGTGGGGGGACAAAGCTCTCACAGTCCTGGGCTGCATCAGATCAGAAGCAGAGCCTTCTGCCTCGTCTCTCCCGCCTTGGATGCCTCTGCCACCACCTGTCCCTTGGGCATTGTTCATCCAGCTTTGGTGCCTCTGGATCTGGGGGTACTTTGGATACCCCCCTCTCATTCAAGCCTGCAGTCCTTGTCCTGCTAATGCCTTCAGCTCGCAGCCCTCCTCAACTTCAGAGGACCAGAAAGCTGTCCCAGAGTGTCCCAGGCTCCCCAGGCTTGCTGGACAGTGAGGACTTGGTTCTGCTGGGACACAGCTTGGCTTTACATCCCAGCAAAGCAGCAGAATTTGTTCATTGTGATGCAGTGGGTGGAAGGGACTTGCACAAAGAGGCTGAGGACCAGGAGGTGACATGAGGAGCCTCAGCTACTCCCTGGGTTATTGGTGGAGATGGTCACAGCCTTCTGGGTCTCTCCCACAGATACTGGCACACAGGGAGATCTAGGAGAGGGCTGACATCTGGAAATCACATCTGTGCTTTGCTAAATGTGCAGTCCTTGCTGTCTCAAAACAGCTTTTGTGTTGAGCATGGTGGGGGAAGAGGTCAGGCTGGTGTGGTGACATCAAATGGCTCAGCAGCAGATGGGATCCTCATCCTGTTCTTTGCTTCCCAACTTTACCCTTACCCTGAAGATCCCAAGGCCTGGCAGGGGTAGGAAGGAGCCTTCTCCCAGCTTCCCATGGAATGTCCTGGCTAGCAGTCAGTCATCTTTGCTGTTAATTTGCTGCCACGGAAACTTGATTGCATCAGCTGGTGGGACGGGTGAGGACTGAGTCATGGCACCTGAACATCATCATGACAAATCTTTTCTGTCCCTCAGGTTTCACTCCTCACCTTCGTGCCCCATCCTGGGGACAGTCTGTGGTCACTCTTGCCTCCATTGCCAGAGAGCAGGAGAGGCAGGCTGGAGGAGCTGTGCTCACAGATCTGCAGCTTCCCTCATCCTCCCTCCTTTTTGTGCTGCTCCTGTAAGGTTATTGCAGTTCTGGCCCAGGCAGGGCTGAGGGCTTGGAGGCTTTGATACTGCCCAGGAAAAGGTCACCTTGGGGGTGGCTTATGGAGCCATCCCTAGGCAGACTATCTGCCCAGAAGCATCAGTGCTGAGCTTCCCCTTTCCAGATGAGTCAGTGGAAGCTTGTGCCTCTCAAACAGACCAGGCTGAGGACTGAAGGGTGGCTCTGCAGGCTGCCACTGGCCTTACTTCATCTGGGGAAGGGACACAGGCTTCTTCAGAGCAGTGTTTGTGCAAGCAAAAAGTGGGGTTTATCCTACCTGGAGTAGCTCTGCTTGTATTTGGGGTGGAATCGTGCTCCTGTGTCCTACATGGTAAAGATGCAACAAGTCCTGGGCTCCTGTGGGCATCAGCCTTGCTCGTGGGAGTGGATCCAGTCAGCAGCCCTGGGTGCTCAGCAGATTCCAGAAATCCTGGTGGAAACCCCCATGACTTGATAAAAAGTTTCCACAGAGGGCAAGAGTGGATCCCAAGGAGGGGGCTTAGTGGTGGTGATGGACACAGTGGCAGCACCGGGAGGAGGTGGCTCAGGCCAGGTGGGGCTGAGCATGAAGTTGTCCCAGCAGAGTGGAAACTGCCAGCCTCTATGTCCCCTGGACAGAAGCTGTGGTACCAGCATCCTGCTTCACTCACTCGGGGTGAAACCTTTGGGTTTTTAGCTTGTGTTTTCTTGCAGCTGAGAGCGAGCAGGGGAGATGTGCTGATGATACAGGATAGGCAGCTGCCAGCCCACAGCTACCTCCGTTTCTAGCATCAGGAGGATGTTTGTCAGCTCCCCAAGGCCACCTGCTTGAGGCTAAAGCTGGTGAAGCAGCAAGGTCTGGGTCAGCCTGGGGAGAGAGGTCCATGGCACCCTGTGGGAGCAGGGAGGTGTCTGGGCAGGGCTTTGCCTCCCTGCTCCAGCCCCTACCGTGGGTGCATGGGATGGAGGAGGGAAGGATGGTTCCTCACCTCCTGTCCTCCCACTTGCAGAGCGATGCTCAGCATCTCCTAATCTCCCTGCACATCTCCTCTAGCTTCCTCTGCACTTGATAAGGATTTTGGGTGGGGGGACAGGGGAGGGAGGAACTGGAGCTCAGAAGCCACAGGACACGTGGTCTGGAGGCACAGCAGTGGCAGCAGCAGCAGCAGCAGCCTGGGGCTTGGGCAGGAAATGTGGGTGCCTGCAGAACAGACCCACCAAGCAGCCCTGTGTCCCTGCCTGCCCATGGGGGTTCCTGGGCAGAGGTGTTGGCTGCCAGGGCAGTGTTGAAGCTCCCAGCTGAACTGTCCTGCTCCCCACTGATGGATGGAGATTGTTGAGAGGTGAGCCAGGATCTGAGTTGGGGTTGAGGCTAGTCCCAGTCATCCTGGCTAACTGGGAGCTCCCTCTTGTCCCAGCTCCAGCCCACTGAGCTATTTTTTCCCCGGCGTCTCCCTTCCCAAGGTGCTCCCTGCATGGATGTTGCTGACCTCATGTGACTGTGTTGCTTCATAGCAAAATGCAGTGTCTTGGAGTGAAAACTGCTGATGCATGTAGCAGGTGAGGTGAAGCAGATTGCTGGAGCAACCTGAGACACAACTGAGCCAGGTCTGCAGGGGAAAAGACTTTTACCTGCATCTTCTCCTGAGGCAGAACTACTGGTGTGTTGCAGCCACAGGAGCAGTGGATCCCAACAGACCCTTGAGCACCAGGGTGGCCGTGGCCCTCCTTGGGACAGACGTTTTAGCTCCCAGAGGATGAGGGATTTGCTGGGGCAGAGGGTGCTGCTGGGTTGGTGTTTGTGTTGGCCTCTCGGGATGCCTCAGCCGTGCCTCCCGCCCTCTGAAAAAGCAGGAAGGTCAAATTAGAGGCTGGTTTCTTGTTGTCCTATCTGGATAAGCCATCTGTTAATGGCATGAGATTGTCCTTGGGAAACCTGATAGCGGGTGCAGAGTGGTGCTGATGGGGGGGAGGGGAGGATGCAGTGACCCCATCACTGCATCTCTGTGCAGAGCTGTAACTCACCCTCTGCCCTAGCACCCTCTAGCAGGGGAAGCTTGTGGGATTGTGAGGTTTGAGCATCATCACTCTGAAAACCTGTACTAATGAGACACTCATGGCTCTCCCCTCCGGAACAGGTTTCTGACAGGTTGGAGTCACTGTTTAGTTTCTGGCCAGGGGGGTGTGAAGTGCAGGACCCCACGTTTTCACCCTCGTTGTAGGTGCAGTCTGTGCTTTGTACAAGACACAGGCATTTTTTTTTTTGCAGCCTGGCCAAATCCCAGCTCAGGCAGTTACTGTCTGCCCCATCCCTCTGGCATCCCTGGTGGGGATGGGTCTGTGCAGGGACAGATACCCAGCTCCCCTGGAGCTCTGCAGGGCTTGATAGATAGTGATGGGGCTGCAGACTGCCAGGTGCTGACAGCTCTGGCCCCTCTCCAGGAAAGCACTTAGTGCACACTCGACTGTTCCCCTGAAATCATGGGGGATTTTGGGTTGAATTTTTTTTTTTTTTTATTTTGTGTGTGTGTGTCTGGGTGGTGTTGGGCTGGGCAGGGATGCTGGTGGGGGGATAAACCAGCTGGTGAACCCCAGCAGGAGGAAGTTGGCTGCAGTCCTCTTCCAGGCTCCTGCAGCTCCTGGTGTACCTAGTGTGGGCCTGGATATCCATTGCAGGGAGCTTCCATTGCAATATTAAGAGGGAGGCTGCAGACTTTATTCTCCATCTTGTTGCATAATAGGTTTCTTGTATTTTTATCTGCACGCACATGAGTCATCTTTCTTTTTTTCCTATTTCTCCCTTGGTAGCCTTTCCCTGGGGGCCTGACCATCCAGTTCCCCTTTCATTGATGGGAAGCCTAGGGATGACCACAGGGGGAGCTCAGTGGGTTCCACAATACTGAATAACAGGAAAATTGTTTTGTTTTAAACACTTTTTTTTTTTAAAATACTTTTTTTTTTTCTTTTCTTTTTTTTTTTTTCCTTTTCCTTTTCTTATTCTTTTTTTCTCCTTTTTTTCTTTTTTTTTTTCCCCGAGTGAGTAGCCTGGATGTTTTGCTGCTGCCCTGGGGCAGGATCAGTCCATGTTGGCCAGCTGAGGACAAGTGGGGCTGTGAGTGACCATGTGGCTGTCACTGCACTGTTTGTGCCTGGGGAGATGTGATGCTCCAAGAGATGCTTATTGAGGGTGGTTTTCTGGAGGCTGTCCTGTTAAATTCATCCTGAAATGTATCTGGGATGAACCTTCATTCTGTCAGCCTTTTTTTTTTTTCCTTCTTGATTTTATTTAGTCAATTTTACATCTTTTGGAAAATCCTCTGGAGATGGAGATTTAGCAGCCCTGGAAGCCCAGCCCGGGGTGTCCTTATCCTTACTCATTACAACACCCAATCCTTCAGTGGTTAAATGAGGCTTGGACCAAGTTTCAGTTTTAAATAACTTTAAGGGTGGATCTGGTGTTCATGTAACCAGAGGGTAATTTGGTTTTGGGGGTTTTTTTGTTTTGTTTCGTTTCTTGTTTTTCTTAAATGGTGCGGGGGATGGATCTGGGGTCAGCTTTTTCTTTCCGATGCAACCCTCTCCTGCTGAAGGGAAGGCTTTTTGCCCAGAAATGTGACCATGTCCTTTTTTTTAAGTGCTGGAGGCAAGTTGAGGGCCAACAGGCCTTTCTGTTGGTTGTAGGCTGGAAGGAAGTTTTGGAGGCACAGCCTGTTTGCACAGCTGTGGCACAGTCCAGTGTACAGCGTGGAACCGTGTGAGGAGCTGGGAGCATCTCGGGGCTGGATGGGCTTTGCTGCCTCCTTCCCAGAGCCTCTCCTGGCTGCTGCCTTCATGCCTGCCTGGGAGGGCTGGAGGAGAGCCAGCTTGCTCCAGGCCTCCCATCTCATCTGCTGCTGGTCTGTGTCAGAAGACATCTCAGCCCTGTCAGAATGCAGTGGGGTTTGTATTCCAGCAGAGAGCTTCCCTCTCTCTACCTCTGCCATGGCTGTGGCACCCAGTTCTTCCTCCTCTTGTCACTGTCTGCATGGGGGGATGGCTGGTCCTGTTCTGGCAGAAAGATGCTCGAGGGAGAACCTGGAGTGGGAGAGAGGCAGGGGCTGGTGCAGGGAAGCAGCATTTTGGCACCTGTTTGGGCAGGATGGTGGCATTTGTACTTCCTGTGCTTCCTGCCCGGAGTCATTTCCTCACAGCGCTAGGGAGCTGAGAACGTGGTTGAGTTGGTAGAGACCGTGGGGTGTGAGGCTGCTCTGTGGCAAGGAGAGGGCTGAGCAAACCAAACCCTAACCCTCCTTCTCCCCAGCACACACGGGCATGTTTGGGAGGATGAGAGAGATGAGCAAGCAGCTGCAAGCAGGCGTGGGCTGGAGATTCCTGCCCTGCTCCCCGCGGGTGTGCGGTCCTCGCAGGGGGTGCCCATCACCCTGGGAGTTCCCGGCCTGCCTTCTGTCTTTGATACCTGCCTGGTTTGCTCCAGGGCTCTCCCCATTTGCCTGGATTTTAGGTATGCAGGTTGTAACAATAGCTCTGCCTTACTCCTTACTTACTAACCCCCTGGTGCTCTGTGCAGTGAGGGGTGAAGGCAGGGCACAGTGTGCTGCTGCATCCCAAGGCAGCGTGATGCAAAGAAAGGTCATGAATGCTTTGGCTGCTTCCTTCAGTAGTTATTGTGAAGTATCACAAAAACCCAGCTCACCAGTTCCTTCCCACTGCATCCTTCAAAGATAGGGTTGGTCTTCAGCCTTGCTGGGCATGTCCTGGATGAAAAGACCTTAGCCAGGATGTTGTTTTTTAAGGGATAAAATAACCTGCTGTGTCACTAAGAATGTGGGCACGTGGGCAGATTACTTTTGAGCTTCCAGCCAGCTCATTTCTAAAGGTTACCTTTAAAAAGTTGCACCCCTGCTCATTTTAGGGCCCTTGTCTGTCCTCCTTTTGCAGCCCCAGGGAATGGGGTCCTTCTGTCCTCTTGTCCTGGGTTGTTGAGCTTTAGAGGATTATTGGAATGGTCAGAAACATCCTGTGTCAAGCAGTGAGTAGGCTGCCATCATCTCCAGATGCACACCCATGGTGCTGCATGGTGTATCCTGCCAGGAGAGGGTTCCATGTTCCTTGGGAAGGGTTTCTGAGCCTCCCTGCAGTCAGGCCCAGTGCCTGGCTTGCTGTGGGGCTCATGTGGAGCCAGCATCATCTCTCACGATGCAGTCGGCTGCTGCTGTGGGTGATGAGCAGGTCACATTTCTGTCTAGTTTTAAACTGCAGTAAATGGAACTGAAAGGCGAGTCGATCCACACTGAGTGCAGTAAGTGGAGTTTAATTGGGATGAATTACACACCAGGTTTGCAGTAATCTCCATCCCACATTGCTCAGAAACATCATCTGCTTTGGAAACGTGACTCAGAAATGTTATTTGATTCCCCAGAGCATGTACGAAACTGTTTTTCCAGGAAGCAAAGATTGTTGGATTTGTGTGGGGGTTTGGGGTTTTTTTGGGTTTTTTTGTTGCTGTGATTATATTCTCTTTGGTTTTATGAAAATGAGAGTCCTTTCCCAAAATTTACTCCAGGGAAGAAGCCTGTGTGATGCTGCCTTACCAGAGTCTCTTTGGCTCCTTCTCCTCACTTGGCATTTGATGTTCTAGAGCTCTGGGTCCCTCTTCATCCTGTGCCATCCGTGGTGGCAGGAGGGGACTGGAAGGCTGTTGTGATGGTCACTTGTGGCCTGAATGTAGTGAGTTCTGCTGCAAGACAGCATCTCCAGCATCTGTCCTTGGATGTCTGGCAGCAATTCCTGGGCTGGGGTGGCCATCCCATCCCTGCTTCCAGCATGGGCAGGGAAAAGCAGCATGCTCCTCAGAGCCTGTTTCCTCCATGCCGTAGGCATGCCTGGTGCCATCCTGGACCTGCAGCATCTGGGTGGTAATCCAAGGCTTCCCATGACTAAAACTTCTTCCTTCTCCTCCACCTTCATGGGGATTTCAAAGTTATTTACTCAACTCCCCTTTTGTTTTCCTCTTCTCTTAGTGGATATTCGTGAAATCAAAGAGATTCGTCCGGGAAAAAACTCACGTGATTTTGACCGGTACCAGGAGGATCCGTGTTTCCGACTGGATCAGTCTCACTGCTTCGTTGTCCTCTATGGCACAGAATTCCGTCTGAAGACCCTCAGCTTGCAAGGTAAAACACTCATGGCCCTGGGGCAGGCATCTCATCACCATGGGACCCAAAGTTCTGATGCATCCGAGTGAGCTGGAGCATATCCCCGGGCAGATGGTATTTCCACCATACCAAAGGTGTCTTTGGAAGAAGGTGACACCAGTTCTCCGAAGGGTACACATTCAACCCCTAGTTAAGTCAGTTAACCTAACCTGTAAACCTAAAATTTGGCTAAACCAAAGCCCCTAGGTCAAATGTGGGCTTGAAATCAAATATTTTATCTCAGCTTGGCGTTTATCAGCTGTGTTGTGGTAACCAGCCCCACGCCTGAAGTGGTAAAATCTCCCTGCCTTCTGCTTTGCAATTCTGAGCAAGAAAACACTGCTGGTGGCAAACGAAGGCTCAGTCCCCTGAGGTGTTGATCTCAGCTTTGTCTGTTGATTTAAGCTGGACTTGCAGCACCCAGCTTTATGTTTTGCTATTGGAAGAAGGGAGGTTTGTGCTGGTGAGTCTCCTGTTGAGATGGGGGACAGGTTTGTAATCACTGGCTGCAGTTCAGCTGGCAGATGAGATCCTTTCCTGCTAGCAGGATGCAGTCTTGTGTCTTGTTTAAACCCATGCAGAGGAGCACTGATGGAGGCAATCATGTTGGCTCCTTAACATCAGTGGTGAATCTGCCTTCTGGCCAGTGCTGTGGGACACAGGGACAGAAACATCACTCCTGCCCTCAGAAAAGATGGAGGTGCAGGCAGGGAGGTTATGGAAGAGCTGGCAGATGCAGGTGCTGGTCTGTCACCCAGACCAGGCAGAGCTTGGGAACTGGAGGGAGGTGTGAGTGTGACATGCTGGGGCAGGGGGTCCAGCCTTCCATGGACACCCCATAGATGGGGAGCAGAAGCTTGGTGGGGAGAGGAGTTGGCCAGAGCATCTGCAGTTATCAGAAAGGAGATGATGGAAGGAATCGGGGATATAAGATGCTTGGGATAGTCTGAAGAGGTTTAGGTTGGTGATCAGCTTCTGTGTCCCTCCCTCCCATTTCTCCTGTGCACTTTTCCCCAGCCACTTCCGAGGATGAAGTCAACATGTGGCTCAAGGGGCTGAACTGGCTGGTGGCAGACACACTAAGGGCTCCCACCCCCCTGCAGATTGAAAGGTGAGGAACTTGTCCTTGTCCTGCACTTGCTTTCTTTGACAGCAAAAGATGTGCCCAGTGACAGCATCTCACCCCTCTCTGAGTCGTGCTGACCTGGCACTGATGCTTCCATGCTGCATCATCTCTGACCAGAGTTTGGTCTCCTGTGTGTGGAGGGAAAAGAATTACCACCAAACAGATGGGTTTATGCATCATCTGTACCATTCCAGTGTAGCATGTAGAAGGGAACACCTTTGGGGTTTTTTTTTTGTCTTATTTGTGGGCTCACTTTCAGGCAGAGATGCTTTTCAAGCAGGTCTGCTGCCTCCGGAGAGAGAACAGAGCCAAGGGGGGAAGGAGGGCTGTGGGAATGGACAGAGTGGCATAGGGCATCTTCCAGAGACAGGAGCAAACCTGGCGGGCTGGTTGTTGAGGAGCTGGGGCTCAGTGTGTCTGTGTTTGTGCCTCTCTGCTCAGGTGGCTCCGGAAGCAGTTCTACTCCCTGGATCGCAACCGGGAGGACAGGTAAGGAGAGAGGAGAGGAGAGGAGAGGAACCCCTGGTGTGCCCAGCTCTGCACATCCATAGGAGGGGTTGAGCTGGGAAGTGTTACCTTTGATTTGAAACCCCAGCCTTTGCTTTGGATTTCTTGTTGGGTTCTTTAGGTTTTTAATTTTTTCCAGATTTTCTAAAGATCCTTCATTTAAGTCCCAATACTTCCCTGGCAGATTTTCACTGATTAACAAAAACATCAAAAAAATGTCATGTTTCCCTACCCCATTTCTTAGCTGCTGAGACCTTTAGACCCCATAGGTGGCATCACCCAAAAAAGCAGACACCAAAGAAGCAACAAGTGGCTGTAGCCACCCTGTCAAGGCTGAACTGGGTTGTGTTTCTTACTCTCTACCCTATTTAGTTTATTCTCCTCTGATGTTTGTGAGGCCCTGGAGCATCCTCCTGCTTGGCCTGGAGGCTGATGGGCTGCAGCAGGGCCCCTGCTTGTGGGTTCTTGGGTGAATGCTTAGTGATGTCCTAGCAGGTGAAATGTCACATTTGGACCTGTCATGAGGAGATAAGGAAGGGGAATTAGGTTGTTATCCATCGTGAGGAGATAAGGGAAGGGATGTTTGTTGAGAGGGAAGCTCCATGATGTCCTGCTTTCTGCTGCTGCCACCATCACCTCCTTTCCCTGGCCACATGCTGGCTGCATCTTCTCTTCCTCGGGTGCTGTTTTTTGCTCCCTTTCCTTCCTGGGACACACTTTCCCCCCATGATGTGAACTGAGCCCATTATCCTTCCAGCATTGATTTCCACATTACTGCACACCCCTGGGGTAGGGGTGTTCCTCCCAGGTGCTGGAGCCATCACCCACACAGCAGCCCGTGGAGCCCCCTCTGTGTGCTCAGGTGCCTAAGCAGGGCTCACTGCAGAGCACTGAGCAGATCTGAGAGCTCCAGAGAATCCTCCTCTGGGGTGATCACCATCAGACAGGTCGGTCCTGTGGCATGAGAGGGGGAAAAAATCACAGCTCAGTTATTTATCAGGAGAAGCAGCAGGTCCTCTCATCCCTCTTTGATCCCTACAGTGTCCCTCCCAGCTGTAATGTGCTGCTCTGGGACAGGCAGGCAGCCCTGCTGTCAGACAGACACAGGTTAAATTTAACCCAGCTCTGGATTAACTGCATTGGGGAAATCCCACTGTGTTGGGCACTTTTGCCTTTGCAAATCATTTATATTGTGGCGTGGGTGCACAGGGATTTTGTGAAGGGAGGGATCAACTTTCAGGGAGGTGGAGAGGGAAGGAGAGGAGTCTTTAATCTGCTGCAGTTGCTCTGCAAATGCCACACACCTTTCAAACCCAGGCTTGGGTTTTATACCCAGTGTATTGGTTTTCAGCAGAGACTGGGCATAATATTTCCTACTTCAGCAATGGAGAGCACTGAGGATGGTGCAGGGGTGGCTGTGTGGGGTTTTGGAGGATGAATGCAGTAGAAATGGAAAAAAAAAATGGTTCTTTTTCTCATCTGGTTATACAATAAAACGGATGAAATGGCATCTGGACAGGACAAAAGAGATTGCACATATAGATTTGCCTGCCCAAGGCATGGTCAGTGGAGCTGAAAGCCAGCCTGTTGCATCTCTCTTGTTCTTCTTAGTACTGCCTTTCTATTAACATTTAAAATTAAGGCAGCAAAACCACAATATATTCCTTACTTCCCCAAGGGGAGAAGTTTCAGTGTGAACCACTTCATTAGAATTGCTGCTGCTCCAGCCCAGGCAGTGAAAGGAGTAAAACAGCATCACAGGGGAATGTGGAAAGATTTTGGGTCTCCCCATTTTTCAACCATCTGTGTGTTTTCTGCAAAGTAAAGGCAGCACTTACATCCTTTGGGTGAAATCTTTGCCTTTGTGAGGAGTTACAGCATTAACCTCAGTGTTGCTTTTGCTTTGCAGCCTGGAAATAGGTTTGAAAAGGGATCAGCAAATTTTGTTTGCAAACCATCCTTGGACAAAATGGGCACCTTTTTGTCTGCTAAAGAAATCATTCCCAACGTTTGTGTTCCTCATGCTCACCCCGTGCCCCATCCTCATGCTCTGGTTCCCTTTCTGCCTTCTCCCAGCTGGGTGCCCGTGCAGAACTTCCAGCCCACTGGCAGATGTTGGCTGTTTTCACTGGCTGCTGGGCCTTTGGGTATTTGTTTTTCCAAAGGAGGTTAGGTGAAAAGAGGAGGATAACAGGATGCTGGGTTGTTGGTTGTTTTTTTTTTTCCTGTGGTGGAGGAGACTGTTTCACCTCTGGCTAGGAGAGCTGCCCATGGCTGGGGGCAGAAGAGGCCAAGGGGGAAAATGTTTTCATCCCCTGTGAGAGGGCTGGCTCTGTCCTTTGCCTGTTTTTCATGGAACCTTAAAAGGCTTCTGTGGAACAAATTAGTTTATTTATTTGATTTTTACTTTCTAGTCTCAAAATATTACCACGCTTTTTATCCAAGACCTCCAATGCTTTGACAGTATTAATAACACAGTAAATAAAATCCTTCCATATTCCATCCTCCTACTGAAGCAGAGGGAGAAATTCTGGTCACAGCTTTTACAGGGTTTGCTGTCAGCTCTCCTGGTGCTGTCACATTGCTGAGCAGTGCTGTGGTCCCACACCTCCCTCTGAACGTGCCCAGCATCTCCAGAGCCAGGCACTGGCTCCAGTGGGTCTCCAGCCTTGATTCTTGCTCCTGCTGCAGCCCCTCCTGCTCTTTTTTTCAAGAGCTTTTTTGCTATCTCACCCTCTCACCAGGGGAGGATTGCTGCTGGCTGGCCCTGGGGACTTTGTGTGGCCCCTGAAGGGGTCCCATGAGACCGGCTGCAACTTGTGGTCCTTGATGTATGGGGCATCCCTCACCAGCCATCACTGCACTCCTGGTGGGCCCCCCCCACATCATCCCATTTCCCTGTCACCCGCAGGACCCCGTAGCTGGGACCCCCTGCCCTGAGGGACAGCACCCTGCACATGGCTATGGATGCTGGGGGGTGTTGGTGAAGGGAAAGGACAGGCTCCCCCCCTCCCCAAAATCCTCACCCTGGTCCACAGGGATCATTTCTCATGACCTGGGAGATGGAGGTGGAGGGGAAGATACTGCTCCATCCCTGGGTGCATCCTGGCCCCCTGCACTGCCTGACACCAGATGACTTCTTCCTCTCCTTGGGGCTCCCTCCATCCCTCTGTGTCGTTTGAGATCACCCCATTTCCAGGGAAAATGAGCTGTGGGTGGTGCTGACCCAGGTGTGGTGGCTGCACAGGACATCTCCTCTGCCATGTTGGTGTTTGCTCCCCAGAGCTGTGAGTGCTCCCCAGCTTTGCTCTGGGCTTTGCAGGATGGGGGGCACCCTGGAGGGTCCTGGGCCCCCACTTTCTTGGCAGGAAGGGTGAAAAGCAGCATCTGTGATCACTGGGGCAGATTCAGAGGACTTGCTTTTAAGGCAAGAGCTGCCAGAAAATTATTACACAGACCTCTTAGCTTCTTAAATCCTGCAGATGGGAGACATCCACATTTTTTTCTTGCTGCAAGGCCATTGCCCCATGGGGCGATGACACCAGAGCAGGCAGGGGTGGCCCAGGGCTCCTTCCTGCATTTCCCTGCCTGCATGGTGTAGGATGCCCTCAGGTTGGCACTGGAGCCCTCCCTATTCCTGGAACCTCCGTGTTGGTGTGTGAAGGTCTGGGGGGTGGGGGTGTTGGTGGTTCTTGTGGCAATGGTGGGGGGAGCACAGATGGGCACAACGTGGCAGTGCTGTGCCTGTGGCTAGAGGCTGAAAATGGCCTTTTCCTCTCTTTAGGATAAAATTAGCAGGGTCTAAACCACTTGCAGAGCCTGCCCTCCTCCAGCTCCCTGGGCAGGCCAAGGAGTGGGTTTTGGAAGGGATTTGATCACCCAGTGTCTATGTTGGGGCATAGATACTTGGAAAATGCATCTCCATGGCCATTCCCATAAAGGGGGGGCATCAAATCCAGTGGGATGAGGATGTTGGGACTCGCCCTGCAGCACTGGGAGCTTGCAGGAGCAGCATTTGCAATTCCAATCGGGATGCAAGCATCTCTGCTCCCCACATACAGCAGAGATAGAGAGTTCATCAGGGTGGAGAACATTCTTGTGTTCTCCCTTTGTTCCCAACCCTGGCATCCTTCTGGGGTCCCACATCCCTCCTCATGTGGTGTGCCCCTCAGTGTGAGACTCCCCCCCATCCCAGACCTGCTGAACGTGTATCCTCTCTTTCCTCTGACGAGCCAGGATCTCTGCCAAGGATCTGAAGAACATGTTGTCTCAGGTCAACTACCGGGTCCCCAACATGAGGTTCCTGCGGGAGAGACTCACGGTGAGTGGGTGACCCCTCCACTCCCCTCATTTCAGGCTGGGGACCCCCAGCAGCCTGTTGCCTGCCTTTGAGCGAAACCTGGTGGTGGTTCAACTCCCACGGGGTGTTTGCATATTGCAACAGCTCCCAGCCTTTCCCTCTCGGGAGGGCCCCCACCCACGGTGGTGACTGAAGAGTTGCCAGCACCCACTGGGTGCCGCACCCCGACCCGTTTGTGGCCAGCACCCTCTCCTCGCCTCACCCTGCCTCCCCCGTGCCCCACACTGCTCCTGGCTCTGGGCTGGGGTTTTGCCCCTCTGGGTTAGAGTGTAGGAGGAGAGGAAATGAAGCCCATCCCTGCTCTGCATCCCACTGCAGACCCAGGAATGAAAGCTCATCTAGGGATGACCAGCTCTTTCCACCAGGCTGAAGGGCAGAGTATCCAAAGGGGAGCACAGGCTTTGGGTCTTGCAGTTTCCAGACATTCCAGTTGCTCTCTGCAAACAAAGATTAAAATGATCCTTTTGTAATGACTCCATTAAATGAGGATGCTTTTTAATCAGCACTCTGATGCCTTTATGGGGGGGGGGGGGCG
>JAAWXA010000023.1:10183629-10209776 GCA_038090715.1 Florisuga fusca
GGGGGGGGGGGGGCGCTTGGGGAATCACTCAACCAGGTTTAGGATGTGCCCGTGTCCTGGACACTATGGGGCCCCCCAGCCCCAACAGAAATGAGTATAGTCTGGCCAGGTTTTGCCCTTTTCCTCCTTTTCCTCTGGAGTCCTGGTGAGGGGAGACACTTTTCAGGCCTTTCAGAGTTGTCTGTGGGCCCTGTAAAACCTGGGTTGTTTGGTTTTGTGGGTTTTTTGCCACAGGATGTGGAGCAAAGGAACGGGGATATCACATATGGACAGTTTGCACAGCTCTACCGCAGCCTGATGTTCAGTGCCCAGAAAATGGTAAGAACTGAATTCTCCAGGGCTGGGAAGGTGAGGAGAGACCAGATTTGGCAGTGGGCATTGGCATTCCCTCTTAATTGCCTTTTTAACCCTGCTGCCCTTAGCTAATATCTCTTGTCTCCTCCCTCTGGGCTAGGGGTGAGAGGGAGTAAAGCAGTTGTTGTTTCAGGCTGGTTAGCTGGGTGCTTCTGGGGATGGGGGAGGCTGTCTGAGAGCAGTGGCTGGAGGAAAGCAGAGCTGCACAGTGCTGTCCCCTTCGTGAGCAGCCTCTGCTTTCACATGTGCCAGTGAGACTGAGTGCAAACCTAATGCTTGTGCTTCTTCTTTTGCAGATGGATGTCCCGTTCCTAGAAAGGTGGATAACTCTCTGTATTTGCTGGGGAAAGGGCTGTTCTCTTTTGCTCTGTAACATGCTTTGGTGCCTGCACACCTCCTGCTTGCCACCGTGCTGCTTGCATTGTTGCACTCTGAATATGCATCTTTACTGTAGACTCTTCAGCTCCGGTCAGTGAGGGCTCTCTTCCTCCCAGACATCCCCTCCAAAAACGGTCAGTTGGTTTATGTGGAATGGTCAGACCCTGAGCCACATCCCAAAGATTTCCCCCGTGGCTGCATGATGCCAGGGGCCGTGCAGGCTGGGTGCAGTGTCCTCCCTGCCACAGAGCCTGTGGTGCCACTGCCAGCTGTGCCCTTCTCTGCCCTGTGCTCAGTCTGGCCGTGGTTAAAAGAGCTTGAATTTAGACAGGGAAGTTAAAGAGTGAGAGTCTTGTTAACTTATCCAGGTAATTCCGTGTGGTTTCCTCTCTTTTCCTTCAACCATAGAAAAGAGAGATGGCAGGGACCTCAGCAGACCCTCTGGTTCATCCCTCTGCCTGGGGCAGTCAGTACTGCCCTTGGCCATTTCTGGGTTTTTTGGTGTTTGTCCCTGGCACGGCCCTTGGCTGCCCATTGCATCTTGCTACGTTCATGAACAAGCCTTTTGAGATTAGCAGCTACAAACAATTCCCTCCATTCCTTGCCCTGTCTCTTTGAGTCCATGTCCCCTGGATACCTGTCTTGACTACAGCCACCCTTGGACTGCCCTGCATCTATTTAGTTCTTTTCACTCTGTACACACCAGATTTTGTTTTCTTCTTTTTGTACAAATCAGTTCCTCTAATGATTTTTACTGCCCTTCCCTGGGCGGTAAAACAGAGTTTCACATTATCATGGCTCTGTGGTGTGGACATGTAATCTCAGCTGCTGTCTGGTTTGCTTTCATGCCCTCCTCAGCTCTCTCTGCTCATCCTGCTCTGCTCTTGCAGCACTGCTTGCTCAGGGCACATCTTGCTTGCATGTGCCATGGTGGTTGCAGTTGGTGTCTCGTATGATGGTTGTGATGTGCTCATGAGTGACCGAAGCTTCTCTCTGCTTTTCAGGGGTGCAGAAAGGTCTGAGCACTTCAGGGTGTCACTGCTGGAGTTACAGAAGTTCTTGCTGGAGTACCAGAGGGTAAGCTCAACACAGGCCCAGGGGAGAGATCTGGTACTCCAAGGGCAGGCTTGCCAAGGAGCTGGGATGATGTAGTCATGGGGTGCTCTGATGGGCACAATCAGAAACCTGAGTGCATCCTTTCTGGAGCAGGAGGTGATGCAGGGGAGGTGCTGGTGAGGGTAAACCTGGCCTCAGCCATGCATCCTGGTCAGGAAAGGGACCAAGAGCAGAAAAGCTGAGAGCAGTGGAGGTCTCAGGTGGGAGGAGCTGATCAGTGGAGATCTACTCAGTCCCTGTAACCTTGGATTGGAAGGTTCATTTCAGCCAAAGTGTCATAGTCCATCCTGTCTGCTCAGGAGGTCTCAGCAGCTCCTGAGGAGCAGCAATTACTTTGATTGTTGACCTTTCCATTTAAAAGCACTCTTGGGTCATTCAGCAAGCACAGCACACACTCTGGGACACACGTGCAGGTGCAAACACCACATTTGACCCTTTTAGTTCGACTCTTCCCAGGCTCCTGTCCTGTTCCTGGTCTCTTCCAAGAGGACAGGGGTGGCTCATGAAAACACAGCCATGCCTCCTGGGAGAGCGTGGGGCCTCCTGCTTGGCACCATCCTCCCCATCTCCCACCAGCACCTCCCTGCCCGTGCTCTGGGGAGTTAACCAGTGCAGAGGTGGCTGTGCTTGGTGAAAAGAGCATACTGGTGAAAAGTGGCCTGGTGAAAGAGACCCAGGGAGAGTAGAAGGAATCTGAGCTGTCTTCTGCTGCTGAAGGGGGAGAGCTGGCAGATGTGAGCAAGGGAGCTATCAGAGAGAAAAATGGATGGCATGGAGAACATGAAGACCACTTAGAAAAAGGGCAGCTTCCTGCAGTTGTGTGCTATCCAGCATTTGTGCTGACAGTTGAATTCCTGGCAGTGATGGTCTTGCATTAAAAGCTGCCTCCTTGGTGGTTAAGGCTTCTAGATGGATGAGCTGCACATGGTTCTGAATGATACTTTGTGAAATGTTGGGGGTTTTTTTTATGTCTCTCTTGGTGTTTGCAGGAGCTCTGGGCTGCAGATACCCTTCAGGTACAGGAATTCATGTTCAACTTTCTGAGAGACCCTTTGAGGGAGATTGATGAGCCTTATTTCTCCTTGGATGAAGTAAGAAACCTTAAACACTCGTGTATGGAGTGGGGTGGAGTAGGGTGTGATGCCCTGAGCACAGTGTGTGCTGCAGTGTGACAGCTCTGCTGTCTGTTCCCTCTCTGTGGGGTGACAGTGCTTAAAGGATCACAGCTCCTGTTAGCTGCATTGAAATGGGAGATGGATGTGGTGGGTTCATCACGTTGCACAAGAGCTGATTGGCAAAGGGAATGACTTCTGGGCTTTCTTCTTGTGCTGAATGTGTGCAGCTGTGAGTGCTCATTGGGCAGTTCATTTGGAGGAGGAATAGAGCTGTATTTGGCCTAATGCCCTTTTGAGGCATGGAAGGATTTTTTTCAAAGCAAGAACTAAAACCAACTGGAGATTACCATGTCACTGTCAGTCTGGACTATCTCCCATGCAAAGGTCCCCTGACCCATGTGGCCTTAGTGAGCTATTGCCTGCCTTGTAAATCAAAAAAATAAAATGTGGAGCAATTAATTTGTCTCCAGCTGGGGTCAAGTATTCGTGCCCAGGTACCTGGCACACTCAGAGGATGGGTGGCCATGCCTAAGCTATGGTTACATGCTGGATCATGTAGCTTGTGTGCTGTCTTGGCTGCCTCTGGTCAGTCTGTGCTGAGCTATGAAGAGTTGGCACCTGCTGGCACGGAGGGTGAGATGTGTGTGTAGCTAACCCACAGCACCCATCATTAACACATCTCTGTTTCTTCCTGAGCAGTTTCTCACCTTCCTGTTTTCCAAAGAGAACAGCATCTGGAACTCTCAACTGGACATGGTGTGTCCGGAGAACATGAACAACCCCCTCTCCCATTACTGGATCTCCTCCTCACACAACACGTAAGGACTCAGGGATGGCTCTCTCCATCCACCTGCTCCCAGTGTCCTCTTCTCCAGGGCCAGGGTGGGATTCTCCTGATTCTGCCTGAGCCCAGTGATGGGTCAAGTAGACTTTTCCAGGCTGTGGTCAGTATATGAGAAACTGTCATTTTGGTGCCCCAGTCCAAGTTCTCTCCATCAATGTTTAACCATCAGGGTTTTCCTCTGGTGCTGCCAACCACACACATCTGCACAGACTGGGCTTTCAGGCCCTGGGCTGTCACTCTGGCCATTAGCAGTGTCATCTTCCACAGCCTCCAAGGACAGGTGTGATAAAATCCTGGCAGGCTGAAACTGTCCATTTTCCTTCTCTTCTGCTAGAAGAATCTTGCAGGAGCTGCTTTCTTTGCAGACAGGCTCTGCCTGTGCTCTCCATTCATGGGATGCAGTGGCAGCACCTTGGCTCAAATTTAAAGGACCAAAAGCCCTTGAGGGCAGGCAGCAAGCTCCTGTCTGCCTGCAGGAGCTGGTCTAACCCTGCTCTGGGGCTGCTTCTGCCTGCTACAGGGGGCTCTTTGTGGCACCAAAGCCAATATCACTCTTTGAGGCTTATCTCAAGAGCCCCTGCAGCAGAGCTTGAGGCCTGGGGAGGACGGAAGGTCCAGGAGGATGTCACTGTCCCCTTTCCTTGCGTGCCAGAGGCAGGGCCGCCGTGTCCCAGCAGACATCTCTGCCCACCATGAGCTTGTGGCTTTGCTGATGTCTTCTCTCACCTGCAAGGTACCTGACGGGGGATCAGTTCTCGAGCGAGTCCTCGCTGGAGGCGTACGCCCGCTGCCTGCGCTTGGGCTGCCGCTGCATCGAACGTGAGTAACCCTGGGACACAGCTCCTGTCACCAGCATCGTGATAGCTCCTGGGGGTCAGGGAAAGCTTTGTTTGCAGAGCTGAAGGTTGATGTGCCTGTTGTCACCCTGATGTACTGACAGGGCTGAGGTTGTTGGATTTGTGGGCCTGGGTGGTGCGTGCCTGAGTTTTTGGGCCCTCGGGAAGATCTGGACTGTCCCCTGACTCCTTTATTGCCATTCTGCATGGTTCCCAGCAGTGCTGGGTTCATTCTGTCACATGGCCACATCTTGCCCATTTTCCAGCCTTTGGACTAAGTTTCCCATCTGGGTCTCTTTTAGTGGATTGCTGGGATGGTCCCGATGGCATGCCAGTCATCTACCATGGACACACCTTAACCACCAAGATCAAGTTCTCTGATGTCTTGGTCACTATCAAGGAGCATGCCTTTGTCACCTCTGAGTGAGTACAGCTGGGACCTGGACTTGAGCTAGAAAAGTGGAAAAGTGTAGAAAGGCTGTAGAAAAGTGAAGCCCACCTTTATCCAGAGATCTTGCACAAGACCACTCATCTGCAATTTGGTGGGAAGAAATCATGTTGTTGTGGCTTCCAGCCAAATGGAGATTTCTACCAGAAAAAGGTTGTGGGAGTGGAGGCTTTGGGTAAAACTCAGTAGTCTGACAGTCCTTCTCCACATTCTGCATTGCCAACAGTTGTGGGGATGCCTTGCTGTAGGTGAATACTCAAGACAGATTGCTGTCTATTCAAACTGTTCTTTGAGGGCACAGAGGGAGGTTTTGAAATGGAGCTCAGAGGGTGTTAGTCCGATCCAGGCACTGTGCTGGTTCTGATAGCTCTTTTTCTTCTCCCAGTTTCCCTGTTATTCTGTCCATTGAGGATCACTGCAGCATTGCTCAGCAGAGGAACATGGCTCAGAATTTCAAGAAGGTCTTTGGTGATATGCTGTTGACCAAACCAGTAGATATTTCCGCCGATGGCCTTCCATCTCCAAACCAGCTCAAGAGGAAAATTCTTATCAAGGTGAACTCCCTTTCCCAGCACTGATCCTGAGTGGGGGTGAGGGTGTTTGGACCAAGGGTGGCTGCTTACCTCTGGAACGGGTTGGTTGGCAGTGCAGGGTTGGAAGTGGAGATCTGATGCTAAAAGAGCTGGAGACAAAGAATTCTCTTACTTCAGAGGTGCTGCTGGGAAATCAGCTCAGCAGCTGGATGCTGCCTTTTTGGGGACCTTGGGGGATATTGATACTTCTGCTGCAGGAATTGCCTCTTGGAATAAAGGGTGGGATTTCAGTGCCATTTGGTGATCTCTGTGGCCTAGGTCTTACTTTGGCCCCTTTAGTCTGGAGGAACCTGGAGATGCAGGGTGGAAATCCAAGCTGCTTTTTGGGTGCCTGCTCTCCTCGAGGTGCCTGACCCACTCCCATCCCACAGCACAAGAAGCTGGCAGAGGGCAGTGCCTATGAAGAGTTACCCACATCTGTAATGTATTCAGAGAATGACATCAGCAACTCCATCAAGAACGGGATCCTCTACCTGGAAGACCCCATCAATCACGTACGTCTCTCCACCACTGCCACCCTGCCCCAGCTCTGTGGGCTCTGTCAGTGACTCTGTAAGGCTGGAGGGATGCTGGAAGGAAGGGCTGTGATGCAAAGGACCTAAGAGGCCCTTGGTCTGTGCTGTTTCTCAGGGGTCTCTGAAGGCTGGGGGAGGTTTTATGCTGGCTCTCTCCTGTGCTCTTCCCTAGGCATCTCCTGTTGGCCCTTGTTAGAGGCAGAAGGCTGAGCTAGAGGGAGCTCTGGGCTGAGGCACTGCAGCTGTTCTTGTGTAATCTGGTGCTGCAGTAAGTTCTAGCCATGGCCTGCAGTTCTAGACCTGCCTCCTACCAAGTGCCCATGCACTTAACACACCTAAAGGAGCATTCTGCTTTGTAGGGTGCTGAGCATTCATTCCACGGTGTGCCTTCCCTTACACACTGCCCACTGCTTCAGCTGCTTGGCTTTGCTGGGGCTCTGCCAGGCAAAGGCATGGGTTTGGCAAATAGGAAGGTGCAGTGGTGAAACCACCTCTGACATCTCTGGTAGCCCCCGTGCTGAATCCATGCAGAGTGTTTTCTGTTTGCATCAATTTGCTGTTCATTTGGTCACCTCCTTCGAGTACATGCTGAGGTGTCTGCAGTGTGACCTGCAGTTGCTTGGTGTGTAAAACCTGTCACATGCTGTTTTTTTGCTACTGATAAATCTGTGCTTTGGATCTGGGGATGTCTCGGAAGCTCCTGTGACTCCTCTGAAATCAGTGTGCTGGTCACTACCCTTCACAAAGCTGATCCCCCCTCACTGCTTGTGCTGACCAGGAAGGAATGATCCCATGGATGGGTGGTGGGCCAGCTTGGTGCTTTCTAGGGGGGTCTCTTTGCCCAGAGTTTGTTTCCTTGCAGGAGTGGAACCCACATTACTTTGTCCTGACCAGCAGCAAGATCTATTACTCTGGGGAGACAACCAATGACCAAGGAAATGAGGATGAAGAAGAGCAAAAGGAGGTGAGGGCTCCCTTGTGTGACAGGGCGTTGTTCCCCTGGAGGAAGGACTTGGCTACCCAAGGGGCTGAGCCCCTCCACTGCCATCTGAGTTCAGGGGGAGATCCTGTGGTGGGGTGAGAGGCTCCCCAGTCCTAATTGTCAGTCCCCTGAGTAGAGCAGACTCCAGCCCCACAAGCCTGCCCTCAGTAACCCAAGCTGGTGGGTTTTCCCCCTCTCAGGTGAGCAACAGCACGGAGCTTCACTCCACGGAGAAGTGGTTTCATGGGAAGCTGGGAGCAGGCCGGGATGGGCGGCACATCGCGGAGCGGCTGCTGACCGAGTACTGCATCGAGACGGGGGCCCCCGATGGCTCCTTCCTCGTCAGAGAGAGCGAGACCTTTGTTGGAGATTACACCCTCTCCTTCTGGTGAGGACCACAGGGACCAGGCCGCTGCTCTGTGTCTCTCCTGGGGCAGACTTCATCTGGACTCCATCTTCAGTGGTGGGGTCCCATTCCTCAGTGGGCCACAAGTGGCCTCCCCTTGTTCTGTGCCTCAGCACCATATCAACTCACTGTCCCAGTGCAGAAGGGTCGGGTTCCTCGGGACCATTGCATGAAAGGTCTCTTGTGGGGCAGAAATGCTTCATCCAGGAGCTGGTGCAAAATGTCCATTGACATCCCTGGTTTATCCCCTCCCTATTCCACAGGCGCAATGGGAAGGTGCAGCACTGCCGCATCCACTCAAGGCAGGATGCTGGCAGCCCCAAATTCTTCCTGACAGACAACCTGGTGTTCGACAGCCTCTACGACCTCATCACCCACTACCAGGAGGTGCCACTGAGGTGCAACGAGTTTGAGATGAGGCTGACAGAGCCAGTGCCACAGACCAATGCTCATGAGAGCAAAGAGTGAGTGTGTGTTTGGGGAGGGTGGGTTGTGTCAGTGGGAAACCCTCCAGGTCTCTGGAGTAATTCCTTCCTTGCTGGGGCTCTGGTCACTGATTGCTCCCTGTGGGGCTCTCTGTCACAGCAGCCATACTGGGCAGCTCTGCTGTAGATGAAGCTGGTTATCCTGGGGGATCAGTGTAGAGAAAGGAGACACTGAGCTTGTCTGGGATTCCCTTGCTTATGCTGCATATCCCCAAGTTGTCTCTGTTCCTGCCTGTCCCACAGAAAGGAGCAGACAGCCCTGTTACATATACGATGATCTCTGCTCCCTGTCCTCCTACTGAGGATTCAGGCAGCCTTCTGTGGGCTGGAGGGGAACCATGTGGTATGGCAGAGGTTTGGGGTGAGCTGGATGTGTGGAGATCTGTGCACAGTGACGTTGTCTTTCCTTAAAGGTGGTACCATGCCAACCTCACCCGTGCCCAGGCTGAGCACATGCTGATGCGGGTGCCGCGCGATGGAGCCTTCCTGGTGCGCAAGAGGAGTGAGCCCAGCTCCTATGCCATCTCCTTCCGGTGTGTCCCCGGGGGAAGGGTGGTGGGTTGGGATGCTGCGCTGGGTGGAGGAGTGGGAGAAGGGCTAAGAGCCCTGACATGAGCCCTCCTGAAGCTCTTCTTCCTCCTGGATGACCTTGGGTAAACCATACAGTCTTACGAGAGCCTTTAGGATGCTGCTTCTCCTCCCTGTGCTCAGCCCAAGGGCACTTTTTGCTTGGGTGTCTTTATTTGGGCAGAGATCTTCTTTTGCCAGGTGCCAAGTGGCTTTTCTCTGTCTTTCCACCTGCCAGGGCGGAAGGGAAGATCAAACACTGCCGAGTGCAGCAGGAGGGCCAGACCGTGCTGCTGGGCAACTCCGAGTTTGAGAGCCTGGTGGACTTGATCAGCTACTATGAAAAGCACCCCCTGTACCGCAAGATGAAGCTGAGGTACCCCATCAATGAGGAGACACTGGAGAAGATAGGGACTGCGGTGAGTGGGGGTGGTGGTTGGAAGTGCTAAGCCAGAAGATGATGGACAGGTCTGTTTTGAGCTGGTGCTTTGAAATGGGTGTTGTGTGAACCATCTCTGTGCTCCACCATCCACACCTTGCTGGAAACACCTGTTGGCTTGACTGAGATTTCTTGCTGCCCCTCTAACCCAGGTCAGCGAGGGGGGTGGGTTTGGGTATCTGTTTGTTGTGTGCAGCATCGTCCTTGTTCTTGTGCCATCCTTGGGGTGTTCTGTCTACCTCCCTCAAGGTGGGGGACCTGTTCTCCTGCAGAACCACAGTTGTTACCACTGGCTCTTTGCTTTGGCAGGAGCCTGACTATGGAGCCCTTTACGAGGGACGTCACCCCGGGTTCTATGTGGAAGCCAACCCCATGCCCACCTTCAAGGTATGCTCTCACTGCTTGGCATGAAACAATCTGCAGAGCCTGAGGGTTTAGCAAGTGGCTCTTTATTTTCCAAGAGCTATGCTATTTTGCACACTCATTTCTAGACTGTGCAGGGAGACACACTCTAGGCTGAGCCTGCAGGTTTCCCGTTTGGGCTGCCTCTTGTTTGAACTCTCCAGACTAAACCCATCAGTGGTTACAGCCCAAAGGAAGGTGCCCATGCAGGGCCACACCAGACCTGTGGCCTCTGGTTTGGCATAAATGGAGACCTTCATTTGTTCCACAAGGGTCACTGTGGGGAATGCAGCCTCTGGCAGCAGAGTTGGATGCTGCCTGCACATGGTGTGCCTCACTCAGCCCCCCACCACACACATGTTTGCAGTGGGAGGTGATCTCTCAACCTGTTGGCTAATTGCCCATGTGTCCATCTGCTGCCTGGCCTCACGGGACCCCTCCTCATTGCAGTGTGCTGTTAAAGCCCTGTTTGACTACAAGGCACAGCGGGAGGATGAGCTCACCTTCACCAAAAATGCCATCATCCAGAACGTGGAGAAACAGGAAGGAGGCTGGTGAGTTGATCCTGAGCCTTCTTTCTCCCTCAGGGACACAGTCAAACCTTGTTGTCACCATCTACACAAAGGTCTGTTCCCTCTCAGGTTGGGCCTGTTTGGGGATTGCCCATGAGCTGCACAGCCCCAAAGCTTCACAAGCCCTAAAAGCAGATGGTGGAGGAGCTGCCTGTTACCCATGACCCCCAGTCATGGGGGGACATCCCACATTGGGTGCTGACCCTGCCCCCTCCTTCTCTTCCAGGTGGAGAGGAGATTATGGTGGCAAGAAGCAGCTGTGGTTCCCTTCCAACTATGTAGAGGAAATCATTGGTCCCAGCAGCCTGGAGCCGGAGCGGGAGGTGAGCCTGTGCCTGGGAGAGAAGGGGGGGAGGAGGAGGTGTGTGCAACTCCTTGTGGTGGGCTGCACTGCCCACCACCATCCTGCCAACCACCATCTGCCTGTGCTTCACTCTCTGCAGCAGCTGGATGAGAACAGCCCCTTGGGAGACCTGCTGGGAGGTGTCCTGGATGTGCCCTCCTGCCAGATCGGTGAGTGCCAGGGGCTGTGGAGGACTGAGGGGTGTCACAGCTGGTCATGGGTCTTCTGGGCTGAAGGGCTTTGGTCTCCATCTGTCTCGAGGCACCCCTGTGTCTGCTGCAAGTGAACATCAGTCCATGGCGTGTGTCTGCCATGTGGGGACACTGCAGTGCTGGTCCTGGCACAGAGGGTGCCTTGGGACTGGGGCTCAGGTGTGTCCCTGCAGCCTACCTCGTGCTCCATGTGGCTGTTCCCACCTGGGTGCTTCAAGGCACAGAACAAGGAAGATGTAGGAATAGGGGAAAGAAGGAGAAATGGAAAGAAGATGCAGGAATGGAAGGAATAGGACGTTATAAAGGCCCCACAAGGCTTCTCAGCTCCCTCAAGATATGCTCCAGGGCTCCATCTGTTGCCTCCATTGACCAGAAATGGGAGCTTCTCTTAGCTAAAGAGATCCAGGGAAGCCATGAGAAGAGTGCCTTAGTGTCTCTTCCCTCCCTTCCTCCATCTGTGGTCTGAAGAACTTGGCTCAGCATCTGCCTGTGACCTTGCCCTCTGCTCCTTCTCCCCACACAGCCATCCGCCCCGAGGGGAAGAACAACCGCCTCTTCGTCTTCTCCATTAGCATGGCCTCTGTGTCACGCCTGTCCCTTGATGTGGCAGCTGATACACATGAGGACTTGCTGGACTGGGTGAAGAAGATCCGGGAGGCAGCCCAGACAGCTGATGCACGGGTGAGTCTGGAGAGCCCTTGGTGGGGGAGACATCTTGCCAAAGCCTGGATTTTCCAGGAACCGAGGAGCAGATGCAGATGGAGGCTGGTGGGGGGAGTGGGTGAGATGGCAGCCTGTGACAACTGGCAGAGCAGTTGCAAAGATGATAAAACCAGAGTAATCTTTGATAATATAGCAAAAGGGTGGCGGGCATGCATTGTGGCTTGAGAGGTTCAGGCTGGATGTCTGGGGAGCCTGGTCCATTGGGAGCTTCAGGAGATGGGGGAACTCCATCCATGGAGGGTGGCAAGGGTCAGCTGCAAGGCCACAGCTGCCCTGTGGTGGTACTGGTGCCAGTCCTTCTCCAGGCAGGTGGTAGGACCCACCGAGGACCCATTTCACTGGTGCTCTTGTGTCCATGCAGACCCAGCAGACCAGCATGGGCAGGAGCTGCCAGTCCAGGCCCCTGACCACTGCTGGTCACTTGGGTTATGCAGTGCCACAGCTCCCACCTGCCCCTGACATCTCTCTCCCTTTCTTGGCAGCTCTCCGAAGGGAAGATGATGGAGAGGAGGAAGAAGATTGCCCTGGAGCTTTCAGAGCTGGTGGTCTATTGCCGACCTGTGCCCTTTGATGAAGAGAGTGAGCTTCTGCTGGTCTGGTGGCCACCACAGGCAGTCACCATGGCATTGCAGACCCCACGGTGTGCCCTGAGGTGCTGCTGTGGCTGGGTCTCAGCAGAGGGCAGGCATCCAAAGAAAGTTGGAAGCAGCTTAAATTTGAGCTCTGGAAATGACATTCTCCAGAGGGTGGAAGTTCCCTTCCCCAGCCCTCTGTTGTTGAGATGTCACCATCCAGAGCAGCTGCTGAGGGAGTGGGGCTGGGGAAAAACTGCCCCATCTCCCAGAGCAGTTTTGGTGCCTTCAGCCATCAGTGTTGGGCACCCAGCAAACACCCACTGGGTCAGAACAAGTTCTGCCCAGCCTGATGGTGGCTGAGGCAACGGAGGAGAGGATGGCATCAGGGGCCTGGGCTGGTTGCAGTGTCTGGAAAGGGAACGTGTTCCTGCCTTACACTGTGCTGTCTCCTCCCAGAGATTGGCACAGAGAGGGCCTGTTACCGAGACATGTCCTCCTTCCCTGAGACCAAGGCAGAAAAATATGTCAACAAGATTAAGGGCAAGAAGTTCCTGCAGTACAACCGCCTGCAGCTCTCCCGCATCTACCCCAAGGGCCAGCGCCTCGACTCCTCCAACTATGACCCTCTGCCCATGTGGATCTGTGGCAGCCAGCTGGTAGCACTCAACTTCCAGACCCCAGGTGAGGAGAGCAGGCAGGGAAGGTGGGCAGGCTCCTGGGGGACTCGCTCTGTGCCTCCTCTCAGCCACCCATCTGCACCCTGTCCTGGCAAACAGGGGGTCTGGGAGGGTCTCTCTGTCAGGGAGCAGAACCTGGTGTTCATCCAGGCACCCAGGCTTAGTCAGGAGGTTGTGGTGCCGAGAGAACAAGATGAAATGGAGGGGAAGCAGGGAGCTCTTCTGAAGTCCCTGGCATCAAACAGAGTGGGCAGGGGGTGTCCCAAAGGGGACACTGCAGTCCCAGCCTTGGGGCACTGGCTGGTTGCAGGGTCTGTGTCAAGCTCACTGCTCTGCCCACCTTTCCCCAGTTCCCACTCCCACTCCTGCCATGCAGTTCAGCTTTTCCCTGGCCCATGCCAAACCCTGCCATGAGCCCTTTCAGCCCACCCAACCCACCAGAAGACTACCTACCTGCCTCTTTTTTCCTGCTGGCTTTTTTCACTCTTTTTGTGAATTCAAGCATCTCATTAAGGAGGTTTGGCAAATGCTAGAGCCAGCACAAGGAAAGCTGAAAGGAGAGGCAGGAAAAGGGGGTGACCCATGGAGCACTGGGTAGTTGGGCAGATGGTTCATGGCCATCCCACAGCCTTAGGACCTGCACAGACTTGCAGTGAGGCACATGAGGCACTGCTGAGGGATGGGCCAGGTCCCCTTTGTGAAGGGCTTCCCAAAGGGCACTGATAACCCAGGGTTATGGAAAGGGCTTTATGGCTTGTGGAAACGGCAGCCGGGTCTCCTCCCTCCATCTCCTGCCTGTGCTCTCCAGACAAGCCCATGCAGATGAACCAGGCCTTGTTCATGTCCAGTGGGCAGTGTGGGTACGTCTTGCAGCCGACCAACATGCGGGATGACATCTTCGACCCCTTCGACAAGAGCACACTGCGGGGGGTGGAGCCCCTCTCCATCTCCATTGAGGTCAGTACCTCCTCCCAACCTGGAGATTCAGGTGGTTATACCCAGCTTGGGGTGATAAAAGGGTTTTTTACAGGTTCCTGGCCTGTCTGAAGCTGTTCCTCACCAAACCCCTCAGACCCCACCTGAGAGATTCCTCCCCCAAGTGTCCCCTCGCTGAAGGGGGAGGCCCATGGGTGCCACCGACCCCCCAGCACCTGGAGAGGAGTAGCAGGAGCATCCCTGAGTGCTCCCTCCAGGACCCCTCCCACCCAGGGCCGGCAGGTGGCATCCATGAGCCACAAAGGTGGCATCCCTGTCCCTGAAACTTGGCCAGGGTGGCTTCTAAGGTGGTAACACCAGAGCTGTCTCCTGTCATCTCCTTATCACTAAGTAGCTCCTGGCTCAATATCACCTATCTTGATGTGTCCTCTTCTCTCTCAGAAAGATGCTGGAGGTTGGAGAGGACCACTCAGTCCATTTCTGTGTTTCACTGCTGGTGGTGGAGAGGACAGGAGCTGCTAGGGGGGAATAGTGGCAGGTGGACTGCAGATGCTCACTGTATCTATTTCTTCCTGCATGGTGGGACCTTTCCCACGTCAGCTCATGGAGATGCATGGCAGAGGCTCTGAAGGGGTGTGGGACAGCTCACCAGACTAAGATCTTGGAGGGGTGGGAAGGTTGTGGCTGTGCTGAACCAGATGGCTTTCACATTTAGACTGGTGGCTGTCCCACCAACCTGTACAAGTATCCACTGTCATCTCAGAGCTGAGCTAACCATTTATCTGTGGGTCAGCAGTGCCCTGCAAGTCCCTCTCTCTCAAGCAGGCTTTGAGGAGGTGGCAGTGGAGCTTCTGCCTTTAGGTGCTCGCAGGTTTCTACAACATGCCCAAATGGCATCTCCACTGAGGCCACCTCAGCCACCTGCCCTGCTCAGGGGGGATATCTCATTATGTCTCATCTCCACCGTCAACCTCTGTAGCCACCATCTCCCTAAAAATCCCTGTCTGCTTCCTGAATTCATCTTGCATCCCAGGAGGCAGTGCAACCAGCAGGTCTCAAAAGTCACTTTGCCCTCTCCTGTTGTCACCGTTGCCTTTAAGAGACAGGCTCAGCCTTTTGTCCTCTGGCAGAGCTGCCTGATGTCCCCACCAGAGCCAGCTTTCATGGATGGAGAAGCTGTCTTGAGCCCAGCATGACTCAAAGCACATGATCCAGCCCTGGCAGTACCTCCTTCCCCTGCACCAGCAGCGTGCCGACAGCACGCTGGAGTCACATATGGCCACTGGCGAGAGGGAGCTGGGATTTCTTTCTCCTGCAAGGAAGCAGGTTGTCATTTGAGTTGAGCACAGACTGTGCTATGAACAGGAGGCAGCAGTAACAGAGAGCAGCTCCTTTTTGTCCTCGAGCCAAGGCAGGAGGGCTGAGAAGTTTCAGCAAAGGAGGGGGTGTCCGGCACAGCTCTGCAGGCAGGGGAAGGCAGTTGGGCTTGGCAGCTCAGCTCTAGCTTGGCAGGCTGGAGGAGGGATGCTGTAGTCCAGGCCTGGCTGTGCAGGCAGTAGACAGGAATCTGGGGCAGCTCAGCTGCCTTTTTTTATGGCTTACAAGTCAAATGGGGGATCAGTAACACTGAGCAGTGTCCAGGGGTGGGAGCTGTTTTTCTCTGAGAGGCAGGCAGCTCTGGGCTGGCTTTCAGCATCTCTTCTCTCTCCAATTAGCAAAGCCAGGGTGATTTATTTGGAAAGAAAATGTCTTAGTATTGCAAACACGTTTTGTTTTGTTTTGTTTTTTCTCTTTCCCTTTGCTCCTGTCTCTTACTGAGTCTCTCCTCTCTGCCAAGGTCTTGGGGGCCCGGCACCTTCCCAAAAACGGGAGGGGAATCGTTTGTCCTTTCGTGGAGGTGGAGGTGTCTGGAGCTGAATATGACAACGCCAAGCAGAAAACTGAGATTGTGGGTGAGTGAGTTAGTGAGGGGGAGAGAGAGAGACACCCCCCTCCCCCCCCCCCCCCCCCCCCCCCCCCCCCCCCCCCCCCCCCCCCNCCCCCGACTCCTGACCCTGCTGTGAGCCTTGGGCACTGCAGCAAAGCCTTACCCTGGGGTGGGGGCTGTCCCTGCCCTTGAACATCAGCCATGGGGGGCATGGGGTTTGGGGGGGGGCTGCCTATTGATGATGGTGTTCTCTGACTAGCGGACAATGGCCTGAACCCTCTCTGGACCCCGAAGCAGTTCCACTTTCAGGTCAGCAATCCTGACTTTGCCTTCCTCCGCTTCGTGGTGTATGAGGAGGACATGTTCAGTGATGAGAACTTCCTGGCTCAGGCCACCTTCTTGGTGAAAGGCTTGAAGACAGGTAAAGCACTTGGGGAAGTTGGGGAGGGAGGTAGGGGTGTGTCTAATGGTGGTCCTCAGTAGCTTGCTCATCACATTGTTAACCAAGGTGCTGAGTCTCATAAGAGGGTACTGCCAGCCTCCAGGTTATATCCCCAACCAGATAAAGGAAGGAGGAAGCCATTTGTTAACATTTCTCAGGGCTGACTGCCACCTGGGGGGTTGCTAGGAGTTCAGAGAAGATCCCCCTTGAGTTATGTGCCAGGGGACCAACATGTCTCTGCCTGTGCCACGAGTGACACCCAGGCTGTCTCTGTTGCAGGTTTCCGAGCTGTACCCCTGAAGAACAACTACAGTGAGAACCTGGAGCTGGCTTCCCTGCTTGTCAAGATAGACATTTTCCCGAGCAAGGTAAGGCCATGAGGGCATCCTGCTTGGCTCACCCCTGCAGTGGCACAGCCTTGTGTCCCCAGCAAAGCTCAGTGGTGCCTGGTCTGTGCACACACAGGGCAGCTGAGCTGTCAGCACTGCACTGCAGGGAGGGCTGGTAGGATGGGAAGCACCAGGCTCACCTCCTGCAGTGAGCCGAGGCATTTCAGGCAGGGTCCTGACGTGACTTGCCTGGAAATCCCTTCAGCAAAAGCTGGAAGAGGCAGATTTACTCCATCCCAGTTCCTGTCTGCGCTCCAGGGAAGTTACAGCTGAGTATCACGGAGCCTGGCTGGCCCAGGGCCATCCATGTTGGCATAAGTGAAGGGCAGAGCTTTTGCAGAGACAAATGTTTCTTTTATTTCTTCATTTAAAATCATCTTGGAGGGAGCCAGCAGTGTTTGTTAGACAGAGCGACTGCAAACCCCCAGTCCCCTGAGCTCTGCACACCTTGCATGGCAGCTCAGAGGGCAGTGAGCCCCTGCTCCAGGACTGCCTTTACAACAAGACATGCACTTTGCTGTCCCAAAGCCCTTTAACTACTCGTTTGGTTTGTTTTGTTGTTTTTTTTCCAAGCAGGAGAATGGTGAAATAAACCTCTTCAGTGCTTCAGCCCTCCGGGATCGAGCAGGGGATGCTTCCACTCAGCTGCTGGGCAGCAGGGGCAGAGAGGGCTCCTTTGAGGCACGGTACCAGCAGCCCTTTGAGGACTTCCGAGTGTCACAGGAGCAGTTAGCTGATCACTTTGAGAGCCGGGAGCGAAGGTAGGCCAGTGCTGAGGGAGCTCCTCACAGCATGGGACACCCCCCCCTCCTTTGCTCATCTCTGTGTTGGAGGCAGGGAAATCCATCTCCCAGTAACCCAGTGAAGGAGCTTGTTTGCTGCATGCAAACCCTGAATTTCAGCATGAAAGTTAATGTTATCACAGAATGGTTTGGGTTGGAAGTGACCTTAAAGATCACCCAGTCCCAACCCCTTGCATGGGCAGACATCTCCCACTAGACCAGGTTGCTCCAAGCCCCATCCAAGCTGGCCTTGGACACTTCCAGGGATGGGGCAGCCACAGCTTCCCTGGGCCAGGGTCTCACCCCCCTCATTGTAAAGAATTGATTCCCAATGATTAAGCCAAGTTGTGCCAAACCTTACAGGAGTCACTGCTTCAAGGTCTGTGGGATTGGGGTGGGACAAGGAGCTGGCACCTCGTGACACTTTCCCCAGGCACGGGGGACAAGCCAAGCCCCCGCTTTCCTCCCATGGGGCAGCTTTTGACACCAGAGCAAGGCCCTTCATCACACCCAGCCTGAGCATGTCCTCTCTCTCTGTGCCACCCTGCAGGGTACTGCGGAGGACCCGGGTCAACGGGGACAACCGTCTGTAGCCCATCTCGGGGGGTGAAAGCACCTCCAGTGCTTGTGAATCTCACGGCACGCTGTGAACTGGTTTCTATGGAAACGGCACTGCTATGGCCTACTTTCAGGCAGCTTTTCCAGTTTCTCTGCTGAAGTGTGTTTTGAGTGGAGAACTAAAAAAAAAAAAAACAAAAACAAACCACAACAAACCAACCCAAAAAATCACCAAAAATCAAAAACAACAGCCCCAACCCTTCACCATCAAGCCCTTAACGAAGCGCATCGGGGCGTGCAGCCGGCGACCCGCCAAGGTGAGAGACAGACCTGTCTGTAATAGCAAGGAAAGAGACCTGGGGGAAAAAAAAATAAAAAATTGTAACAAAACCCCCACCAGCCCTCTGCTGTGGCTGCTCCACTTGTATTCCTGGAGATCCCGCAGCTCCTGGAGGACCTTTGCAGCCATCCTTTGTGTACCTGTTCCCAGCACGCTGGCAAAAGGGGGACTTAAGCAACCAAGGCAGCACAGCTCTCTGTCCTGGTGGCATTGCATCTACCTACCTGTATAGCCACTGCCTATGGGTCCAGTAGTGAAACATTTACAAGGCCTCTCTAGCTTTAAACGACAATAAAAGTGTCAGTATTACACGTGTGGTGGCTCAGGTGTCTGGTGGTTTGCACACCCCCTCCCGCCGCCCTGCCTGGTTCTGCAGGGAGGATCTGGGGTGTAGATCCCATCTTCCTCCTTGCTTTAGGAAGTTTGTAGCAATCAAGGGGAAAAGAATTGACTAGGAGCAACCCCAGGTTTAGTGTTGCTCACTCAAAAGGATAAAACAAGGGTGTATGCCACAGATGCACATGCTTTTCTGAACGGGTCTGGGGACAAGCAGGTACTCCAGGCTGCAGAAGGGCTCCTAGGACAGAGGTATCACTCCTGGCCTGTCCCCACAGGTAAGCTGTTGTGTTATTCCCCACTCCCAGCCAAGCACCCAGGGTAAAGGGGGCAGCCTGGCATCACCAGGTATATGGGGATCATCCCAAACCCACGTGCAATCACCACTCAACTCCTGTTCGTCTTTTACGCTCTTTATTTAGGAACAACCAAAAATGTCTGGTTTCATTTCAACAAACTGTACAAGCAAGCTCTTCCCCTCGCCCACCCTCACATCCACATATACAAAAGGAAGGGAAACTTGCCATTCACTTCTCAGAAGTGGCATTGTTGCTACAGGGAGTTCTTGCCCTCAGAATAAGAGCAGGTAAAGTCCATAGCAGGTACAAGCTACCCTAGCCTAATAGCCACAGCCCACAATCACAGGCAGCTTCACTTTTTTTTTTTTTTTCTCTTTAATACCTTTACCAAAAGTAAAAACTATTTCCTGTCTCACACGATTGCCAAGATGACCATCAAAAATTGTGGTCTTAAAAAAAAACAACAACACAATAATAACCCCCCTGGAACCCCCCACACCTCCCTGGTACGAAGACGTTTACACAGCAGAGCCCTTGCTCTGCTCCCTAGCTGCACGGCCACCCTTATGAAAGGTCCCATTGCAGCTACAATTACATTTTCCTTTGGATAAATCCAAGCAAAAAATTCCAGATCATTCAGCACCAGCATGATTTCTAAATAATAATAATTAAAAAAAAAAAAAAAGAGACCCCATTAGGCTGACTTTGTGGTCTGCTGAGAAACAAAGTGATCAACACGCTGTTCCCAAAGTCTCTCTTTTAGTGCAATGTTAGTATGTGCAAGGGGAATCACAGCCACGTACCCATAACACCACCACGAGCCAGATGGGGCAGAGAGAAAGTGCAATTTTTAGCAAGACATTTTCTATGCCATGGATTCCTAGCCCAACCTTCACTAGCACCAGTAAGCAAGACTCCACCTAATACACCCTCCATCAGTACAGGGAAAAAGTGGCTTTAATTCTGCCATCAAAATATGGCTAATGTCAGCCAACAGAGCACATTTTATTGGAACAGGCAATAACAAGGAAGTAAAAATAAAAAAAATATAAAGTAAATCACTGCTTAAGTAACAGAGCTTCCTTGCTCTGCTTTAAAGTTTTGTGATGCCAATCCAGCATTCCTGGCAGGGACCACCGCCAGTAAAACATACAGCAGAAAATAAACTTTAAGAAAAACAAAAAAAATATTAGAGCTTGCAAGTGTCTTATCTCCCCCTCCCTCCATTTTTAATGTTGCCTGATCTCAACCTGGTCATTTTTGTGATCAACAGAGAAATTACATAAGGTTACTGCAGTGAGCTGAACCACATTAGGCCACTGATGGATTTGTAGAGTGAAGCCAAAATTATCTGGACAACAGGAGAGAGAACTTTACAAGCATTTTAAATACTATAAACTTGACAGGAAGGTGCAGCATCATGTTAACTATACCTAATTCGTGCCTAAGTGCTGAAAATCATCTTTCTCTTCTAATTCCAGTGATACAGCTCTCAACCATCACCTTTCCACCAGTTTGCCTATGTAGTGTCCCTTGAGAGAGGGGCTGCAGGGAAGACAGATCACAACACTTCTACATGTGACCGAAAATTGTTGCTTTTCATTATATACCCAAAACCCTAAATGGAAAACCAGCCTTTTATACCCTCCTGAGCAGAAAGGGGACACTTTAAAAAAATTAAAAACCAAAAATTAAATTTTAAAAAAATTAATTAAAAAATTAACCAAGCAGGTATCTTGCAGCTCCAGCACCTGTATGAGGTGAAGGTTCTGCATTCAGCTGTGGGCTGACTACAAGGGATTCTCATCCCAGGTGCCAGCAGCTACTGCTTTTGCTGGTGACCAACACAAGCCCTTGGCAGGGAGGGGACATGCAGCCACCCTAAATACCTGTGTCTGGAGCTCTGCAGGTGCACACTGGCTGCTGCATGCCCTGCATCAAAGTGAGCACCTGTTCCTTTGGCTGTGGCTGTGATGGGCAGCACTGCTCAGTTCTCCAGCAAGAGGAAAACAGGAGCTTGTAAATCTTGGTTTGTTTAGTATTCTGCTAAAAAAGAAAAAAAAAAAAAAAAGCCAATTAAGGAGCTGAACAATCAAGTACCCAAATGAAATACAGTTTCATGTCTAGCAAACTCATGGCATGGTCTGCTGATAATTAATAAAGTAACTCAGTTCCTTTCATCAAGAGAAGGAGCAGCCCTTTACATGACTGAGCCAGGTACAGCACAGATCAGGGTTTTGGCTTCTTAAGCAATTGGATTGTGCCCTTAATCTAAGCAGCCTCAGAGACAGAAGTAACAAGATTCACAGGGATTAAAAATTATGGTTACTATGGTGCCTGTCACACCCAAGCTCACACACAGGGGATGGAGGTGAAGAATTCAATTTCCCCTCCTTAATGATGCTGGCTACACAACCTCTACCTTACACCCTTGCTTTCAAGTGAAGATAGTCCTCTTTGATTAGATGGTGATAAATATTCACACAGTGTGTGGAATTGTGGTGACACTTCCTCTTAACACCAGAAGAGCTGCTGCTGGGACTGTCAAGCCACCTCTCAATTTTTCCTTTCAGTTTCAGATGCAAACACATGTCTCGTGTCCTGCACCAAAACCTGAGTCTGTTTGGAGGTGACACCTGCTTCAGCTTCAAAAATGATGCAATAGGGAAAACAGAGGACCACAGAGCTAAACTCTGAAAAATCTTCAGCTTATACTTTCCTGGAGATTTCAAGTCAATTAAAAAAAATGCAAATAACAAGGAATGTAGGAGTTAGGGAACTCAGATACTTTTTGATTTTTTTTTTGTCTCTAAATCTTACCCTCCCCATGCAGTGGGGTTTGCCAGCCCCGTCGCTGTGTCCAAGGGCAGGCTGCATGGAACCACTTTTTAAAATTCCTCCGACCCAAAGAAAGAAAACTCCTGCTGTGCTTGTATGAATGCATGGAGACAAAGCTCAAAAACCTCAGCAGCTTCCAGCCCTCAAGGCTGTTTTTTCTGTGTACACCGGGAAATTCTCCCTCCAGCTCACAAGACTTCTCTTTTCAATTTTTCTGGAAAACTGGTCAATTACAATCCAAGTGCAAAATATTTCAGCTAGTACATGGAAAAATGGTTCAAAGGGACCAGTTCATACCATAGTCCTTAAGCATTTCTGCAGATGGAGTGGGGAACACTCTTCCAGTTAACCATAAGTCTTAACGTGTACACCAAAAATCCTGCAGAAAATCACCTTGAATGGGCAGACTACACTTCCAACACATTTATATAGCAAGTAGTTAGTAAAAGTGTACATTTGTAATGTACAGCTTAATGCAAAAAAGAATCAATGGCATATCTGAACTGTATATATGTGTACTTAAATAAACCTGCATGTACATAGACACTAGAGAGTAAATTGACCTACCTGTATTTGTTCTCTGAAGGTAACACCGTACATACTCTCAGGCCACACGATGCCCAGCTCTGCTACCTCCAAGCTCTAGGATCACCCAGATTCTCCCATCACCCGGGACATTTTGGGGTGTGTAGGATCACACCTAAGAGGGTGAACCCCTGGGGCTGGTCCCGAGGATGCTGCCCACCTGAGCCAACATGAGGCCAAGGTGGGGTGGCTCCTGGTTACACCCCCATCTACAGCACAACCACCAATCCAGCTTCTAAAGAGAAAGAAATTGAGGGAACCTGGTGTGACAGCAAGGTGCTCCAGGTCAACACCACCCCTGCCTGAAGTGTTTTTAGGCAGGGTTTGTCTGACTGCTAAGGGACTGTAGCAGTGTGGGTGCCTGCAGCTGCCCCAGCTCTCTTTAGGGTGTGGGTCACCTCATTCTCAAGCAGATGCTCACGTGTGACACCAGGAGCCAGGGGAGCAACATGAGCTCAGGCACTGGCACCTACCTTGGAGGCACATAGCAGGAGAGAGGAAGCCTCTTGCAAAGCACTGAGCGGATAAAATCCTTCCTAGTGCTTGCTGAAGGCTGTCTTATAAAGGGGGGGATGAAGAATGAAGTGGAAAAGCAAAGGCAATTAAAGGTGGGAATCAGACACCACCTTTGGAAGAGGTTCTGAAAGAGCTTTTTTGTGTTTAAACCAGATTTTTTTATAAATCTCTGGCTCCAATCCTTTGGGCCTTGCTACCCACCCTTCTAATAAAAATCATTTACCACCAACAATAAAGTCTCCCACATTAAAAAGCTCTCACTAAATAAAAATTTTCTACTGAAAAAGCCTGGCTGAGCTAGCCTGGCAAAAATAGGGAGCTGTGACTACTCTCCATAAATACATCAGCGGATAAACACCAAAAAACTATTTAAGTTAAAGGACAATGTTGGCTCCAAAACAAACCAGGGATGAACTAGCCATGAATTAATTCAAACAAGAAATTTAAATAGTGTTTCTAACTACTCAAAGGCAGTGAACTTCTGGAATAGCCTTACAAGAGCAAAAGTGAAGGCAAGACATGGAACCAATTTTGAGCTGGGATTTGATTAGTTTGTGACAGAATGGTCTGACACAGCTTTTGGCTGAACTGTTCAGAGTTTTCCCTGCTCAAGAGTTTCCCTTCTAGAGCTTGTATCCTATTAGAAAAGCATCTTATAAAAATGTTCAAGTAGTTGCATCACACAGCAACCACACGAGACAAAGTGGGCAAGTTAAAAATATACAGGTACTGGGAAGCAGGAAGGTTAACTGGGAAGTTTATTTTGCTGTTTTGTAAGAACTATTGCAGATGAGCTGGAAAAAGAAAAAAGGAAAAAAAAAAAAAAAAGTCTGGAGCAAACACTTGAAGTTACCAGTGCTGCTGCAGAAGGATCTGTCATGTAGGGCTGCTAGAGGGAAACTTCCTGATTGCAGAAGAGCTGCTGCCTCACTGATCCCTTGGAGACAACAATGAGTTGAACCACTCACAGCAACACTGAGCATTCTCTGCGTTTGTTCTCTGAAGAACAGCTTGTTCTCTCTGAACAATGAAAAAGATTCCAGGTCAGGATGGAAAAATTATTATGTGCTAGTTCTCAGTGATTAAAGGGAGACTTGGAGGTTTAATAGTCTGCTACAGTTTGTCTCCAGGAGCTCAGGGGAAAATATTCTAGCCTGTAAGGGACAAACGACACCAAACTCCATCTCCTGGGTTGTCTGAGTCTGGGAACCTGCTACTTAATGGAGAGTATGCATTGCTAAACCTAACCTCATCCTTAGGGATGAAAAATCTCACTCAGCTCCCCCTGGACTTGCATGCAAGAGTGGCAGTCTTCTCAGATACTTTTCCTGTCCTAACACACACATAGACTTGTGTGCCTGCAGAGCCCTTCACTGCCAGGGCTTAAGGACCAGAAAGGGTGGAGAGAATATATGCAGCCATGCCAACCTTTAGAGAACAAACACCTTAACAGACAGAAGGAAAAAAAAAAAAAAAAAGTACTGTGCCATGATAGTCCATATTTAAGCAATGACCTTGTTTACACAATGTCTGAGATTTGTTATGCTTGTATAGGCAGCTGTAGGCATCGGTATATGAATATGAAATCTGAAAGTCTGTCCACTGGAAAGCAAACATGAGCATCCTATTTCCTGGGTGCAAGTTGAGCCCCCGCCAGCTCTCAGCCATTTCCTTGGCTGGGCCACCAAGAGCTCTGCACTAAGTGCCCAGTTTTTGCACACACGCTCCCTCGTGTGCTGTGCTCAAAGGTCTCATTTATGGCAGTGCTTTATCACCATGTCCTGCTCCTGAGCTTTGGATCAGGCCGGCCCAATGATTTCTGAAAAAACAATAATTCCTTCTCAAGGGTAAGAGTGGATCCTCCAGGGCTGGTGGTTTTAGTTCAGTCTGTTTCTGAAAAAGAACGGAGGGGTTAGAGATGCTTTGACTCTCCACAGGGGTGTGCAACCCAGGAGGGGTTCTCGATGGAGGGGAAGGGGTTCAGGAGTGCCTTGGGATGGGCAAAACTGAGAGCCTCGAAGGAGACAGCTGCAGAGAAAGGCCAGCCCCATTTAGAGAGGCCAGGAAAGCCAAAATCCTCATGGGAGTGGAGCTGGGCTTTGGCCAGTGGCAGGGCTAAGGTGGGACACAGCCCTTGGCAGTCCAAAGCCACACACCCTCACTGAGCACCTCCTCATTGCCACCTGGGGTGATGGGGCCACTTGGCTTTGAAGGGCTTAAAGCCACACTCAGGGGGTGCCAGCAGGGGCCTGGCCATCAGAAAAGCTGTCCCACCACCCTCCCCAAAGCTGCAACTCCCCTCAGCTTGCTCCTGCAGCCACAGCCAAGCACATGTAGCAACACACACCCAGACCCAGCAGCAAGGACAGGGGACAGTCACACCCACACTCCATCTGCTCTGTTTTAGATAGGGGAGGGAAGCAATGAATTTTAGTGGATTTTTTTTTAAGCCCTCCATCCATGGCAGAAGCATGTGGGAGACTCCAGAGCAAGGCAGTGGGGCTGTAGAAGATCTCAGCATGCCAGCAAATGGTGTGGAGCAGGTGAGGGGCTGTGCAGCCCCTAGCAGGACAGGGTCAGCATTTGGCCATCCTGGTGGGAACCCTGCCAGGGAGGAAACAGCCCCTGGCTGCACTTCTGAAGAACCCACGGAAGGGCTGGGAAGCCACCTCTGCTCTCCTATACACACAAGCCTTTCAAAAGTGAGCCTTGGAGGAAGGGCCAGTGGCTATAAAACCCAACCATCCATGTCTTCTCCCTCCTTGCAGCTTCCATCTTCAACATCCAAGCCTCACTCCACACCAAAAAAGGATGCTCACTGCCGGCAGCAGGAGAGGAAAAGGGAGAGTTTCTTGCCTGAGCAAGGGAAAGGCATGGAAGGAGTATGTGGGGACAACAGCCTAGTCCCCTCCTTCACCAAATACCCATCCCCTTCATAAATAAACCCAAGGGTCACCTTCCCCTGGGACAGGTAAAAGACCATGCACTCCTGCTGGTTTTACTTCAACTTAAAATAAATCCAGCATTCAGCTGCAGAGCCGCCACAGCACCCAGTGGCCAAGGCAGACAGGGGTGGGCAGGCATCATCACTGCATCTCACCAGACCCTCCTCCCTCGCCCTCCTTCCCCAGGGTTTCCTCACCCCCATGCCAGTTAAATCCCAGCAGCTGCAGGACCGGAAAACACTCAGCCCTTCCCTACAACAAAGCACTGACTGCCCTGTGCTCACCCCAACCCTCCCATGGAGCCCACCCTGCCCGAGGTGTGGGCTTACCCAGCCGGGCAGCGGGCGGTGGGCCGGGAGCATCGGGGGTCCCAGCGTTGCCTTCCTGGCTTCCCGGCTCCCACGACTCGCTGCTCTCTGACACCTCTGAGCTGGCCTCACAAGGTCCTTTTCGGCTGCCTGCCGCCTCGCCGGCCTCCTCAAGGACGGGGCCCTTGCCCTCCTCCTCCGCCTTCATGGCAAACCAGGCCTTGAGCTGCTGGGCGCCGAGGTGGGCGCGCTCGCAGAGGCCAGGCAGGTCCTCCTCCCGCAGCCCTTTCTGCTTCTCGTAGTAATCCTCCAGCACCTCCCGGCTGGTGGGGCTGACATCTACCAGCCCCAGGGGGAACACCCC